>SPJY01017702.1:338994-471307 GCA_005191435.1 Raddia distichophylla
TACTTTAATGCAATAAACATACAACTTTAAGTATGCGATCAAATTATGATGAAAGTTCAACTATTTAAATTATCTAATTAAAAGTAGGTAAGACCTTTGTATAGAGGCAATAATTATATACCTCACTATCATGAACTGAGAGGTTTCTTCAAAGTCTTTTATATCATACTTCAATTTTCATATATCCAATTTTACCGTACTGACAAAAGTAAAACCTAAGATTAAGGATTACATTACATACTACTTTGGTGATGGCGCCTAAAGTTAACTTCTGAACCTGCAGAGTGAATAACCGGGAGCTGTGCAGTGACCAAATGAGATAAACCGGCAAAAAACCAACAAAATAGATATTTTGCCAACCAAAAAAAATTCACCAATCAGGAAGGGGGAGTACTAGAGAGAGCAGAAAGATGAAGCGTGGATGCATGAATCATGGCTCTGATTAACAGGGAATAATAAGAAAATTGAACAGTAAATTCAGGATTGGGCTGTTTAGCTGTGTGGCGGAGGGGGAAACTCCAGTGCAGATAAAACAGCATATTCATTTTGACTTGGTGAAATACAGAGCAACAAACAAGAAAGAGAAGTCAATAAAATGAGAAGAGAAGGAGAGATTACAGTAACAAGAAGCCTAGAGTACAAAAGGAACTACGTACCTAGCTAGCTTCTTTTGAATCTTGCTGCAGCTAATGATGCAATCAGCAATCAGAACCTGCAGTCCCTGCCTTCTTCTGATCAGCACACACCTGCACCTAGCTAGCTTCTCTCTCCCCCCTATCTCTGAGCTGAGCTGAGCTGGGACCAAATGAAGAGCGAGAGCTAGGAGCTTGCAAGTCCAAGTTGCATATTGAGCGAGCAGCACAGTGGTTTTTTAACAAGGCAAGTTGCTTGAGAAATAGTAGCAGTACAGTAAAATAAAAACATGAGCTGCAGGTGTGTGTTAGAGTAGGTAGTCATCATGTGTTCTTCAGCAACACAACCAGTATATGATGCAAAGGGTGTGTTGCTATAGGCTAGTCTTCTTGTAGTGAGGTGGGACCCACGCCAGTCCGCGCTAGCGGCCATTGACCGGGGCCGCCAGCGTGGCACCTCTGCCGCGTCATATGCATTGGCGCGTCAGAGTGTATGCGCCGCGCCAGTTGCCATGGCGCGTCCAAAAGGGTTAGATTTGAAAATACTTCTTCCGAGGGGTTAAAATTAAAATTTTTTTTTAAAAGGGTTAAAATATAAAATTTTTTGACCAGACCATTGCTCAGCAAGGTGATAGGATGGTACGGCCATGTTGTCCTGGTTGATCCAGTATGTCTCATCGCATCGTAGTGTCGATCTTCAATTAGTATGTTTCTAGCCATTGGGGGGCTAGTATTATGGGCTTTTCACTGTTCTTTTCTAGGAACGATTTCTATTTGCATTTCTTTCGAGTAAAGAGTCTTATTAAAGCCTTATACCCTAGATTCTCCCCAAGAGAGATCATCTAGTGTTTTGAGATTCAAGGTGATTAATCCTTCTTGCTCTTGTTACTCTTGGAGTTTTGGCTGAAATAAGTAGATGAAAAACTATGTTTCTGCTCACAAACACTTTACATGTGGACCATGTGCCTATTGACAATTTGCTCCACCTAATTAGAATTTGAATAAGTTACAAACTAACTTGCAGACTTCACATTTTGATAAATGTTTATGACTGCAGTGCTTGCACAACGAATGCAACACCATGAGGCAATACTAGGCCCATACTAGTATTTTATGTTGGACAATTCGGAGATATCATCACAAGGTAACATTAACTAAATTTAAATAACAGTTTAAAAGGTAGCATCATCCGCTATTACATTAAGAACAAACAACCCGATTTAATAGTTCACCATAATTTGAATAAAGAGGAAATAATAATATCAGAGTAGCGGAAATAAACTTCAACAATATCCATAGCGTCGACCTGGACACCACAGCTAGACCTGCGCACCTCCGTCAGGACCCTCCTGGTTCTGGCCGAAATCTAAATAACAATATATCCGCGATAGCTATGGTTAGTACGCGGCTATCCAACAAGCAATCCTTACACATGAATGCATTGGCAAAAGTAGGGGGAATAGGTTGTTTTACACAAAACCTATTACTAGTCAAATTTTAGTAGCCAAGTTTTAATTAAGTGAATGCATGATCTCTGAAATAATATCAATAATCAACAAAGGAAGGTGCAATCACGCACCAGGCCAATACCAGCCTACACTAGTCAAATTTAATTACTAAAATGGGGTGACTACATGTGAAAACCTCTCGCCCCGTCCATGACCGTGGACACGACTATCATGATAGTTTTAACTCTGCAGAGTACGTACAAGTTCCCCACAAGCCCCGTCTCATCCCAAAGGAGATACAGTACAAGGCTGTTCAGCCTACAACTTTGTCTGCCCTTTCTTTTAGTTCCCTAGCCCCACCGGCACCCGCCACGGTAGGGCGCCCACTACTTCTGGGTACCACCCGGGGTCGTTCCCCATTTATCTCATTCGGTCTCAAGAACGAATTCGTTTTTTTAGCTATAAGTGGCTAGACGTTCCCCTAGAACAGAGACCCGAACCATAATCGACCAGTCTATGGGAAAGTGGTTAGTAGGTTTCATAGGATACTGAGCTAGGGCCGAAGGCACAAGTGGTTGTATTGTTTAGTTTGGTGTAGCAATTCACAAGCTTGTATCGTAGAGGAGACCTTTATGACACATCCACATCCCAGGAGCCACCTTTTTTTGGTCTCCCCTAACAAACTATATAACTTTTAGTTGTTCAGGATGATGGGTGAAGTAGCATGTGCCGTGTGGTGCGGGATACGGAAGCAAGCCCCACGGGACGTGCGTCGGTGTGGGATAGGGTGGTGGCGGCGGCACTGTCAGGCACGGGCACTGCAAGTGGGACCCACGAGGCGCGTGGCGCGCGCCGGTGCACAGGAGCAGGGTGGCGACACACACGTCGGCGTGTGGGTGTGCGCGTGCAGTGGAGCGGCGGCGGCAAGGTGGCGTGGCGCGGCGAGACCATGCTGTCTCTAAACTCCAACGAGTTCTACAGGGCACAAATCTCTACCAAAACAGACATCCGCATATGCAAGTCGATCGTCTCGACGAGCTCTACACAATGAAGGAATCTAATCTAGGATTTGAGCATAGGAGATCAGGAGGTACTTCAAAATACCTTTGGAATTGTGTGAAGATCGGCGGCTAGGTTTTCGAGGAGGTGAGGGTTATGATGACGCATAGGTCTAGGGGGGTTATATAGGACTAGGGACGAGGTTGAGTCAGGCTAGGATTTTATTTAGGCTTTAAAACTTGTTTGAGCCTTTTTGGGCATAAAATAATAAGGTTTTAGCCCTGTTAATGGATTTTAATATATAAAGGGTCATGAATTTTTCTTACCTTAGTTTGATTTTGAAAAGAACTTGGGACACCAAATAATTTTATTAGGGTGTCACAATAAATTAGTTAGTTGTTTGTATTGTTTGCTAAATTTCTTAGAAACAACAAAATCTCACTTTGAGCTCGGCTAAATTTGGTTATGAAACACATGACACGCACAACAAAAACCATCCCCACAGCCCAGTCATACCTTGCCATGGTTAGCCATAGTTGCTGCCGAGGTTGTGGTTTAGCTGCGCCAACAGATGTGCGCTGCCCCCGGCCATCGCGTTGCCGTCCTCCTCGTGTTGCCCTCGGATCACATCTCGTCGCTGTGCCTAGATCGATGCCTCCACCATGAGCATTGCAGTCTTCCTCACAAGCGACGTGGCCATGTCCGGAAGCCCTCCCCGTCTTCAAAGTGCCAAGTCAAGCCAGTGCCGCTAGCCTAGCGATGTTGTCTCCTCGACAAGGTTGTCGGCGCCGTTAACCATGTAGGGCCGCCTCCGCCACCATTGCGTTGTCCCGCCTGCTCATCAACATTAGAGCCATTGTTATTGTCCTCATCAACATCAACTGACACTTTAAACTGAGCAACAAAATCAGAGCCATTGTTATTGTCCTCATTATCCTCATCATCGTTATCGTGCTAGTCATCAGAGGGTGGCTTGAGTTGTGTAGTGCGGCTTCTGATACAGCCCTTCTTTTTTGTGTGAATGCCCAGTTGATGGAGATCCTCGTCCAACATAAGCTCTAGAAACTCCATGAATAGTCTGTCAATCTGTCTCTTCTGTGCATGTAACACTCATGGCTTGCTCTTCTTTTTCTTCAAAACTAAAGAACTACCAACAATTTGTTCTAGAGCTAAACTCCTTTGTTCTTGGCACCACTATCATCGCATCACCACCTTGGTTTCCTCTGTCACCTTGAGACAAACCAAGAGTTTAAATAATCACTAAGAATGCAATCCCATGGATGACATCGTTTCACAAACCTAAGGCAAGAGGAGGAAAGGTAATTGACAATAATACGAGGGTCAAGAACTAGGGCCACGACGAAGGTTGGTGAGGAGACAACAAAACCTGTAAACAAAAGGAATGGGGGCAAGATATTGCGACTTGCCAAGCCCAAGAACATGCTTGATAATGGAATCACACGGAGGATTGCCCTATAACCACGCCCAAATAGGGTTAAGGTTTGTATGGATAAAGAAACGTAGGGTGCAAGACGGTCACCAAGGGAGGGGATGCAACCTATGGAGAAGGAGAGAGGAGAAGGGAACCACAGAGAGAGAACTCATCAAAGGAGAAGCCGAGGGAAGAGGTGCCAGTATGGGAGAGGCTATAGAGGAGAGAGGATGATGTGCAAGACTGAGATAATTTAAGGAAAGAGGGAAATAGATTGTGTGGTCAAGTAAAACCCTGCAGTTTCTTGACTCACTGGACTAGGTCCGGTGGGGCACAAAGTCATGCTCACGAGCTATAGATTTTCATCGGACTGAGTCCGAAGAGGCAAAATAGGATGGCTTCAGCATGTCATCGGACGGAGTCCGAATGTTATCGGACTAGGTCTGGTGGAACACAGAATGGTGAACTCCACTGTGTGCACATCCTAATGTGCCACCAAATTTAGTCCGATCACCACCGGACCGAGTCTGATGAGACTGTTTTTGCACCAATCTTTTTTGCAAATTCTTTTTGAATGAAACTCAATCTATCCCCCAAATGTGATTTTTGTCAACCTGCAAGGAGGTTAACATACGAGAGTTGCCAGTCATATGTTGTGTACACCCACTATCATACACCCAATGCCAGCCTTCGCTCTTGTACTTCACCTACAATGAACAATCAACTTGTTTTCTTAGGTACCAAAATCTTTTTGAGTCCTTGAGGGTTAGTTATCAAAGACTTTGGCACCCATAACCTCTTAACCATTTGATCATTGGCCTTAGCTGGAAGTACAAACTTAAAAAATCATCTTTCTACTCTTCCTCATCAACACATAGCTAGCATCAATAATTTTACTAATAGAAGACATAGCATATGATGACTTACCTATTGGACAAGTAATGGCCTTGTGATTAGTAACACATCAAATGTGACGCGTAGCATCACTCTTGACAAAGTTAAGCTTAGGCTTGTACCAATCGTCCTTGGGCAAATTCCTAGGGTGGAAGCTCAAACCATTTTTATGCAAGGTAAATCATTGTTTCCAAAGCAAATTGTCAAGGTTCGTGCTACCGACAAGCAACTTTGCCATACTACGGTCCGTGTGAGCAATATTACCTTTAAGCATCAAATTTTCTTTACTAGTTTATTAGCACAATGAGAAATGACACAAGTACCACTAGAGTAAGCATTACCGTGATTAGCAAGTGTGATACTAGTGGAAGTAGATAAACTACCATGATCAATAAATGTGAAACTCGGAGTGATTGAATTTTCAAGACTAGCATAATGAGCACCAAGAGTATCAATCAAATCAAAGTAATTCCCACATCACATCTAATGACAACACAATCATTTTGACCATCATCAATTAAGTCATTGGAATCAACACTCATAACATGCTTCGAGATGCTATCCATTTTACTAACAAGAGAATTATAATCATTTTCATGCAATTCATGTTTCTCAAGGAAGGATTCAAATTCATTAGTAAGTGTTTCATGCATCTTCATGAGATATTTGCAATTTGATCTTTCTATAGCAAAATCACAAGCCAAATCATTGATGAGAAACTAATTCACTTAGAGAGGGATGATCGTCATTTTGCTTGTCTTCCTTGGCCATAATACACATAGGAGGCTTGAAGGTAGTGATGGAGATTCCGCCTAATTTGCTAGATTTAGCTTCATCACATAATGAGTTATTATTTGAATCTTTACCTCTAGAAATCCACTCTCCATGGACTTGCTCTAATTCATTTGCCATCAAACACAACGATTGTTTAGGAATGTCAGGAGGATTTGACTCATGATAGCAAGCTCAACCAAGCCATGAGCGCTTGAGTTGTTATCGGATGAGTGAGTATTTGTGCCGGTTCTAGCCATGAATTAACATAGATACGTCTGCGTCGGTTCTAGTCATGAAACAACTCAAATAGCCAACTCCCCAATCATGAGCATAAATAGTGATGAGCATCTCTATTGATTCGTGGCTAGAACCGACACTGATGTATTTTAATGGTTCAACAACGAACGAACACATATAAGTTAGTATCTATGTGGGTTCATGGTTATAACTGACACAGATAGTCTTGTCCTGCCTTATCACTTATGAACCAGCACATATAACCTTATATATGCCGGTTCATGATGAATCATCATAGATGCATCGACACATATGGGACCTTTTGATGTAGTGTAGGCAAAATTGTGGGACAAGTTGAACGACCTAGAATGCAATTTACTCCTTAGAAATTTTTTGAAGCAACTCCCCTAGACACACCTTCTTGATAAAACATACTGGATCGGTAGCCAACTTGTGGTGACACGTGACACCACCAGCGGCACCGTGCAATGTATAGGGACTCGTAGAAAATTTCTCTCACCTATTAGCGTAATCACACCAACAAGACAAAATGAACCATAAGAAAATTACTTGCTACACCGTGAACATGGTCGCATGACGTAGCTAGGAGGGGGGATAGAGAAAATTTGGTTTCAACTTCATTGCCCAACAACAAATGTGTGACATCCTAATAAAATTATTAAGCGTCCATGTCACATGTTTTATTTAAAGAGAAAAACCAAGTAAAACAATTTATGTTATTTCTTAAACAATAAAGACCCCAAAATTTCAAACAATTTCCATATAATTACTATTATTACAATTTACAAAAGTTTTTCCCTCTACTCTTTTCTCTCAATCCATCGTTGGTCGAAACCCTAACCTTCATGGTCGAGCCGACCCATGTCTCTCGACCAAAACCCTAGCTCGATCGTCTATCGGAACCCTAATTCCGGCCGACCTTCGTCAGAACCCTAGAGGGTTGAACATCGTCTTTTCGACTGCGACAAGCCCGTGGTCTAATCTTGTTCCTTGTATTGAGGTTGTTCACAAGAAAATTACTTCTCTCTCTTCTCTGTACCTTTTCCCTCTATCTCCATCGACCGAAACCCTAATCCCTAGCTGCCTCCACGTCGGTCAGCCTTTGTGTCGCCGGAGCCACCCCTCGCCGGAGGCCGAGCCGCTGCCATCCCCACTGCCACACGCCTTGTCGATGCTTTAGCAGCGCCGCCAATCCCCATCTCCCCACCGCCATCGTCCATCTCCGCCTCCGAGCCGCGGTTCTGCTCAGCCACTGCCGGTGCCTTGCCGCACCGCTAGGGGACGAGGTGCCATTGTCTCTACTTCCCTACCCGCCCCCAGCGCCGGCACCCGCTGCAGCATCCATCTTGCCGAAGTGCCGCCTTCATGCCGCCATGCCTTGTCCTAGCGCCGCCGCCGCCGCGAGCCACCTTACCCTCCTCTGTCGGAGCGAGTCGTCGCTGGAGCCTGGAGCGCCGCCACTGGACGACCCCACCGGAGCCGCTGCCATGCCACCTCTCTCTCTCCCCTGTGCCCTCTCTCTCTCTCTCTCTCCGGTGTGTAGTGAGGGGATAGGATCAGGGATTTCACCCTTTTTTAATCACACGGCTTGGAACAAATTCATCCCAACACTGTTCATGAGAACAATGTTCTTTCTGTATTTTCCACCTGCTACGCCGTAGCTCCATATCAGTCCAAATCAATTCTGTTGATCTTCTTTGGCTAGTAAACAGGTCTTGTGTAAAATACCCAATCCCTCCATCCTTTGCCATTGCATACATTGTTCATGATTGCCTACTAGGTAGCCGAATACTCATTATATATATCATGGATAAATTTGCATTTAGGTTTCAGTTAGAACTAGGAGGCGCTGAACTCAGGTGTGCAGGACAAGCTACGCGTGTTTGGGTCAATTACTTGGATATCGTCGCTAAAGGTTGCTGCTACTCTGATGTACATTTTATTTGTTCTTAATATTTGGTACTGTCAAGTAGAATTACCTGCCTCATTGTAATAGCAGGTGATGCTCCCTTGAAGTACTCCGTTATTTTAAATAATTACGGAATGACAGCGATGATAGACATCATGAGGTACTAGTCTGTGCCTAGTATCAGGTCATGGTGTTGGATTCCATGTGAAGACGCAGGTGGTCGTGACAAAAAGCACAGTTAAACAGCTATGCATTAGCATCTCCCACACTTTGTTTACACGGGTCACACCAGAATGTGAGGATCTCCAAAAATTCCACACTTTGTCCAGGAGGAAGGTGTCCCCGTTATCGAACGTCCCACGAGGCCATGGGACCTCCTCCTCGTCTAATGATCACGAGGGTGGGCTTATCATCATCGTACTCCTCCTCCTTTGGATATGGGGATGTGGTAACCCACTACCGCTAAGGCATAGGCTCCTTATCACGGGGCTCCTCACCGTCCAACATCGGTGCTTCAACCTCATTGGTGGGCTCTTAATAGGGCATTGTCTCCTCCTTTCACGACGAAGAGAAGGGTGGACAAGACATGTGCAGCGGTGAGGCGACTTGTCTAAAGGGTTGATGTGAGGCGGGTGGAGAGGGTACCAACAACAAAGGAGATGAAGGGGTTTGTGCCATGGTTGACTGGTAGACAAAGGGGATCGAGATGAAGGAGAATGAAGTTGCAGAGAGATCGGAATAGGGAGACACTGTTTTCCAGTGAATATATTAATCATGATCATACGATATGAACTTCAACACATTCAGACAAAATTTTAAATTTAACATTCAAATTGGATTCAATATTCAAATTGGATTTTAAATTCAAAATACATTTAACATTTTAATTTTTAATCAAATTTATATTATAATCAAATCTTGAATTCAGAATTCAAACCAAAGTTTAATTCAAGTCAAATTTTAGATTCAAAACTCAGAAGTGGCAGAGAGATCGGAATAGAGAGACACTGTTTTCCTGTGTATATATTAATCATGATCATACGATATGAACTTGAACTTGTCTATGGGGACGAGCCTAGCTAAGGGTGTTTTTGGTTGTTTGTATCAAGTTGAACCTGTATGGGATGGTACAACTTGAATGGAATGATTCTGTACGGTATGATTAAAGCGAGATGTTTTAAAATTAACCCAAGTAAAAAATGTAAATTCAGATCTAAATTTCAATACTCAAATTAGATTTTAAAGTCAAGATTCGCTGGTGCATTGAAAAATCAAATAAATATTTTGAAAATAAAAATATTTTAAAATTCAAAAATTAAAATTAAAAAGATTTAAAATTTAAAGCCTCAGTCTCCTATACATGCTGGGCGTCTTCCTGTATTTTGACACGTCAAGTCTCTTCCACCTTAGCGCATTAGGATTTGTCATCCTAATGATGCCATTCTTCGTCTTGTCCGGTCATTGCCACCGATGTCCCAGCTCCCTCCCTATCGATGTTTGTTAAACCGGGGGTTGTCGTCGACACTGATTATATATGGGGTTATGCGCTGGATCCAAACTCGATGGTAACACAAGATTATATAGGTTCAGGCCCTCGTGGTGGAGGTAATGCCATAGTCCTATGTTCTTGGGATTATGATGATGATCTGATGATCAATGTCGAGAGAGATGTCTCTACATGAATGGGTGTCAATGTATGCCGAACCAGGGTCCCTGCTCGTCTTATATAGTGGAGGGCAGAGTTACAAGGTAAAGTCCTGGTTGGTTACGAGGTAGGATTCCTATCTCTATCCTTTCTTGCCGGACACGTAGTTATCCGGGATTACAATCATATCTTCCCTATCTGGGATAGACTTCTACCTTTATCTTTACTTGCCGTATAAGGTTGGCTGGCAGGGCGGGTGTCCCCTGTGCGCATGTAGCCGGCTCGGCCTACCCCCTGTTGGGTAGTCCTCGCAGCCCGCCATGGAGATACCCGGGTTCCATGTATTCCACACTCCATGTTTGTCATAAAAATGTCACGGGGCCTTCTAGCACCGATGAGGTCATGATCATGTCGCTGACTATATGATCCTCTTCAACGGAATCTTCCACCTCGCCTGGTATTCGGTACCTGATCGGCTTAAAGTTCATCACTAGCTTCCCTGGTGGATGGGGTACTTTGTCCATGAGTTTCCTTATAACTGCACAAGGAGGGGCTCGGGAACATACTCCAAATCCATATTCTCCAGGAAACTCCAAGAGGTCGGCATGTCATCCAGACCAAGATCCATAAGGCCTTCCAGATTGTTGATCGAGGAAACTTAGGGCCGGTGTAATACCATGGTAGTAGTCCTTGTTATATCCGTCGTAGCAGTCCTTGTCGTCCAAGACGCAAATCTCTCGGGTATCAGTGGAGTCAATCAACACCATGGACTAAAATGGCGACAAGAGAATCTCCGACCCCATGGTGGGCACCAAATGTCGATGATTGGGAACGAGCTTCCTAGTCGAGGTTACTTCTGATTACGGAACCAGAGAGCCCCCTTGTGGCCATGGTCTGAACTTCCCAGATGGCGTAGATATATTGGGGTAAGACATAGAAAAGTGACATAGGGGGAGTTTTTATCCTGGTTCTGGCCTCCTGGAGAAGGGATATAGTCCTTCACTATAATCAGTAGATCACAATACAAGGTTTGCGTGAAAAGAACTTGGGCGGGGTTCTTCTTGAGGCGAGGTGAACAAAGAAAATTTATTGATGTCAATGGTGCTCACATTAGGTCAATTTGGACGTGGATGCTCTACCCTTGCGTAGGAGTAGTTTTTTTTATACTAATACTAGGGATACAAATCTTGAAAGATAAACGTATACATGGTAATTGATCCCTGCAAATCCGAGATGTGTTGGCGCCGCGTTGGAACCTTAGCGCATTCCATCGTTAGGGGCCTGGCTGCAGCATGAAGAAGCCTTAGTCGCCAAGTATTTCATTGCCTTGATCAACACTCCAACGAGCAATGGTACTTGTTCGATACATCACCTATCATCCGAGCAACTGTA
Organism: Raddia distichophylla; assembly: GCA_005191435.1. Lineage (NCBI taxonomy): Eukaryota > Viridiplantae > Streptophyta > Magnoliopsida > Poales > Poaceae > Raddia > Raddia distichophylla. Next base: position 350,378 of record SPJY01017702.1, read on the forward strand.
TGTGTATGAGCAACGGGAGAAGGATACCTAGAAATAACATGAGGTGTTTCACTGTCCGAGAAAGGCAAAACTTATTATAGACGTATTAGTAATATATATGACATGTTTTGGTGTAATCATTATTTGATCAATCCGATCCCTGATCAATCCGGACCCGTGAGTAAAGAACATCTAACCAAATATAGTGATCCGTTTGATTTTCTACGAGTACACTATATACAAGCAATGCAAGTTGTTGCTCATCTTGAAAAGGTCATCATTAACTTAGACACAGGGAGCTGGCAGGAGAGAAGCTAGCCAGGTAGGAGAGATGTGAAATAGCGAGAAAGCAAGTACTGTCTTGCCACTTATGTCCAACTCATTACCCAACCACCCACATATAAAACAACACGCTGCCGTCCGTCCTGTATATTATATATACCCGTTCTTCTCGCTTTGTTTGAAACCTTGGATACGCAGACAGCAGACTAGCGAGACGTCCTTGCCAAATTATTCTTCTGTTCAGTTCTGGTCAGTCATGGCTAAGTCACCCTGCATAGAGTGAATCAAATGTTTTGATTTATTATTTTTTAGGGAAATCAAAGACTACTCCTAGGTAGAGCCCGGCCGGCCTTGGACTCGCCGGTTGATTTTTGCCGTGGTCAGAAGCATAATTTGATTGATACTTTCCACGAAATGGGAACAAAAGTACACATGAATTTTATATCTCGAAGTTTGTCGTAGATTACACAAGTTACCGCCTATAGACCTGAGGGCACTTATAATGTAATTTCTTCCATAGTTTCTTCTTAAAAAAAACATTTCTACGCTCATTTCAAATCTATAGAATTAATGTGCAGAGAATATGTGGCTTTGGACAAAGGAGAAAGTATTAATGATGGAAATGTTGAGGTACAGTGCAATAAAGCCATCTTTTCTTTTATAGTTTCTAGATGACATGAAACCAATAGAAATGATGTTTAGAAATCTTTCATTGAAACTGCCCTAAAGAGATCTAGCAACCAGAAATTAGATTAATTAGGCATGCATCAGCTGGGATGCATGACCTGATGACCGATATGCTAGCCACCCCCTATGTACCCTGCATCGAAATATCACCGCATCTCAAATGCATGACTGTAAGTCAGTCGATATCTCCGCAATGGATCCATGATATATATAGACGTTAGGGGTGGCTATCGACCGTCGACCGAACCACCACCACCTTGTGTGATGTATGCAAAGATGATGTCAATTGCCATCACCACCAAGGAGTCGGCCACCACCACCATGAGGGCTGATGTGCTAGTCACCTAGCACTAACGAAATGACCCACGATAAAGATCCAGTCATTCCTTGCGTAAGACGCATGATAAAGATCCAGTCACCTCCTCCACACAAGGGATGCACGGTCGAGACACCAAGAGCCAACTGTAGACCAGTATGCCACCATCTCACAAGATGCAAGGCTAGAAAGACTAGGGATGACAGTGGGTTTGAGTCCTTTGGGTACAGTATCCATGGATCCAGACCTAAGACCCAAGATCCAAGAACTGGATCCAAAGCTAGACCCAAAAAATTTCATGGGTCCAAGGTCAGACCCAGACCCATCGGGTCCACCAAGCGGATCGCGCAATTTCTCGACGGCCAAAGCCGTCGAGACAGGTAAGGTAACCATCGAGACAGATAAATATCGACGGCCAGCCGTCGAGGTTTAGCCGTCGAGACAGCGTGGTCGAGAGAGACCATCTTTATCGACGGCTTGGCCGTCGAGATTATCTCTCTCGACGGCTTTGGTCCAGCCGTCGAGAAACGCACGCAGGCTAGGCATGATGTGTTGGAGGCGCCTTTCTCGACGGCTTCCAGCCATCGAGATTGATGATTTGCAGGCCACGGGCGGCCCAGCCCAAAAGGTTTTCACAACGGCTTAACGACCATCAAGAATATTCGGCCGCAACTGGTCCCGGCCATGCCCTGCGCTAGCAGGTGGGCCATGCACACTGTTCTCGACGGCTAGGTTCTCGACGACAAGGATAATGTAATTTTCACGTTTTCACCATTTAATGGGAACACCATTGTACATAGATCATTGCATTGGAATGTAACAAAATATTCCATTTTAAAAAAAATTCGTAATAACTTCGTATAGCATACATTATACGAAGTTATACGAGGGATAGACTTCTACCTTTATCTTCGAGACACCAAGAGCCAACTGTCGACCAGTACACTACCATCTCACAAGATGCAAGGCTAGAAAGCCTAGGGATGACAGTGGGTCTGAGTTCTTTGGGAATAGCATCCGTATGTGGATCCAGACCTAAGACCCAAGATCCAAGAACTGGATCCAAAGCTAGACCTAAAAAATTTCATGGGTCCAAGGTCAGACCCAAACCAAAAAATTCAGAAAACACCAAATACTATTCCAAAATCAACATCTAATATACATTACAGTGATATCACATATATAGCAATTTAGTGGCATTTCAAGAGCATATAAATAAGCACAAAATCCATCTAGCCACCCAGGTGAGGCGGCGCAGGTGCAGGATCTGGCGGTACTGGTGGTGGACAGTGGTGGTGGCCGGCATTGGCGGTGGCTACGGTTTGGAGAGGAGGAAGGGACGAGGTCACAAGAGTCGAGAGGCAGTTGGGGTCAGTAGAGCGGCTTTGGGGATTAGGGAATCGATGAGGGATTTGAAAATCAAAATGTATAGTGTGTAACTATGTGTGAATGACAATGAGGCCCCAAATGTCAATGCTACAGTTTGGATTTGGGTCTGGGTACCCATGGTCTAAAATTTGACCCAAACATAAACCCAGGCCTAGACACAAATATTCATACACATGGTTCCATTCTTGGACCCAGACCCAAATCCATTAGATCATATACCCACGGGTACCTAGACCCATGGGTATTTCTGCCACCCTTAAGAAAGCCAATCCTATTGTTGCCGACCACATCGCATGACACGATGTATGATTAGAAGTGCTAGTTGCGACCACCATGCGGTTGCTTGATTGAGACACCAAGCTACCTTCGAGACAACCCTGCTCCTCCTAGTATAATCGTCATCGTCTTGGAAAAACCACCCTACCAACGCCAGATGGTGCTCAATTGTTGATCAAACCACCACCTGTTAGTGATATGTCCTAGAGGCGATCACATGAGATATTTGTATCACACGTTTATGTTTACGTACTTATCAATTTCTTGAAAAAATATCATTATTTTCTTCATCAAGTGTGACTTCGTTGTGAAACATACTGTTTATATGATATTGTTCTAAACTGTTTATATGATATTGTTCTAAACGATCCCTAGTCTCATTACGTGGGATAATAATGTTTTGACCAGCACATGCATGGATTGATGGTAATGTTTCTCATACTATATATATGAAGATATCAAATCAATAATGCGACCACATGCTATAAACATAGGGTTGGATAGACCTACTCCGAGATACTGCTGAGATTGTTATCTTTAATGTGCCATTAGTCTATATAGTCCTTTATTGATCTTTAGCATGCGTAATTATATACATGGGAGCCATAAAGATAGTTTACAAGTATGCCATGAAATATGGCGTGGGGTGTTAGAGATAAAAATGAATTTGCCTCTTCTCGATAAATGAGGAGATATCTCTTGGACCCTTGATGTAGATGGATAAGAAAGTGCACGACCATGCCACTGTAATTGAAGAATCACATTATACTTATATACATTATATTGACGAGTGAATGGATCGAGATATCACAAGGGTGGCACACATCTTGACTTGAGCTTGAGTGGTATCGCATGACAAAAGGATCGAGTACGAGTGTATCAAGGTTCAACTAATATGATCATTTTATGCATTCGGGGGGTCAATATGTCATTCTAGGGACTGCTGTTGCCTTGTGGTCGGAAAAAAGGGTTTCCATGGCCATTACCGTTTGTGCATTAACCATGAGCCCTAGCTGCCGATGTAGTCCACTTCTCTTCTCAAACCCTAGCCACCGAGCACGGTGCTAGCACCACTAGCTGCCGCTGTAGTCCACTTCTCTTCTCAAACCCTAGCCATCGAGCACGGTGCTAGCACCACTACCACCGAAATGACCTGTAGTCCTGGTTGGGGACAGGCTTTAGTCCCGATTTCGCCAACCGGGACATGCAATTCGGGACTAAGGGTCCGTGGGCTTTAGTCCCGGTTCCCCATCCAGAACAATATGACGAACCCATGACTCAAACATGATACCTTATGCCACCACATGACTCTCCACTCACCCTTCTAGCCAACCAACACACCCGCGCGCGTGTATTGGTTATAATAGGATATGCATTCCTTTTAAAATTTACTGGAACTAGCGTTTAGTATTACTAACCGGTACTGATGAGTCCGCGCGCCAGCGAGCTTGTACCCGCCTACGAAAGGTATCTTTACTGTTGCCTCCAAACGGTACTGAAAATCTATAATTGCTACCATTGCTACAAACCGGTACTGGTTTCAATCCAACCGGTACTGATGTGCCGATAACTTAGACCATTTCTCTAGTAGTGCACATTGGTGCATGGAGTTCCACACCTGAACTTGCATGTGTGGAAGGCGGCCGGGCATATGTGGAAGGCGGGCATGGCGGGGTCTACTCACAGCACGGTTGAATCATCCCTGTAGTCGGCTCAACGAGTGACTTAAGAGGAATGCTGAGCCTGTACATAGAGCACTTGGCGTTAAATGTTACTCCCTCCGGTCACAAAAAGAAGTCACCGTTGACTTTTGTACATGACTTTGACCATTCGTTTTATTAAAAAAATTTATAAATATATAAAAATATAAGTCATACTTAAAATATATTTAACAATAAACTAAATCACAACAAAATAAATGATGTTTACATAACTTGACGAATGGTCAAAAATATGTACAAAAGTCAACGGTGACTTCTTTTCGTGACTGGAGGGAGTACAAATTTAGAAAATACAGCGACGTCAAAGATAAAACAGGAAGACAAACCAGTGCATTTAATTGGACTGAATCAATGTACAAATAGTAATTCGTAAAAAAATATTCGTTTTCTTAGCGTAGTACTCCCTCCGTCCCTAAAAGCTTGTCAGCCCCCGCGCCCCCTGTTTTTTTTTTACTGAGCTATCTCGGCGGTATTAAAATTGCCGCCGACACTGATGCTCCAGGATGCCTTCTTCCCAACACAGTGTTGTCCCACATGTCATATACTTGCAGCGTCTGCCTTGTGGGTCCTTTCCGCTTCGTTGCCGTTAAGCCTAACGGCAGGGGTCACGCAGACTTCTATGTCGACGGTATTTGTATTGCCGCCCACATAGAGTGTGTTGGCGCGATGTAGGAAAGTTCAAATTTGCATCTGGGGCGATGTGGGGGGGAGGGGAGGAGGACCTTTGTCGGCGGTAAAATTTAGGCCGCCGAAATAGAGTTCATAGTGTCGTCAGGTCTTTTTGACCGCCCACATTGGATTTTTGGCCGCCCACAGAAATCACGTTTCCTGTAGTGAAAGTACATATATACTCTTCTCCTTTTACTAGTGGGAAATAAGTCCTGACGTACTGTGATTTCTAAACCCAATGAAAAGATGAAAGCCACGTAACAAATCAAACAATGCGAGGACAGGGCCGTTCCTGATACTTCAGGGGCCCTAGTGCAAGTCCAGAAATGGGAGCCTTTATTTCAATAACATAAATATCTATTTTTATATCATTTGCAAAGGCATTCATAATAAGAAAACCAGTAACTAATCACAAAAACGTTTGGTACAGAATCAAAACAAGCGATCTAGTACATGACATATTTGTGATATGTTCAACACTGTGTTCATGATCTTTAAGCCTCGAGCTAAGATGTTGCCAATCATTCAAACCATTGCTAGCTAATAAACTCTTACTATTAGATTTGAAAAGCTTACAACAGAAACAGTACACTTTGTCAACATGTTTACAATAAACCAACCATTTTCTATCATGCACCTCTCCATATATTGCTCATTTTTTTAATAATAAGAACAGGAAAAATGCCTCAAGTTACCATCCAAATGGAATAAAATAATTTCTTCTCTTATGGCCCCCTTTCCAGTAAAATATCCCTAGATTTATTATCAAGATTATTTCAATTGCTTGGGTCATATATATCCATGGTAACAGCAGGTTCCTCATCAACACCCAAATAATCCGGATTTTGCGAACTAGCTAAGTTTTCATCTCCACTCAAATTATTATCATTTAACTCTTCATTAGGTTGTTCTTGAACACAAACAATAGCTAAGTTCTCAATATTTCTAGAAGAATCTACATTGCTTCTAAAAAACTTGTCAAGGGCTCCTCGTTGTGTTTCTATAAAATCATCTACAAGCTTCTTCTTGTTTTTTTTTTCTTTTTTCACTTCCAGACAAATACTTTCTAGATGACATGATTATATGATAAAAAAGAAGGAACAAAAGCACTTGGAATCAATCAAGAACCAACAAGAGGTGCCATTGCCCGTGCCGACCGTCGAGGCGCCGATGTGTATGTGAGTACGTAACCAGTAACCCTAACTTAGCTGGCCGCCCAGCCTCCAAATCCCATAGATCAAGGCAAGAAATCAAGCCATTAGTCTAGTATTTAAATAAAAATCAAGGGATGGAGGAGTGACTAGTGAGAAAGCAAAATCAGGGGAGCTTATGCATACATAGTACCTTGCGGCTGCAACTGCAAGCAAAGCAACGACTAAAAATTGAGGAATTGATTGTGAGGACGGCGGGGCCTCGACGGGTGGGGCCTCAATGGGCGTGGCGGCGGCGGCTAGTTCCATCTCGAGGAGCCGAAGCCGACAGTTGAGGAGGTAAGGAGTCGATAGAGACGGAGATTGGATTTGGGGAATGGCCGAGGCCATGGGAAAGTGCTATGCGCGCCTGTGCGGCTGCGTGGCTTCTGGAGGCCGCTGTTCTCGCGAATCGTGATATGTGGCTGTGGGTGATACCGTGAGAGGAATACACAGCAATAGCTAATAGCCTAATACATGTACTGCATATCTACATGGGTTGGGGCCCCTCCCCATCATGGGCCCTAGGCGGTGGCACCGGTTGCACCGTCCCAGGAACGGCCCTATGCGAGGAGCGTTAGGGTAAGAGAACTAAAAAATGCATTATTCAGAGCATGATCAAATTCAGGTGTGGCCGGCTCGTACAACATATCACACGCATTATCTATAATGACACACATATATATAAGCACATTACCATAAGCAGAAGCAGGTATGTAACATACATTATGGAGTATATATCATGTATAGTTGTATATATGTTATCTATAATGCATGTCTGTACCTTAATTGGCTTGGCAATCCTACATATATATATGCACGCATCCAAATGATGAAGGTGGCTCCAGAAGTCCGGATAACCCGAGGACAAGGACCGCTCCTTCCATGTTTGCCAGCCGGGGCGGCAGGCTGCAATGGCAAGGTCGGCCGGCCGAGTATTTTACTCCTCCAACGAAACGCCAAAACCACACGTCAAACTCCTAACTCCGTGTCCATCACTCACTCCGGCCCCTCAAGCCAAGCTAGCTACCTGCAGGCTGCAGCTATACAAGCTGCATCACCTGACAGATATATCGCGCCCGGCATGCCCTTGCTGGTTGCTGCCTTCCAATCCTCCCACTTCATCTCTCTCCTACAGCTCCCAGAAACCCTAGACGCTTATACCACACGGCAGCGAGCGTTTGGCCGGCACAGTGTCCCGTGCAGGCTAGTGAGTAGTGACAACTGACCGCTATATATCATCGATGGATCAGGGCGGCGGCTTCAACAAGGCCGGATCGCCGGAGGCAGCTGGCGGTGAGGGGGCGAGGCGCGCGCCGGCGTACTACGAGTGCGGCTTCTGCAAGAGGGGCTTCACCAACGCGCAGGCGCTCGGCGGGCACATGAACATCCACCGGAAGGACCGCGGCAGCAAGTCGCGGGGCGGCGCCGCCGCCGACCCGCCGGCGGCCAGCCCTCCCGGAGCGCAGCACGACGACGCCGGCAGCTCGCAGGTGCACCTGGGGCTCACCCTGGGGAGGAGCGAGAGGGAAGCCGTGGATCTGGAGCTCAGGCTTGGCAGCTATCCCTACAATTGACTCTTGGCTCGCAAGCACCATGGCTAGCTGTTGATTTGGGTAATTTATTAGCTAGTGAAGAGATCGCGATTAGTTAGCTATAATAGCTATGCGTGCTACTGAATACTGATCCCTCCGTAAGTAGGTCACTGCATACTTGGTTTGATGATCGATCGATATTTCCATACTAGCTGCTTCATTTTTTGTCAGCTTTATACAGCATTAATGGTTCGATATCATACCGAATGATCAATAATCGATGGTGATAATTAATTGTTTCACTTTTTGTATAAATATGTGCGTGGAATGACGTTAAAATTAAGGGAATTTGTACATATACTACATACTTCGTCTCTTCTCAACGTGAATGTAATTAAATCGTCATAATTAAATTCGTTGGGAATTTCTTGACAAAAAACACTACTGATGCTTGGACAAATTTATCAGTGAAAAATTCTAATTAACTGCTCACTGCACTGTAAGCTCCGTGGTAAAAAAAAAAAAGGAAAGAAAAATGAAAATAATGTGAAGTCGAATGTTGGACTCCTGCTGGGATCAGAAGGAAAATTCGAGAGCTGTTACATGACAGATTTCACATAAAGAAAGGTAGCGCATATATTATGAATCAGCTTAAATGTAATATTAGCTCATGAATGATGAAACGCTGTATCTTTGCAAATCTTAACATGGTAGGGAATATTATGATCCGAGGTTGATGAGCCCTGTGTAATCGACATTTTAACACCTAGATATTAGATACAATCATACAATGTTCTCGATTCCTCTGATGATTTTACACGAAACGGAAGCTTTTCAATTTTCGTACTATATAATTTCTGCACTTTCCGTTACCGGAAATTTGTACTGCAAAAGAGACACTAAACTGAACATTTTAGAGTCCTATGCCTTAGTTCTACAACCTCCAATGACAAATTAATTTGATCGCATCCCCCAGGTTTTAATGATTATCACAATTGGAAACAGTTAATTTTAATTATCTATTTTCTACATTAATATGTAGACTTTTTAAAAACATTCTTATCCCTAATTACACCTCTATCTAATATTGCACTTTTCAAATTGATTTGGTGCACTTACAAGAATATACAATAATATGAATGTATATCTGGATTTGAAATATTTTTGAAACCCCTCCATCCTTTTTTTTTAATCAGAAACCCCTCCATCCTTCGCCATGCAAGAATCCAAACTATCTACTACCTCCACCCAACCAAGGAAATTTGTGGGCACAGGCTGCGAGGCACACTGCAACTACCCACTTCAGGCACCAAGGGGGCTCCTTTTGTTCTGGGATGACTCCAACTTACAATTCTCTGATCCACTCGTCCTCCCGCATTCCATATCCGCCAATCTGCTTCTCTGAGGCTCTCTCCAACAGGAATCTCTAAATTTGATCCACTATAGCTTAATATACATGTTTCCCATCTCCTACAGTGTTCCCTATGTAGAGAATTGTATAGGGGAAGAAAAGAGAACCCCTACATATAAGGGAATGGAGAGAAAATATCTATTTTAGGGAACATAATAGGGAATGATGTTGAAGCACATAGGGAAAGAATCCATCCCTTATTTTGAGCTAGAGGACGCTTTAGGGGATGTGTTGGAGACAACCTGAGGACCAATTCAGCTAGGTTGTTTCTAACGAGTATGGCCCCATGCACGGCGATGGTGACAAGGAAGCCTTCCTCCAGGAGCTTTCAGCAATCCACAACCACTTCTCCTTAGACATCCCAATAAAATTATTAGGTGTCACATGTTTTATTAAAAAAATAGGTAAAATGATTCTTATTGTTTATATATACAAAAAACCTATCATAACTACTATTTTATGGTTCGATAGGTTATTTTTATGCACATGCCTTGCTTAGAATTGGTATGGGACAAGGGCAACACGTGCCCTAGGTTCCCAATTATATGTCTTACCTATTCCTAATTTTTGGGCAACCCGCAAATACGGATTAAGCCCAAAAAGGCCTTATTTAGAAGTTATTTTGAATGAAATAATGAGGAATACTTCTCTGAAAAACACCCAAAAATTAGGTAGCTTTATAGAATCCCTAAGAGATCAAACCGCCAAGTTCCTAGATGCTCTAACAATACAAAGGACGCTGAAAACTAAGGTCCCTAACTCCAGCTATCTGACGCCGAAGTTTTGCCAGCCCACGTTCATCGGTGATCCTCAGCACCGTCGCCGCCGGCGCGATCCCCTCGCCCCTTCCCTGCGCGCCGCGTGTCCCAGCCGCCGCCGCCAAATCCTGCTGCCCTGTCGCTGAAAGATGATGCGGTGCAACGCTAGCCAGAAAACAAAATTTTATACTGCGACCACCCAGGTAACGAGCGAGTCAGGAACCACAGAAGTAGAGTGGGTGAAGCCTCCCCGCGTGCTCCAAAGCACTGTACGTACGTCAAACTCGATGCGGTACGATTCCTCCTTGTCGCAGATGTAGCCGATCCTCTCGATCAGCGTCGGCGCAGGAGCCACGACGCCTCTACGGTATCCATACGTCCGGGGGTGGAACGCCGCACGTTGGTGTGCTAGCACCCGTGCACGTGGAGACTAGGGTTTAGAGGAGTGGGGGGCGTGGTGGCGGCCAGGGTTTCGGGGTGGGGAGACACTCCCACCCCACGCCCCACCTCACCAATTTATAGAGTGCTCTAATGGGCTTTCTACTAGAGAAGCCCACTATTACTCGCAATAATGGATCTTCAACAATAGAAACCCATTAGTGCGCAGTGGATCCAAACCCGCACAAACCCACTAATGGATCCAATCCATTAGTAATGTTCCAACCCGTTAAGTGTTTGACCCATTAGGCTCATGTACACGTCGGCCGCGGTCCCGGAGAAATCTTTCTGCAGACCACAAGTCAATAGCGGTACCTAGCAGCACATAGTGACCCCCGAATGCACACGATGATCGAATCAGCTGAACCTCGATACACTCATATAGGATCCTTTTGCCACACGACATCAGTCAAGCTCAAGGCAAGAAGCGTGCCACCCTTGTGATAGCTCGACCCATTCACTCGTCAATGTAATGGATATAATTGTGATTAACTCTTTAATCACTTTGGCATGGCCATGCACTTTCCTTATCCATCCACACCGAGGGGCCCAGAGATATCTCTCCTGTTACCAAGGAGGGGCAAATTCCATCTTGATCTCTTACACCTCACATCATGTTGCATGGCATACCCGTAAGCTACCTTTATAACTTCCCAGTTACAGTGAAGCGTTTGATAGCCCTAAAGTGTATGACTACACAAGCTGAGAATCAATAAGGATCTCAGGTCGAAGGACCGTATAAGCATACCACTCGAGACTAACCCTGATGGCACTTTTAAGATAACTATCTCAGCAGTGTCTCGGAGTGGGTCTATCCAACCCCATGTTATCTAACATGTGCCCACATTATTGATTTGATATCTCCATATAAATGATACGTGAAACGTTACCATCAATCAATAATGTGCTGGTCAAATCTTTATTATTCAATATAATGATATGTGACCAGGGATCGTTTAGAATAATGTCATATTGACAATGTGTTTCACAATTAAGTCGTATTTAATGACCAAACAGTGACATTTATTCAGGGAAATCATAAATACATGAACATAGACGTATGATACAATTATTTCACATGATCGCCTCTAGGGCATATCACCAACAATCTCCCAGTTGCACTAGAGTGTATCATGCAAGTATCTAATAACCATGGCTCTTGTGTGTGCCTCATGCTTCGGCTGTGGAAGAGGTTTTGTCCACGGATCGGCGACATTCAGATCCGTGTGCACTTTGCAAATATTCACATCTTCTCTATCAATGAGGTGATAACGCTTGAGTATGTGTTTGGATTTTTGGCGAGACATAGGCTCCTTCGCTTGTGCAATGGCACCACTATTGTCACAATAGAGGTTCACTGGACAGGATGCACTAGGGACAGCTCCCAACTCAGAAACAAATTTTCTGATCCAAATAGCCTCCTTTGCTGCTTCAGAAGAAGCAATATACTCGGCATCCGTTGTGGAGTCAGCTACTGTCTCTTGCTTGGAACTTTTCCAGCTCACTGCCCTACCATTGAGATAGAATACAAAACCGGATTGCGATTGTGAATCATCTCTGTCGGTTTGGAAGCTAGCATCGGCGTAACATTTTATGGCGAGCTCTTCTTCACCTCCAAAGACTAAGAACATCTCTCTAGTTTTTCATAAGTACTTGAGAATGGTCTTTACAGCCATCCAGTGACTCTCACCTAGATTTGATTGGTATCGGCTCGTAACATTTACAGCATAAGAAACATCTCGGCGTGTACACAGCATGGCGTACATGATGGATCCAGTAGCGGAGGCGTATGGAATCCTACTCATTAGTTATTTTTGTGGGGTTTTAAATAGTTCTTCTTAGAGTTCGCAAAATATTTTTTCACAATTTTTAAAAATTTTTAAAACGTATTTTGAGTGGGTTACAAATTTGCTACAGTAAAACGCAACTCAACATTAATCTGAAACAAACAAGGCCCTTCCATAGTCATTCAAAGAACTAGTGCACGGAGGCGACTCCTAGAACTAAGTGACATAGATAGGCAACCCCTTGCCAATCACATTGTATGTGACTTGTTTGTTGGGTGGCATCCAATGCCCCGGCTCCCAACACCGATGCCCCGAGGCCCAAAACCATTTTGATAGCCTCGATAAGTAAACCAATACTATGCGTGTGAAGTCCGACTTCACTCCACTGGTCAAGAAAACTAAGGGCACCCTGCTGTATGCTGAAACTGCCAATTAATGTACAAGACTTTTATGGGTGCAACTATTGGAAGGGCATCAAACATGATGAAACACCAAGCTACTACATCTAATAGCTAGTGACTAATTACATGAGAGTATCAAGCATCACAAGTCAGCACGCAGGCTGTTATACAATAACATGGCAGCCCAAGCCGCAATTAACCATAGCACGAAGGCTATGAAAATTACATCATGCATCATACACATACAAGGGGGCCATACCATTCACATCATTCCCTGCAAAAACAAGTTAGACGTAGAATCGTATTCTACCCTGCGATGTGAACACGTTTTTTTTAACGGCCGCTACTGCGACTATCATGACTGTCCCGATTCCATCTACGAAACGCTATGGAAATTCAATCGGAATGATCAAATCAAGCCGATTCCGAGCCATCAAAATGCCTCAATTTCCATGAGATCCTTGAGAAGGTGGCGACCACACCGATCTCGATCTGTTGGCCCGATCTCTTCAGCTTGAGGTACTATCTCGATGGTGTTACCAGCCAGTAGGGGTAATGCATAGCACGAAACAAAACGAGGACGAACTAATCTTTTGATCTTGAAGAGCCATCAACTCATATTTCAGGAAGTGCAAGGTCTCCTCGAGAAGGTTGCGCGCACGCGGCCTCGATCTGTTGGCTAATATCATCGTCGGCACGTGACGCAGGTCCAGATGGTGATTCCAGCTGGTATGGACCAGTCACGGCACGATCTAGATAAAGCACGAACTAATCTTTTTGGCCTTGTGACATTACCAATCCCGTACCTCACGAACCCTATACCGATTGATCGCATCAACCCGTGACCAAAACAACAGCATATCAACAGATGCGCAGTGATCGGATCCAAGACAATGCAAGAACCACTCTGATACCACTGAAAGATGACGCGGTGCTATGCTAGCCAGAAAACAAAATTTTCTACCGTGACCACCCAGGAAACGAGCGAGTCAGGGATCACAAAATCGTTACCCTTGGAGCACGTTTGCAGCGGAAGTAGAGTGGGTGAGACCTCCCCGCGTGCTCCAAAGCACTGTATGTAGTCGAACTCGACGCGATACAATTCCTCCTTGTCGTAGATGTAGTTGATCCTCTCAATCAGCGCCGACGCAGGAGCGACGATGCCTCTACGGTATCCACATGTCTGGGGGTGGAACACCGCACGTTGGTGTGCTAGCACCTGTGCGCGCGGCGGCTAGGGTTTAGAGGAGTGGGGCGTGGTGGCGGCCAGGGTTTTGTGGTGGGGAAACACTCCCATCCCGCGCCCCACCTCTCCAATTTATACAGTGCTTTGACGGGCTTTCTACTAAAGAAGCCCATTATGACTCGCACTAATGGATCTTCTACAATAGAAACCCATTAGTGAACGGTGGATCCAAATTTGCACAAACTCACTATTGGATCCAATCCATTAGTAATGTTCCAACCCATTAAGTGTGTGACCCATTAGGCTCATGTACATGTCGGCCGCGGTCCCGGAGAAACCTTTCTGCAAACCACAAGTCAATAGCGGTACCTAGCAGCACATAGTGACCCCCAAATGCACACGATGATCGAATCAGCTGAACCTCGATACACTCCCATAGGATCATTTTGCCACACGACATCAGTCAAGCTCAAGGCAAGAAGCGTGCCACCCTTGTGATAGCTCAACCCATTCACTCGTCAATGTAATGGATATAATTGTGATTAACTCTTTAATCACTTTGGCATGGCCATGCACTTTCCTTATCCATCCACACCGAGGGGCCCAGAGATATCTCTCCTGTTACCAAGGAGGGGCAAATTCCATCTTGGTCTCTTACACCTCACGTCATGTTTCATGGCATACCCGTAAGCTACCTTTATAACTTCCCTGTTACGGTGAAGCGTTTGATAGCCCCAAAGTATACGACTACGCATGCTGAGAATCAATAAGGATCTCAGGTCGAAGGACCGTATAGGTATACCACTCGAGACTAACCCTGATGGCACTTTTAAGATAACTATCTCAGCAGTGTCTCGGAGCGGGTCTATCCAACCCCATGTTCTCTAACATGTGCCCACATTATTGATTTTATATCTCCATATAAATGATACGTGAAACGTTACCATCAATCAATACATGTGCTGGTCAAATCACTATTGTTCCATATAATGATATGTGACCAGGGATAGTTTAGAATAATGTCATATTGACAATGTGTTTCACAATTAAGTCGTACTTAATGAACAAAGCAGTGACATTTATTCAGGGAACTCATAAGTACATGAACATAGACGTATGATACAATCATCTCACATGATCGCCTCTAGGGCATATCACCAACAATCTCCCACTTGCACTAGAGTGTATCATGCAAGTATCTAATACCCATGGCTCTTGTGTGTGCCTCATGCTTCGGCTGTGGAAGAGGTTTTGTCAGCGGATCGGCGACATTCAGATCCGTGTGCACTTTGCAAATCTTCACATCTCCTCTATCGATGATCTCTCGGATGAGGTGATAACGCCTGAGTATGTGTTTGGATTTTGGTAAGACCTAGGCTCATTCGCTTGTGCAATGACACCACTATTGTCACAATAGAGGTCCACTAGACAGGATGCACTAGGGACAACTCCCAACTCAGAAACAAATTTTCTGATCCAAACAGCCTCCTTTGCTGCTTCAGAAGCTGCAATATACTCGGCCTCCGTCGTGGAATCAGCTACTGTCTCTTCGTATAACTTCGTATAATGTATGCTATACGAAGTTATTACGCGGAGGAGGCAGCGCTTAGGAGCGCCGGGGCCATCAATGCCCGCGCCGGGAGGGGCTGAGGCGATGGCGGAGTCGTCTGGCGCAGACCGATGGGTGTGCAGGGGCGGTCCTATCCCCGGCGGGCGAAGGCGCCACTCGAGCGCGCCGGGGCCCTCTGCGCCAGCACCGGGCTTGGTGGATTCGTCGTCGTCGTCGGCAGAGTCCAAGGCTCCGCCGGCTCGTCGCCAGCGCCGCTGGTAGGCGTGGCGAGGGATTGTAGGATTTGGGCGCCGCCGTAGGTGTAGTAGCACGGCGCCCTCTTTTGTGGCAGTCTAGGAGCCCGGCCTCCTTTTACTCTTCGTGTAATCCTTTCGCTCCTGTAAGATTCTTCACTGTGAAATGCGGTTTCTTTTAAGCAATTTGCCTTAGTCTTTATGGCAGTAGTGACATTCATCAGAAGCCGTAGGGCCACCCTTGGTCTTACCATCAGGCTTAGGTTTCGGGTTCGAGCGTAATAACTTCGTATAGCATACATTATACGAAGTTATACGAGTGCGATTTAAATCATTTGTTTTGAGTCTTTTCGCATTAACATTATAGACAGAATTATCGTCAAGATCTAGCACATATAATCCATTCAATAATGAACAATGACCATAGAGCATATTGTTGAAATAAAACGAACAACGCTTGTTCTTTATTACAAACTCAAAACCATCTTCTTCCAAACATGAAGAAGAGATAATGTTTCTGCTCAATGATGGAATGCAATAACAGTTATTTAATTCCAAAACTAGTCCTGACGGTAAAGATAAGGGATAAACGCCGACGGCCACCGCAGCAACTTTTGCGCCATTGCCGACGCGAACTTCGACCTCTCCACTTGCACATCTTCTAGTCCTTTTGAGCCCCTGCAACGATTTGCAAGTGTGAATCATCGATCCGGTATCAAATACCCATGACTCATTAGGACAAGTAGCAAGATTAATTTCTATAACATTAATACCTGAAGCGGAAGCCAAGGTTCCCTTCTTTTTATCCTCCAGATATTTCTTGCAGTTCCTACGCCAATGACCAGGTTTATGGCAGTAGTGACATTCATCAGAAGCCGTAGGGCCACCCTTGGTCTTACCATCAGGCTTAGGTTTCAGGTTCGAGATCACATCCTTACCCTTGCCTTTTGCTCAACGCTTTCTCTTTTTACCACCATCCTTTTGGACCATCATCACATAATTGTTGCTTTTTTTGATGCTCTCTTCTGCTGTCTTGAGCATCCCATGCAGTTCGGTCATGTTTTTCTCCATGCCATTCATATGAAAGTTCATAATAAAAGGCTCAAAGCTTGCAGGAAGCGATTGGAGAATCACATCAGTGGCCAACTCTTGGCTCAAAGGGGATTCAATTTACTCCAAGTTCTCAATGTAACCAATCATTTTGATCACATGAGGACTCACAGGACTTCCCTCTGCCAACTTGCACGCAAACAGTGCCTTTGAGATCGAGAATCTCTTAGCTCTTGCTTGGTTCTCAAACATGCTACGAAGGCCCGTGATAATAGCATAGATATTTGTGTTCTCATATTGCTTCTGGAGCTCAGAGGACATAGTAGCAAGCATGAAACAGCCAACATCGACCTCATCATTGACATGCTTCTCATAAGCACGTCATTTAGCAGCAATAGCATTTTTAGCTGGTTCCTCAGGATATGGTTCCTCAAGAATATACTCCTTCATTTCTTGTTTGAGAACAATTATCAAATTACGATATCAATCAATGAAATTCGTTCCAGAGAGCTTCTCTCTCTCTCTCCAGAATCGACCGCAAGTTAGAACCAGTGTTAGGCACCATCTACAATAGTAATAAAAAGGCAAAGTCTTAGCACAATGTTCATGTTAATCTTTTATTAAACAATTTTAATAAAAGATGCTCCCACTAAAATCACTTTCCCTCTTGTGCATTTTAGTAGGACAAGGGTCTTGTTTGTTTCAGATTAGATTAAATTAAATTAAATTAAATGAAAATTTGTTATTTTTGTATAGGCCAAATGTTGTAATATTTTATAGTTATTTTTGTGGGGTTTTAAATAGTTCTTCTTAGAGTTCGCAAAAAAAAATTTCATAATTTTTTGAATTTTTTAAAACGTATTTTGAGTGGGTTACAAATTTACTACAGTAAAACGCAACTCAAGATTAATCTGAAACAAACGAGGCCAAGATCCATAGTCATTCAAAGAACTAGTGCGCGGAGGCGACTCCTAGAACTAAGTGACATCGATAGGCAACCCCTTGCCAATCAAATCGTATGTGACTCTTGTTTGTTGGGTGGCATCCAATGCCCCGACTCCCAACACCGACGCCCAAAACCATTTTGATAGCCTCGATAAGTAAACCAATACTATGCGCGTGAAGTCCGACTTCACTCCACTGGTCAAGGAAACTAAGGGCACCCTACTGTATGCTGAAACTGCCAATTAATGTACAAGACTTTTATGGGTGCAACTATTGGAAGGGCATCAAACTCTTAATTTTTCGAGGGAAAATATTCTATCATATAAGAATCACATCAACCAAATATGAAATCTGAGGGAATAGCATGACAGGTATAATCACAAACAATCATATTGACTTGTGAAAAATAGTATGGCCCATGGCATTCCGATCTCCATCGTCGCGCTACCTGTTCTTCGAGTCATCGTGCAAGAAGTCTCTATGATGAAACACCAAGGTACTACATCTAATAGCTAGTGACTAACTACATGAGAGTATCAAGCATCACAAGTCAGCACACATGCTGTTATACAATAACATGGCAGCCCAAGCCGCAATTAACCATAGCACGCAGGCTATGAAAATTACATCATGCATCACACACATACAAGGGAGCCATACCATTCACATCATTCCCTGCAAAAACAATTAGGCGTAGAATCGTATTCTACCCTGTGATGTGAACACATTTTCTTTAACAGCCGCTACTGCGACTATCACGGCGGTCCTGATTCCATCTACGAAAATGCTATGGAAATTCAATCGAATGATCAAATCAAGCCGATTCCGAGCCACCAAAATGCCTCAATTTCCATGAGATCCTTGAGAAGGCGGCGACCACACCGATCTCGATCTGTTGGCACGATCTCTTTGGCTTGAGCTACTACCTCGATGGTGTTACCAGCCGGTAGGGGTAATGCATAGCACGAAACAAAGCGAGACGAACTAATCTTTTGATCTGGTAGAGACATCAACTCATATTTCAGGAAGCGCGAGGTCTCCTCGAGAAGGTTGCGCGCACGCGGCCTCGATCTGTTGGCTAATATCATCGTCGACACGTGACGCAGGTCCAGATGGTGATTTCGGCCGGTATGGACCAGTCACGGCATGATCTAGATAAAGCACGAACTAATCTTTTTGGCCCTGTGACATTACCAATCTAGTACCTCATGAACCCTATACCGATTGATCGCATACCGATTGATCGCATCAACCCGTGACCAAAACAACAACATATCAACATATGCGCAGTGATCAGATCCAAGACAACGCAAGAACCACTCTGATACCACCAAAAGATGATGCGGCGCTACGCTATCCAGAAAAAAAAAATTTCTACCGCGACCACCCAGGAAACGAGCGAGTCAGGGATCACAGATTGTTACCATTGGAGCATGTTAGCAGCGGAAGTAGAGTAGGTGAAGCCTCCCCATGTGCTCCAAAGCACTGTACGTAGTCGAACTCGACGCGATACAATTCCTCTTTGTCGCAGATGTAGCCGATCCTCTCGATCAGTGCCGGTGCAGGAGCGACGACGCCTCTACGGTATCCACATGTCCGAGTGTGGAACGCGTGCGCGCGGCGGCTAGGGTTTAGAGGAGTGGGGCGTGGCGGCAGCCAGGGTTTCATGGTGGGGAGACACTCCTACTCCGCGCCCCACCTCTCCAATTTATAGAGTGCTCTGACGGGCTCTCTACTAAAGAAGCCCATTATGACTCGCACTAATGGACCTTTTACAATAGAAACCCATTAGTGCGCGGTGGATCCAAATCTGCACAAACCCACTATTGGATCCAATCCATTAGTAATGTTCCAACCCGTTAAGTGTGTGACCCATTAGGCTCATGTACATGTCGGCCGCGGTCCCGGAGAAACCTTTCTGCAGACCACAAGTCAATAGCGGTACCTAGCAGCACATAGTGACCCCCGAATGCACACGATGATCGAATAAACTGGACCTCGATGCACTCATGTAGGATCCTTTTGCCACACGACATCAATCAAGCTCAAGGCAAGAAGCGTGCCACCCATGTGATAGCTCGACCCATTCACTCGTCAATGTAATGGATATTATTGTGATTAACTCTTTAATCACTTTGGCATAGCCATGCACTTTTCTTATCCATCCACACCGAGGGGCCCAGAGATATCTCTCCTGTTACCAAGGAAGGGCAAATTCCATCTTGATCTCTTACACCTCATGTCATGTTTCATGGCATACCCGCAAGCTACCTTATAACTTCCCTGTTACGCTGAAGCGTTTGATAGCCGCAAAGTATATGACTACACAAGATGAGAATCAATAAGGATCTCAGGTCGAAGGACCGTATAGGCATACCACTCGAGACTAACCCTGATGGCACTTTTAAGATAACTATTGAAGGGAAACGCGGGCGCTACACTAGCACAGAATCAAAATTCTACCGCCGAGACCCAGGAACCCTGCAAGTAATTGACCACAGATCGCGTTACCTCTTGACGCGCAGTGCAGCAGAAGACGGGTCGATGAAGCCGGTTCAATCGATCTGCGCGTAGTCGTACGGAAGTAGTCATTCACGGCGATCCTATCGCCTCCTCCTCGCTGGTCCTCAACATCCCACGAGGTGCCCGATGGCCTATCCTCATGACACGGTCGCAGTCGGCGAGGTTTACGAGCTCGCTGAGATTCGCGACCTCCCCGCGTAGCCTGTCTTCAAACGGACGCCCCGGCCTCATCTAGAGTCCTTTTCTGACGATCTTGGACACTACGGAGAAGCCCTCAACGAGAGCTTTCCAACTCATCCATCCCCATCACGAAATTCCCTCTTGATCGACGGGAATTTGCGAAACAAGGTCGCGGCTAGAAACTGGACGCGAACAGATCACGTTGTCTTCTTCGGTTCGTCTTGCGGTTGATCAAGCCAGCGACCCAAGTGTTGCGCCTCTACAGGAATACACACATCCGGTGATTGGAATCCACCCACGGTGGCGTGCTAGCGCCGGGCGCAGGTGAGGGAGAGAGGTGACGGCTATGGTTTGGTGGAATGGGAAAACCTAATTTCCTCATAGCATACTCGCGCCTCTCCACCGCCTCTTTTATATAGTCTCACCCTTTATATAGTCTCACCGTGGGCCATCTACATTAGAGGCCCTAACCCGGTCCATGGCCCATGTCTCACATGGTCCATGTAGCCCACGTCGTATGTGGTCCCACATATCATTGAGCTCACATCCGATGTGGCATATGATTGTCAATTGGGCATATAATTCCTTCAACTATCTCAGCAGTGTCTCGGAGCGGGTCTGTCCAACCCCATGTTCTCTAACATGTGCCCACATTATTAATCTCCATATAAATGATACGTGAAATGTTACCATCAATTAATACATGTGCTTGTCAAATCATCATTGTTCCATATAATGATATGTGACCAGGGATTGTTTAGAATAATGTTATATTGACAATGTGTTTCACAATTAAGTCGTACTTAATGAACAAAGAAGTGACATTTTTTCTGGGAAATCATAAGTACATGAACATAGACGTATGATACAATCATCTCACATGATCGCCTCTAGGGCATATCACCAACAGTCGCGACGCGCGTGCCCACGGATACACCACCGCACGCCGCCACCCCGTCTACCACTACTAGGGAAACGACCTTTCATATCGGCACAATAGTACCGGTTAGCCATGAAACCGAACTGATAGTGGAATCAGTCCCGGTTCCTGGCTACTGGGCTAAAAGCACAATTTTTCGCCCATATTTGTCCCGGTTCGTGTCACAAACCAAGACAGAAGAGCACTTTGGCAGACGGGTACATGGTAGCTGGCACGGCCACACACTAAAGGTAAGGATTTAGTCTCGGTTAGTAAAACAAACCAACACGGAAGGTAAGGATTTTGTCCCGGTTAGTAAAACAAACCAACACTGAAGGTAAGGATTTAGTCTCGGTTCGTAACATGAACCGGGACTAAAGCCTCGTTGCAGCATACTTCAAAATGAATGCATATCCTACTCTAGTAAATGGGCGTGGCTGGGTGGGTTGGTAACCAGGGTCGTGCCTGAGGGGGCAGTGCATGCGCCCTGGGCCCCAAGCCCACGGGCACCACCCCCCATATGGCCTATCAGCTATGGCCTATAAGGGTGTTGGCACATGTTTGCAGTTCCACGGTTGTTTTGATTTTTGAAGGGCTCGGCGATCCCTTCCAGTTCCACACCGTGGCGGATGCAACTTGTGGCGCCGTTCCCTGATCAACAACGACTCCTTCACCAATAAGCCACTCGCCAGAATCCAGATCATTAATTAGTCAATTCGTCATCACGTTGGTTTGCTTCGGCGAGACGATGAGTAACGATGTTTGAGGTAAAAATTTTTACTTTTGTACTTTTATATTTTAATTGTTCAACAATTTCTATAATACTTTGAGTAGTGTATTTTTAGTTGATATATAGTAGTATAAAAATTATTTTGATACTTATTTTAAGCCTCCGTTTATAACTTCACTCCGGACCCCAAAAAACTCAGGAATGGCCCTGGGTTGGTTAGAAGGATGAGTAGGGAGTCCCGTGGTAGCAGGAGGTTCCAGGTTCAAGTCTTGGGTTTGCCATATTTTTTAGATATTTTCTACACCGTGGGTAGGGCTTGTGTCCCGGTTGGGGGAGATAGGACTAAAGACCTGTGACCTTTAGTCCATATGAGCTGTCCCGATTTGGTAACCGGAATTAAAGCAAGTTGCCAACCAGGACTAAAGGCCCTTTCCTTATTAGTGCGCACACAACGCGTGCCCCATGTGTCCCACTGCCGCAGCCGCCATCGTGTTTCCCGCACCGCGCACCACCCCACACCATGTCACAGACGTAGGGCCCAACCAAGCAGTGGGCCTCGCATGCCAGACACGGACCGCCGCTGCCGCCGAATCAGTTGTCACCATGTGACGTCACGTGACTCAAAGAGCCACGCGAGAGTGGAGCCACCGTCGCTGAGCGGCTGTCGTTGTCGCGTGGGTCCCACCCGAACCGAGCCAAGCCGCCCGTGCCGCCGGTGACCACGTGATGCTACGTGTCGCCACATGTTAGCGCGACGTCACCACCCAAAACGTCAGCTGCCACTTCGACTGGTACATGTATCCACGTCACCCGCCACGTCGGTCATTTTCTCTGTGCTGAAATTTGATGTTCTTTGTTGTTTCGTTCCTACCTGTACATTCTTGCTGCAACTGTTGTGAGGACTGCTGCCCGAAAGCTGCCGTAGACTTGCAAAGGTCCGACATTTTCGAAGGCAAGCGATAGTTTGCATGTCTCTGTCATATGTTTTACGATCCATATTTAATGCTGGTAAATATTATTTGTTGCATGCATGTTAGTATAGCGTGTGTGTTCTGCCCTATTCATGCTAATCTTCCATTAGCTTGTTGTAAACCTTGTTTGATAGCCACTTTACTATTCCTTAGCCTATCACTTGACTAGATGGCATGTTGCATAGGGAGGTTACTATTTACAAATTCTTGGTGAAGCTGTGGCTTCCTAGTACTGTTTGATTAAACCCTAATAAACTAAAATCAATGTGTGGTTGGTTAGGGGAGACTAGGTTGAGATGGTTTCTTGGTTGTGGCTGTGGTATGGAGGTCTCCACTACTAATGATTCAAGATTGTGAACTACTAGACCAAACCAAATAGTACGGCCACTTGTGCATTTGGCCTTGGCTTAGTACACTACAAAAATGGCTAACCACTTGCTCGCAGATTGTTCGGTTATGGTTCAATACTTTCGCCCTAGGGAGAGATTCGATACATTACCTGAAGTGTGGGTTCGTCTCTAAGACCAAATGGCTTAAATGAGGAACACCCAGGGTTGTGCCCAGATATAGTAGACACCCTACCGTGGCGGGCATCGGCAGGTCCGGGGAAACCTAAAGAGAGGGCATGTGAAGTAGCATGCGCAGTAGGCTGGAATAGTCTTGTACCGTATCTCCTTCCTAGGGGGAGATTCGATACCTTACCTGAAGTGTGGGTTCATATCTCTAAGACCAAATGGCTTAAATGAGGAACACCCAGGGTTGTGCCCAGATATAGTAGACACCCTACCGTGGCGGGTACCGGCAGGGTCGGGGAAAACTAAAGAGAGGGCATGTGAAGTAGCATGCGCAGTAGGCTGAAATAGTCTTGTACCGTATCTCCTTCGGGATGAGACGGAGCTTTTGGGGAACGTATACACACTCTGCAGAGTTAAAACTATCATGATAGCCATGTCCACGGTCATCGACGGGGCGAGTGGTTTTCACATGTAATCCCACCATTTTAATAATTGAACTTGACTAGTGTATGCTTGGATTTGCCTGGTGTGATGATGCACCTTCCTTTGATGTTCGGGATGACTTGATCAATTCATGCATTCAACAGATTATAATTGTTAGCTTAAACTTGACTAGTAAATAGTTCTTTGTGTAAAATAACCAATTTTCCCCATCATTTGTCAGTGCATACGTTGTTAAGGATTGTTTGCTGATAGCCGCATACTCACTATGCCTATGGATGACAATTTTATCATTCAAGTTATAAGTCTGATCAGGACTAGGAGGTTCCGAACTCAGGTGTGCAGAATTAACTACGGGTATTCGGGTCAATACTTGGATATCGTCGCTGATGGCTTCTACTACTCTGATGTCCTTTTATTCATTCTTAATATTTGGTAATGCCGAGCATGATTACCTGCCTTATTGTAAAACGCAGATGATGCTAACTTAAAGTACTATGTTAGTTTAATTAATTATTGAATGCCTACGATGATATCCACCGAATTGTCCATCATAAGATATTAGACTTGGATAGGTATTCGTCTCTGATCACTGCCCCTTGCTCTTGATAGCTGAATGCCCCTGGCCCTCGAGGGGTTTTCGCTTTGAAACTTACTGGACAAAATGCCGGGTTTCCTAAAGATCGCTAAGTAAGCATGGTGTGAGGCATCCCCAACATTGCCTTCACACCTCTGTCTACGGTTCAAGGTCAAGCTGGCCCGCACTACAACCGCTCTCAAGACTTGGAATCGCACTCTCATGGGAAACAACTGATTCCACCTTGCCTTGGTCTCGCAAGTTGTCCGCCTCCTTGATCTCGCAATGGAGTCTCGCCCCTCTCTCCACATGAACTTGATTTGCGGAATAATCTGAAAGCCAGAGTTCTTGGCTTGAGCATGGTGGAAAAATCAAATGGAAACAACGCTCTCACCTTAATTAGCTGAAGCTTGGAGATGGCACCACCAAATATTTCCATATGCGGGCTAATGGCCGCCCTAGGAAAAACAACATCCACTCCCTCTGTAGCCTAGCCGGCACCAACATTGAACTTTTTGAAAAGGCCAGCATCCTTCACCATCATTTTGATTCCATCTTTGGTGATGGTTCCAATAACACTCATCCTTAGCCTTCGCGATCCTTCAACTAGGATATTCTCGGCCAGGCAGCGCCTAACCTCACCTTCTTAGAAGACCCGCTACCTTGGACGAGCTCAAGCTGATGATCTCCGACCTTCCATCTGAGAAGGCCCTGGGTCCGGATGGCTTCCCCTTGGACTTCAACAAGGCTTGTTAGGAAATCATCTCTACCGATCTTCTTGCGGCCTTATAGTGCCTCTTCAATCTTGATGGCACAAGTTTCCCCTCCCTAAACTACGCACACATCACCCTTCTCCCCAAAATAGATAACCGCTCTACCACCTCTGACTGCCGGCCAATCAGCCTGATACAAAGCCTGGGGAAACGTTTCTCCAAGCTCCTCACATCTTGCCTTGCCCCATACATGGATGACCTGATTTCTCCATTCAGAGTGCCTTTATCAAAAGACGCCTTATCCAAGACAACTTCCTCTTCATCTAGGGCAAGCCAAAGGCCTCCATCACTCCTATATTCTGACCCTTCTTTTCAAGCTCGACCTAGAAAAGGCCTTAGACTCATTCTTCTGGCTCAACCTCCTTGACAACCTCTTGGCTAGGGGTTCTTGGCCTCATTGGCTCATCTGGATTGCCTTATCATAGGTCTCCTTCTCTTCCTGGGTGCTCCTCAACGGCTAGCTAAGAAACTCCATTCACCACAACAAAGGACTCCGGTAGGGGGGTTCCCTCTCCCCGCTCCTGTTCAACCTTGTCATTGAACCCCACATCACCCTCCTGTAGCGGGCCACCGAATCCGGGACCCTTTCTCCCACCCATTGGATCCCCCAACCTCCACGTTTCCCTCTTCGTGGATGATGCGGCCATCTTCATCAACCCAACCACCCAAGGCGTTTCTGGCCTTGCCGCCATCCTTGGGACTTTTGGTTAGATTACCAAGATCCACACCAACTTCTCAGAAAGTCAAGTTGTCTCGATCAGATGTGAAAGCTTAGAACTCGACCTTATTTTCGAGGGCCTTTCAACGGGAAGGACCTCCTCCCCATAAACTACCTAGGCCTTCTGGTTTCCATCAGATGCCTGTGACAGGTTTACTCCATCCTCTCCTCAACAAAATCTCCAATCGCTTAGCTGGTTGGCGTGGCCCCCTAATGTCAATGGGTGGGAAGCTAACCCCTCTTAAGGTAGTTCTTTCTGCCCTGCCCACTTACATCTTGTTGGTAATCAACCCACCAAGCTCTGTCATAAAGACAATTGACAAGATCCGGAGGACCTAGCTTTGGTGCGGCTCGGCTTCAGCTAACGGTCACTTCCGAGTAAACACTATAAGAAAGATGTTGATCTATGGTGACACAAATACATCACTAAAAACCAAAAAAACGTCACATTGTTTCTTCTGTGACGATGACAAAATAACAACCGTCATCTATATGTTGGCGATTCTTATGCCTACTAGAATTAATCCGCAAGCGCACGGATATCGCAGTAGCTTTCACCCCGTAGTATTCCAAAGGTATCGATTCCCCATGAAGAACGAGAAGAGTCTAGTTTATAGTCTTGACTTGGCTGGATGGATATGGTGGAATGATGAAAGTGGGGTAAGATATTTCGGGTTGAGAGGTTCTACGAAAGGTTCACACTAGTCAAAGGTACAAAGTCACACGCAAGTTCTACGTTGTATCGGATCTCGGTCGATTCACTACCACCCGCTATTAATTAAGAACACCGAATGGTTATGATCACCCCCAATTGGGCTCGACTGGGCTGAGACTAACGGGGCGGATTCCACAAACTGCCGCGCGGATAGCAGGGTTGTCACCACCTGCTACCTACCGCTCAACCGTTGAATCAGGTGTCGACCAGGTACTAACTAGTCTAGGCACCACGCCTATTTCTAACAGCACTACGTACCAGGACGTCACTTGACACGCACTCCCACTAAACCTGGCACTAATATCTAATGTGTCACCAAGCATAGAGATTTAGCACTCAAGATCTACCATGAGCCTAATACCAACCGAGAGATAATGTATACGAAATAAACTTGCTTTATAAATAAAGGATGGAACTAAGTGTTACCGATAGAAGATGAAGCAGAAGTCACACCCGAGTTCGACCCCAGAGCTCTAGTGGAGGGATGCCGACACACCGGCTTCTCCTCAGCACTAACTCTCCTCTCTCACCTACTCTACTTGATAAATGGTCAGCGTATCGCTGCTTTGTGTTCTTCCCACACTTCTCCGTGCCTTGCAAATGAGAAGAGGGGCTCCTTTTATAGCCAACTGAAGCAAATGAGGGTGTGGCACGTGTAGGGACACATGTCTTATTCTCCCCAGTCGAAGGAGTACTCGAGGGGGCATCCAAAGCGGTCGGCAGGCTAAGTCGGTCAGCCAACCCAGCTTCAGTTGATCCTGGCCCTCGGTTTCACATGGGATCCCTCATTGACGGTGTAGATCATCCCCTTGAGTCGGTTTTGGCAGTTGAGGCCGGTACAATGGAGTTACTTGAGAGCCAAGTGATTCTCTCCAATGCAATGTCATTCCTAGGATCAAAATGGCTTGATGTGAACGGTAGGGATGGTCTTCTTTTGTTCTTTTAGAATACTTGGAGAGAAGGCAACCCTGGCTTGGACGACCGAGGGTTTTCCCTGGTTTGGGTCCATTTTTGCTCAGTACGTCCCTGGAGACAAAAACTTACCAAAACTTGTGGAACTTTGTTAATTTGCATTTTTTTAGTCCATGTTCCTTCATTTGGGAGCTATGTTGACTGTCGGAAGTGTACGAAAAGCTGTGGAAATTGACTATCAAAATACCCCCACGCTTAGGTCTTTGCTCGTCCTCGAGTAAAGGTTAGTTTTAAAACTAATAACTCTGCGAAAATTAAATGACAAGCATAAATGATATTCCAAGGTTTCACTCAAATTGCAGGGATTGAAAGTGGCTACTAACCTTATCTTATAAATGTTGGCAAATGGAACAATAAAGAATGATGACAATGTTATCATAAGATCAGTGCAGCCCAGAGTTTTATATTTTCTAAAGAATCCACGGCTCATTTTCTTAAGTGAAACTCTCAGATCTCTCGAAGTGTTTCGACCCCACCAAGGCCGGTATAGCCTTAATCCTACCATCTACGGTTTATGTGGAGCTCAGGGCAGGACAGTGGAGTAGTTATGATACACACTTTTGTCAGGTTAAAACTAGATCCTAATGAAGATCATGTTAATCTAATTTCCAATCATAAGAGACTTAATATCCAGGGGTGAGGGAGAGAATGAACTCACAACAGAGGAATATGAAGAAATACAAGAACTGATGAGTCCAACACATCGGATCTTTTATTTTAGGAATTATCGTGTCCTCCTTAAAAATCCACTTTTCAATTTTCGTCCCTTTTTTCAGAGAAACCAAAGAGGCTTATGGAGATCTCTCTTTTTTTTCTTTTTTCTTTTTTTTTTTAGTTGGGAAACCCAGAATGACTTGTCTATTTTTTTTTGAAATCTCTTTCATGCCTCAGTCAAATTCAGGACTTTTTGAAAAGTTTATGATAAGTGGATCATTTATTTTGGAGGACAATCATATAGGTAGGTATGGTGGCACCAGAAAATACGAAGGGCTTAATGTTTCAGGGTGAAATATCTGGCGAATGTGTACGCTCAATTATGAAGTGGAATTTGGCGTTACCAGATATGAAAAGGCTAGCAATCAAAAATATATGCGAAGGAGAATTATTGGAATAGAAAACACTCTCTTAAGTGGATTCAGGTTTTAACCCAACTTAGCTTGGTCAAAACTACGGAAGAAGGCTCAGATCTTATGCTAAGATTTTGGCTGTGGTAGGTAATAAGATCATCTTATGAAATTTAGAGCCAGGTTTTTATAAAAACTTCTAGGTGAACTAAAATCTATGATAAGAAGATCATGTTTACAACAAATTAGATATGGTTAATCCTAATGAAGTTTATCCCACAATTGTAGAGTTATAACCAAGTAATAAAATTTATGCATGTCAACAAAATACTGAAAAGGGTTATAGTTTACAACATTTCAACTTGCTTTTATCGTTTTAGTGTTGTTTACTAATATTCAGTTTGAAATTGGGCAAGTGACAGAGAAAATTGAAATGAGTGAGCCGTGAGGAGTGTATAAGAATTTTGCAATGACCAATCGGTGCAGATGGGGGGTCGGCCGGCTAGGGTTAGGTTGGTCGACCTGGCTCAGTCAGCCGGCCTGGCCTCGGCCGGCTAGTCTGGCTATTGCTCGGTCAGGTCCAATTTTTGTGCAGTGGTATTTACTCAAGTGCACATGTTACCAATTAAAGTCGACCGGTGCAGAAAGTTGCACCAGTTGAGGCAAACAACACTTTATTCAATTCATTCCAAAGCAAAGTTGTAGGCCCATACAATGAAAGAAAAATTTTGAAAACAAAATAAGCGCCTAATCTTTTTTCCACTCTAGCCTACCCCCTAAAGATCGGTCGTTTATATTTTGTAAAGAATCCACGGCTCTTTTTCTAAAGTGAAACTCTCATATCTCTCAAAGTGTTTTGACCT
This sequence comes from Raddia distichophylla, assembly GCA_005191435.1. Lineage (NCBI taxonomy): Eukaryota > Viridiplantae > Streptophyta > Magnoliopsida > Poales > Poaceae > Raddia > Raddia distichophylla. The sequence goes on from SPJY01017702.1 coordinate 380,162, forward strand.
CACCAAGGCCGGTATAGCCTTAATCCTACCATCTACGGTTTATGTGGAGGTCAGGGCAGGACAGTGGAGTAGTTATGATACACACTTTTGTCGGGTTAAAACTAGATCCTAATGAAGATCATGTTAATCTAATTTCCAATCATAAGAGAAATCTAATGAACTCACAACAGAGGAATATGAAGAAATACAAGAACAGATGTATTTTAGGAATTATGGTCTCCCTAAAAAATCCACTTTTCAATTTTCGTCCCTTTTTCAGAGAAACCAAAGAGGCTTATGGAGATCTCTCTTTTTTCTTTTTCTTTTTTTATTTGGGAGACACATAATGACTTGTCTTTTTTTTGAAATCTCTTTCATGCCTCAGTCAAATTCGGGACTTTTTGAAAAGTTTATGATAAGTGGATCATTTATTTTGGAGGACCATCATATAGGTAGGTATGGTGGCACCAGAAAATATGAAGGGCTTAATGTTTCAGGGTGAAATATCTGGCGAATGTGTACGCTCAATTCTGAAGTGGAATTTGGCGTTACCAGATATGAAAAACCTAGCAATCAAAAAGATACGCGAAGGAGAATTATTGGAATAGAAAACACTCTCTTAAGTGGATTCAGGTTTTAACCCAACTTAGCTTGATCAAAACTACGGAAGAAGGCTCAGATCTTATGCTAAGCTTTTGGCTGTGGTAGGTAATAAGATCATCTTATGAAATTTAGAGCCAGGTTTTTATAAAAACTTCTAGGTGAACTAAAATCTATGATAAGAAGATCATGTTTACAACAAATTAGATATGGTTAATCCTAATGAAGTTTATCCCACAATTGTAGAGTTATAACCAAGTAATAAAATTTATGCATGTCAACAAAATACTGAAAAGGGTTATAGTTTACAACATTTCAACTTGCTTTTATCGTTTTAGTGTTGTTTACTAATATTCAGTTTGAAATTGGGCAAGTGACAGAGAAAATTGAAATGAGTGAGCCGTGAGGAGTGTATAAGAATTTTGCAATGACCAATCGGTGCAGATGGGGGGTCGGCCGGCTAGGGTTAGGTTGGTCGACCTGGCTCAGTCAGCCGGCCTGGCCTCGGCCGGCTAGTCTGGCTATTGCTCGGTCAGGTCCAATTTTTGTGCAGTGGTATTTACTCAAGTGCACATGTTACCAATTAAAGTCGACCGGTGCAGAAAGTTGCACCAGTTGAGGCAAACAACACTTTATTCAATTCATTCCAAAGCAAAGTTGTAGGCCCATACAATGAAAGAAAAATTTTGAAAACAAAATAAGCGCCTAATCTTTTTTCCACTCTAGCCTACCCCCTAAAGATCGGTCGTAGGGTCGTAGAGCTTCGGCGAACCCATCGCCTTAGCGTAGTGCTTGAGCTTGGCTGTTGTGGACTTACGAAGGAAAGAGAAATTGTCCTCGTAATCCGTCATATTAATCTGAACTTTGGCAATCTGCTCCTCTAGATTATTCTGCCTTTGCTGCAAGTCAGTTACTAGGTTGCGCAACTGGGACTCCTCCTCATCACTGAACTCCATCTCACCACCTTGTCCACTGATCGGGGATGGTGTATGAGCACGCCTCACCCTTCTCCTTGGGGAAGTGGAGTCGACTGACTCGGTCGCGAGAGGTCTCACCCTCATCAAAGGTGGTGAGAGAACCTTCCCATAACCCATAGCGGTCCTTTGCCTGCGGACGATAAAACGCAGGAGGGAGTCAGGAGGTGTCTCCGGGGAGTACTCCGGCTACTTGGGCTCAAGCTGCTCATACTTCATGAGCGCTTTGCCCTTCCCTATGTGCAGCGTGGCCCTATGAGTGACATTTGGGTGGCCACGTGGTGGGGAGAGAATAAGCTTCTTGGTCACGACCGTCTTAAGGCTAAGTTGCCCCATGGTTGTCTCGATGGTGAAGGGGCACGTGCTGCCTTCCCCTTCCCGATGACACGGAGAGGAGAGAGTGGGTGTGCCGTACTTCGTGCCCTGCCACTACGCAGAGGGGAGGCCGCCCGAGGAGTGAGGGTCGTCGGGCCCGCCACTATGAAAAGGGAGACGAGGACCGTCGGCCGCTGCCCTGTTAGGGAAGCTAGGGTCGTCGTCACCGTGGAGAGGAGAGGACTACAGAACCGCAGCGCCGCCGCTGGGTCGATGGTGAAGGGGAAACGATGTGTTGCTGTACGCATCGAGGTGGAGTAGACGGATCGTCGTCAAGCCATGTTGGGCACCGTCAATATTCGTGCGTGGGGGAGAAGCCGATGCCGGCATTGCGCTAGGGGAGAAGGTGGCACCGGTCACCACAGGCACGGAGGAGAGAAAGTTGCTCGCCGGTCGGGACCAAGATATACCGCCGCGCCACCGTGGTTGAGACGCCACGGTACCATGACCGCCCAAGGTGTTGCTGGGGCTGCCACGTCAGGCCAGATCTGGAACAGGGAAGAGGACTAGGACCGGGCGCCGTCGGCTCGTGTGGTGAAGAACATGTCGCCGCCGGTCGCCTTGGGCTGCCGCCACTGTGGAGATGGATGAGGGGGGTGGCGTCTCGAGGGCAAGGGAGGAGACATCGTCCGCACTCGTGCGTGAAGTGGAAGATGGATGCCACCGTTGCGCCGTGCCTGCCCTGGGCGCCACCATTGCTTGGGGCTGGAGGGGGCGCCAGCCGCGCCACCGAGCTGCCGCCGCTGCTGGGCCGCCGCCGGCGCGTGGAAGGGGGGCGGCGCCGCCGCTACGGCAGGGTGCAGAGGAGGCCGGGGCGGCGCCGCTTGCCGAGGAGATGGAGGGGGGCGCCGGCAGCCGCGTTAGGCCGAAGGTGGAGAAGGGACCGTCGGCCACGTGGAGCAAAGTGAAGGGTGGCGCAGCCGCCGCTGGAGGAGGAGAAGGGTGGCGCGGCCGCCTCATCGGGGGTAAAGGGGGTGGCGCCGTCGGTCGCCCCGGCGCGTGGAGGAGACGGGGGCGGTGCCGCACCGGCCGCCTCGGCACGAGAAGTCGGGGGCGGCGTGAGGAGGAGGACGGGGGCGGCACGCCGGCCGCCCCCTGGGACCTATGCCCGAGAGAGGGAGAGGAGGACCGAGGGAGGAGAGAGATCCGAAGGGGCGGCGCGCCTGTAAGGAAGGAGGAGAGAGAGCTAGGGCTCCGGCCTCTTTTCCTTTTTTTCTTTCTTTTTTCTTTTTTTGGCCGCCGCCTCTTGATGCTTGTGTCTCCTTCATTTTAGGGTTTCCCCTTGTATCGGTATTTATAGTGTTTTTCTAGGGTTTACCTAGTTTCAGGCTAGATTTGGGCTGAATTGGTTTTAGGGCAAATAATCGAAGGGTTGCGGCCCGATCGACGCCATAAAAAAAATCCTCGTCAAACAATGAACAATATCTTCGGCATCGGTCACGGCGGTTGGCCAGAAAAAACCTTTATGATAGACTTTCCCGACTAGCGTAGTGGACGCTATGTGATGCCCGCAAGTTCCTGAGTGAATTTATTTGAGGAGATCCTTTCCTTCTTGCTCTTATACGCATCGCCTTAGAACACTAGAGGCGCTTTTTCGGTAGAGCTCCACCCCGGTGACAGCTTAAATGTGGCTTCGCCTTGCGATTCGCTCGCTTCTACTCTTATGGAGGAAGCCTAGGAGACCTCCGCCATGTTGGCAGAAAAATTGAATCTGTAAATGACTTAATCTTTGCGTGTTTAATTGATCCTCGATACTACTGACCTCTTTTACCTGAGTACTTGTTTTATCCACTTTTTCGTGTAACGCTTTTTCCGACTAGTCCAGCCCCCGAGTGCTAGGAATAAGCGCTTGGCCCTTTCCCCATTCACATGCTGAGTAACTAAACATTGTCTATGACAAATATGAGAGCCACTACTCAGGAATTTCATAACACCCGAATTCGACCATCACATGTAAAGAGAAAGCAATTTCATTAATAAGATAGGGTGCGGTGAATCCACACACTATTTAGTGTAGCCCCCGACTTACTACTTAGTCGTGTACGGCTGAGTAGCAAGTCAAATGAGCAACTAATTAACAAAACTTGAATACATGATTCAAGAATAAAAACAACGTAGCTGCTCGATGTTCCAGGTGTTGGGCACATCCGATCCATCTTCGCGCTTCAGCCGATAAGCTCCCGGGCGAGTCACTTCATCAATCACATAGGGGTCTTCTCAGAGTGGAGAGAGTATATGCTCGTGCTTCTGATTCCATTGAAGGACCAGATCTCCCTTGGAGAACGCACGGCCCTGTATGTTACGCTGATGATAGCAAAGCAGGCCCTGTTGGTACTTGGCTGATTGGATCATTGCTGCTTCCCTGGCTTCCTCAAACCGATCGAGGTCTTCTAGCCTTCCTTCATCCAACTAATTGTCGTTGTAGCCGACTACCCATGGGGACCGGAACTTTAATTCGGTCAGGAGGACCGCTTCTGAGCCGTAAACTAGGAAAAAGGGTATCTGCCCGGTCGCTCGACTAGGGGTTGTTCTAAGACCCCAGAGGACCGAAGGCAACTCCTTAACCCAGCGCGTGGCATACGACTCTAGGCGATCAAAAATCCTAAGTCCTTGTAGGATTAATCCATTGGCGCGCTCAACCTGCTCATTGCTCCTTGGGTGGGCTACTGAGGCGTAGCAAATCTAGAAGCCCATCTCCTCGCCCCAATCTTGGAATTTGCTGCTCTTGAATTGAACGCCGTTGTCGGTGATAATGCGATTAGGCATGCTGAAACGTACGACGATGTCCTAGAAGAACTCACACGCTTTAGCAACCGTGATGTCAGCAACCAGCTTGGCTTCAATCCACTTTGTGAATTTGTCGATGGCGACGAAAAGATGAGTAAATCCGCCTTGCGCTCGCTTGAGAGGCCCTACCATGTCCAGATTCCAGACGGCGAAAGGCCACGAGAATGGAATTGTCTGTGAATCTTGGGCCGGCATATGAATCTGCCGTGCGAAGAATTGACACTCGTCGCATCTGCGTACAATATCTTCCACATCCGTGACATCAGTCGGCCAGAAAAATCCCTGTCGATAGGCTTTGCCTACCAAGGCACTTGCCGTTGCGTGCCCGCATTCTCCTTAGTGGATATCATTCAATAGATCTTTGCCTTCTTGCTCATATATGCAACGCCTTAGCACCCCGTAGATGCTTTTACAAAAAAGCTCGTCCTCGACTACCTTGTAATTTTTACTTCGACGTGTAATGCACTCGGCCAGGCTGCGGTCATCTGGTAACTCATCACGAAGGAGATAGCCCAAATACGGTTGTGTCCACCCGGGATTAATTGATAATACCTCCGCTTCAGATTCTGCTTGTTCTCCTTGTCTTTCTTCGGTGCGAATGGTAGCTTGATAGAAGGCTTGCGCAATTCTTCGACGAAAACTCCAACCGGAACTTACTCCCGACTGGATCCCATCCGCACTAGCTCCTATGCTGCTTCATTGTCACGACGGAGCACGTGTGTTAGATCCAATCCATCAAATTTGTCTTCCAGCTTTCTAACTTCTTGACAGTAGGCCGCCATGCTGTCACCGATAAAAGATCACTCCTTTTGCACTTGATTGACCACGAGTTGGGAATCACCTTGCACCATTAACTGCCGTATGCTGAGCGATATGGCAATGCGTAGCCAGTGGATGAGTGTCTCGTACTCGGCGGCGCTGTTGCTAACTGGAAATAGAATTTGAAGGAAGTATCGCAGCTTCTTGCCGATTGGAGATATGAGCAAAATCCTAGCCCCGCGCCACTGGGCATGAGGGAACCGTCAAAATACGTTGTCCAATACTCGAGATTCTTCTTTGCTGCTGGGGTCTGAGTCTCTGTCCATTCCACGATGAAATCGGCGAGTGCTTGAAATTTAATAGCTAGCCGAGGCTTGAACTTTATCTCAAAGGCTCCAAGCTCGACTGCCCACTTTGTGATTCTCCCGGTGGCTTCCCAATTAGATGTATGTCTCCAAGCGGGAAGGAAGTGACCACTGAAATTTCGTGATCTTGGAAATAATGCTTAAGTTTCTGTGACGTGATTAGCACATCATACAAGAGCTTTTCAATATGAGGGTACCTTGTTTTGGAATCGCCTAGTACTTCGTTGACGAAGTAGACCGGGCATTGTACCTTCTGAAGGGAGTCATGCTCATCTCTCACCACAACCAACGCGCTGCTGACTACATGAGCTGTGGCGCCGATGTAGAGAAGGAGGGGCTCCTAGGGCATGGGCGGAACCAACACCGGTGATGTAGTAAGGAATCTTTTAATGTCCTCGAAGGCTTCTTGTGCTTCCGCCATCCATTGAAAATCATCTTGTCAACGTAGGAGCTTAAAAAAGGGCATGCCGCGTTCCCCGAGTCGGGAAACGAAACGATTGAAGGCCACGATGCATCCAGTGAGCTTTTACACATCCTTCTGACTGGTCGGGGGCTTCATCTTTATGATGGCGCTGACTTTTTCTGGGTTGGCCTCAATCCCCCGATGAGATATGATGAATCCGAGTAATTTACCAATGGAACCCAGAAAACACACTTCTTGGGATTTAATTTCATCCAATATGCCCTTAGGCTCTCGAATGTTTCGGCCAGATCTATTATGAGATCTGGTTTTGTTCGTGTCTTTACAACGACGTCGTTGACGTAGGGTTCCACCATGCAACCGAGCTGAGTGTGAAAATACCGCTGTATGGTGCGCTGATAAGTTGCGCCAGCGTTTTTCAGCCCGAACGGTATTGTGATATAGCAGAAAGCGCCAAAAGGCGTAATAAACGATGTCTTGATGTAGTCTTCCTCCTTCAGGCTGATTTGGTGATAGCCTGAGTAAGCATCTAGAAAGCTTAAAAGCTCGCACTCGGCGGATGGGGAAGCCCAAAAGGATACTTAGGACAAGCTTTATTGAGGTCGGTGTAGTCGACGCACATACGCCATGTCTTGTTCTTTTTATGTACCAAGACCGGATTTGCTAACCACTTGGGTGGTATACCTTCTTGATGAACCATGCTGCCAACAACTTGGTAATTTCCTCCCGATTGGCATCCTTCCGATCTGGTGCAAATCTCCACATGTGTTGCTTGATCGGTTTCACCTTCTCGTAAATGTGCAAAGAGTGCTCGATCACCTCCCTCAGAACACCAGGCATGTCCGAAGGTTTCCAAGCGAACACATCCTGGTTTGCTCAGAGGAAAGTGAAGAGCGCGTCTTCCTATTTGCTGTCGAGCCCTGTCCCAATTACAGCCGTTTTAGTTGAATCGAACGGGTCCAACGCTATCTTCTTGGTTTCTTCGACCGCCTGGATGGAGGTCTTGGCCTGCTTTTTGGCGGGTATGTCTCCCTCCTCCTGAAGGGATGCAACTTCCCGCCGGATCTTCTCCATCTGGGCCGAGGTGTCGAGGCCTGCGCCATCTCGCAGCTTTTGCTGTCGCAGACTAAAGATTGTTTTACGTTGCCAAGGATGGTGATTACCCCATTAAGGCCCCTCATCTTCATGGCGAGGTAGGTGTAATTAGGGACGGCCATGAATTTGGCGATCCCCGGCCTTCCTAAGATGACATGGTATGCGGGTCTCGAAATCAACCACATCAAAACTCAGACTCTTGGTTCGATAATTGTCCTTGGTCTCGAACGTGAAAGGTAACGAGATCTGCCCGAGTGGTACTGCGGACGTCCCGGGGATTACCCCGTGGATAGGAGACGATCCCTGCCGTAGTTTGGAACGTGGAATCTTCATCTGGTCCAAGGTCTTGGCGAAGAGAATGTTAATCCCGCTCCCGCCATCAATCAGGACCCTCTTCAATTTGTTCCCTCGAACGACTAGATCTAGCACCAGTGGATACCTTCCAGGAAAGGCAATCCGATCTGGGTGGTCCGATCGATCAAAAGTGATGGGTACCTCCGACCAGCGTAGGTATTTGGGGACGACTAGCATGATTGCATTGATCTCTCGAGTGGTAAGCTTCTGCTTCCGCTTGGAATCATACGCTTCAGAACCACCGAATATGTAGCTAATCTCACGCTCGGTATCTTGGTAATCCCCGTCTGGTTGTTTGTCGTGGCCACCTTTGGCCATCGACTGCTTAGAGTTGTCGGCGAACTTCTACAGAATAAGGCAGTTTTTGGCAGAATGCTTACCATGTGGGTGAAAAGGACATACCGCTTCCATGACCTTGTTGTAGTCGTTGTCGTTGGGGGGTTTAGGCCGATTACGCTCCACGTTGGCGACCATCTCGTCCCCCTTGCGATTCTTGTCCTTGGGCTTGCCATGCTCATCATTAGGCTTCTTCTTAGAGCTTCCGTTGTGGCCACAACGATGATTCATGATGGCTTCCTCGGCGTTGGCTTCTTGATCCGCCATTGTGAACATGGCTTTGAGAGTTCGCGGGGGGTCCCGAGTCATCTGCCTGATCAGTTCCTCGGATTTACATTCGGCGAAGAAGGCGTCGATGACCGTTTGTTCCAAAACGTCCTGGATGCCTTTCTTCTTCTTGGTGAAGCGCTTGATGAATTCTCGGAAAGTCTCATTCTTTCGTCGATGTAGCTGTCCAATCTCCCATCTCCCAGCGGGTCTCTCATAGGTCCCTTGGAAGTTGGCGATGAACTGCTTCTAGAGATCGTTCCAATACTCAATAGAGTTCTCCGGGAGTCCAGTGAGCCATGTCTAGGTGGTTGGGGTAAGAGTGACTAGTAGATAATTCACCATCACGTTCTGATCACCTCCTGATGCACTGACTGCTAAGCCATAAACCTGCAGCTAGTTCTTTGGGTCTCTCTCGCTATCGAACTTGTCGATGCCTTTGAGGTTGAAGCCGTCTGGCCAAACCACTCGGTGAAGATCCGGAGTGAACGCTCGAATCTTCTCGAAGGGTCGTGGCCGACATCACCGCGGAGATCTGCTGCGATGCTCCCGCCGCGGGTCTTGACGATGATGTTCGTGGTGATGGTCGCGCGGTTGGCGGTGCTCTAGGCTTGATCATCATTGCGATGAGTGCCATAGCTGCGAGAATTTCGCTCGCCGTTGATGCGCTCCCGTCTTCTGGCTTCTATGTCGTGGCGAAGGTCGTGGCCAGCCAATTGATGCGAACCGCCGGCTAAGGAAGCACGCACCTTGCTTTGATTGCGCGCAGAGCGGCTATGAGCCGTGGCGGTTGGAGCCAGGTGTGCCTCGTTCTGCTGGACAGCCGCCATCTCCACCATGGCCATTGCACGAGCCAAGGTCTGGACAAGCGGGCTGTATTCTGGAGGCTGCGGCGCGATGGTCTCGAGAAGGGTCATCAAGGCGACAATATTCGCTGGAGGAGTCGTGTAGACGTCTTGATCCCTCAGCTTTACCGCACGAAGTTCATTCTGGACGTTGCGGCCGCGGATACGAAGTTGGCTCAGGCGACCTTGGTCTTCAGCGCGACTCGGGTCTGCTTCAACTGCCTCAGTGGCGGCCGCCTCTTTCCCGACTGGTTGAGAGGCAGAGTGGTGGTCGTCCGCGCCAAAGACGAGGATTTCGCTGTATTTACAGACCTCCGTGCTCTCATCAGACTCAAAGTCTGAGAGAGAGAGGCTGACCTGTTCACTTTGTCCAATGGGTTGGTCAGCATTGATGACACCCACGAACGTGGTCGGATCTGATCGGACGAGTCCGACTGGTTGAGGAAATCGATCTTCCACATGGTCACCTTCTGTCCCAATTCCAGGAACAATCCGCACAAAGGTTGCAGCGGGGTTCCCGAGACCGGAGGGAGATTCAATCTGTGGGGTTGAGTCTTCTTCGGGCCAGAGGACGTCCGTGCCCAAGTAGGCGCCTCCGCTGAGTCCTTCGCACTCTTCGAGGAAGGGCGCAAAGTGGGAGCGGAGATGGATTAACCTGCCGAAAGCATGTCTCGAGTTCTCCGAGCCGAAAGGCAAGGGACGTGGTAGGGCGCGTGTACCTTCTTGCGAGATGATCTCTCCAGGAGGGGAGAGACGAAGATTTGCCGATGCCGTCGGCGATGAAGTCCAGGGCACCGAAGGGTAGCGATTGCCCTAGCATGAGGGCGGCGGACGGCAATCTTGAGAAAGCCATCTAGCTTGATCGATGATCTTGACGCGGTCCCCTACCTGGCGCGCCAACTGTCGATTGGTGGCTAATCGGGGGTCACCGTCGGTAATGAATTTGTTACGGGGCTAAGCGCAAGAATGAAGCCAGATGGTAACACAAGACATGGATTTATACAGGTTCAGGCCCTCAACACGGAAGGAATTCCCTAGTCCTATGCTCTAGGATTATGTCTCTGCGTGAATTCGCAGATGATGGAGATGTCTTTGCTGTTACAGCTATCTGATGTGAGATGATGTGTCTCTATACCCCCTACCCCTCCCTTTATATAATGCAGGGGGATGGGGTTACATGATTCTATCTAGTACATGGTACCAAATTCGGTTATACCGATGCATGATATGCTAGTATTAATCTCCTAATTACATGGAGCATGACTCTATCCTCAGGAGCATCCTTGGTGACCAAGTCATGCATAACCCAAGTGGTCTCTATCCCGATCTGGCTGGCTTGAGTCGCCCCCTATCTGCCTCCATATGGGCCTTCTAGAGGATACCCGGGGACCATGTAGTCCACAGGATTCCCTCTCCCCTATGTTGTTCAACAATGCCATCGAACCCCTCATCGCACTTGTGCAACACGCCACCGTTGCAGGGGCTCTCTCCCCTGTCTACGGCATTCATAGCAGCCTCTGTATCTCGCTCTTTGCAGATGATGCAACTATCTTCGTCAAGCCGGCAGAGGAGGATGTTTCTACCCTCGCTCTTATTCTAAAAGAGTTCGATGACATCACCGGCCTCTGCACCAACTTCTTCAAGAACCATGTGGTACCATCCGCTGTGATAACGTGGACCTCGACCACATCCTTCAAGATCTGCCGGTCAAAAGGGCCTCCTACCCTCTAAGATACTTGGCCCTCGCACTCTCCATCAAACAGTTGAAAATGGTTCATTTCCAGCTAGTTCTTCACAAGATCTCAAACCAAATTTTTCTCACAACAGTCCATCAACGTTGCTATCCTACATCCTATCAGTCATCAAACCGCCGCCGACAGTTTTCATGAAAATTGAAAAGATCATAAAAGTTTGGCTCTGGAACGGAACATCCTCCCCTCAACGTGGGCATTGCCGAATCAACTGGAACACAGTCTGCTCCTCAATACACCTTGGGGGCCTCGGGGTCCTCGAAACAAGATCCCCCTTCCCACCATGGACAAAATCCCTCGACCCCCTCCAGCTCTGAAATCCGACCTCCTTCATGTGGGAACTGTGCCATCACTTCGTGAAAGCTCGATCCTTTCCTTCTGGAATGATGCTTGGCTGTCCGGCTCGACCCCGAGATTGTTAGCTCCTGTGTGTTCTTCGTTGCCTCCTCTAGGATCGACAATCGGTTAGGGTCGTCCTTGTAAATAACAACTAGCTGGTTGACCTCGGTCAAAATTTTGCTGCTCACATGGTACCCGAGCTTGTGCAACTCCTTCGCTTGATCTCTCAGGTGAACCTAATTATTGGAAAGGTGGATTAGATTGCCTAGCGATTCTCCAATGACGACTCCTTCTCGGTCCGGTCTGCCTACAGGATGCAGTTTGTTGGACGCTGCTCTACCCCCTCGCTTCAACGCGTATGGTAGCACTGGGCACCCTCAAAGTGTAAATTCTTCCTTTGGCTTCTACTTCACAGACGAGCAATGACATCAAACACCCTGCTGCGTAGGCACATCCCCAATGCCTACTTTTGCCCACTATGTTGCCACGGCCTGGAGGCCCCGAAACACTTGTTCGTACAGTTGGATTTCAGCACCTCTGTCTGGATGCAAATAGTCATCTCACTGAACATCGACCTTTTGAACCTTGCAAAATAGCTTCACTCTTCCTCCATGGCGTCCTGGTGGGAAAACAACCTCCTGCGGGCCACTCCTCCTAGTGGCACCTTGTCCGTTATCTCGGCCGCTATCTGATCTCTTTGGATCGAGTGCAACAACCGTATCTTCCGTAAACAGAAAAAACTGATCCGCTCTCATTCAATAGATGGCAACTCTCTTTCGGTTTGTTAAAAAAAAAGTCTACGCGGACGGCGCAGATAATGGGTAAAACGGCCACACGGGGTTCAAATCCGCAAATGACTAGGTAATCAGTTACATCCGAAGAGCAGAACTAATGACTAATGAGGCAGAGAGATTGTATTAATTCTATCTCGCTAATTAAATATATATCCTCCTGATGACCTGATCATCTGTCCAGAGCCCCATCTGCAGGTCCATCAGGGGCAGAAGGAGATGTGGTAGTTGGCGCCGGGGCAGGTGTATGTGCTGGTCTTGTCGTCGAAGGCGTAGCTGTACGCCTGCGGGCACTTCTCCTTGAAGAACATGGAGTAGCTGCTCGGCTTGCACATGTCCGGCGTCCCGTACTCCGCGCGGCAGCAGAACTCGTCGGTGTTGAACGCCAGGCACGCGCTCTTGCACCCCACCGTGCTGCCGTCCGCCGCCTTCTCCGCCAGCTCCGGCGGGCACGCCCCGTCGATGTCGGCCGCGCACGCCGTCGTCTGGCAATCCGCCGCGTCTGGCGCCACCTGACAGAGGCACACGTGAGGTTTTCAAATAACGGAAGAAACTTTCGGTCCGTGCATCGATCAATTAAAGATTTATGGAGCTAGCTATATATAATCACACGATCGAGAGTTTGTCATGCGTGCAGCTAATCACTCGCAGTGACACTGATCAGCGAGTACGGGTTTTGTTTCTACCTGGAGGGGCACGTTGAAGCCGTCGACGTTGCTGATGTCGTAGAAGTCGTTGCCTCCGTCGCCGTGGAGCGTGAACTCGGCGAGCGTGGCCGGAGGCGCGTTGCCGGCGCCGTTGCACTCGACCTGGCCGGTGCCGCAGTCGCCGGACTCGCAGGAGAAGTGGCCCGAGGAGTCCGTGGAGCAGCGGTGGCGGGCCCAGATGCGGCCCGACCAGTCCGCCGGGACGCCGTCGTAGGCGGCGGACGCGCTGGGCGGGAGCTCGAACCCGGTGGTTGGGAACGGCGGTCGGCCGGACGGCGTCAGCACGCCGGGGTAGATCGCCTCCCCGCAATTGTTGGTGAACGTGAACGTTGCTGACAGAGCACCTGATCACAGAAATGTGCTAGCATCTTAATTATGTCATTTAAATAGCTAGCATATTCCGTGAAATCTAAACTAAATTCTTAGTAATTAAGGCCCGGCCCGTGCCCCCGTCTACAAGTACACGATGTTTTTTTAGATTCCTATAGAAGTTAAACTGTTAAATTGGCTTTAAACGAATCGCCTAATAGGGCCCTAAAAGCACGCATACAAAGTTATAAAGAAAACAAATACAGAAATACAAGCATCTTAACTACCTGATGGTCAAATAAATCCATCGTCCAGCTGCTCACCATGTAACACAGCACCAGCTAGATGGCTTGTTGCTGGCTCTGGATTACTTGCCCCGTGGCCTCACCATTTTCTTAGCTTTATTTCAAATTAAATAATGCCATTTTTATTAGACAATGTGATGATCAGTTAGACATGCACGTTTGCGTATCTCGTGCCATCGAGGTCGGAATTTTTGGCGTCCGCAGAAACAAAACGTAAGTAATATATATATTAGAACACAGTCGTGCAAAAATACAAGATTCAGTTTTGGAACTCATTCTTGCAAGATCGCAGATTATTGTGAACCACAACATGCATGTTACTTAGTTTTCAGATAAAAGAATAAATGGATGAAAACTAATTAAGAGAGAAATGGAGGTTTGTTCAAAGGGTAACCTGGCACAAGAACAGCGGCAAGGAAGAGGAAGAAAGGAAAAGCCGAGGAGCGTCCCATGGCAACCATGGTACAGGAATTTTGTATGAACAAGGGACTTTTTGTCTACTTGATTGTCTGTATCGCTTCAGAGAACAGTATGCACGTGTATTTATAGGGCGATTTTCAAATATTGGCCAGCTGAGATTTAATGCAAATCGAGGTAAGCTACAATTATAGTACATGCCAACGCATGGATATATGTGATGGAGTAAATCTCGAAGATCGTTTGGGCTGTCTGATAAATCTGCCAGATCGCAGGGAAAAGAATTAATTCCTTTGTTTTAAATACGGATCAAATATACTCCATATAGCAACCATCAATTTAAGTCACGATTAATTTTTTTTTTGAGCAAAGGGGCAGGAGAGCTGCCTTGGAGTGATCAAAAAGAGGAGGGAAAGCTCAGAGTTAGGGAAGAAAAAGGCCCCTCCCCCGGTGGGCGCAAATTAAGTCACGATTAATGTGATATCTTGGTGTTAAATACTCGCGAATGTATAATTTACGTTGTGCAATGGCAGGGTGTTGGACGAAATCCTTTTTTATTGACACTTGAGATTTCATTTCAATTTTCATGAAATAGTAATCGTTTTATAATTTTAAAACCCAAAATATTCTTACATTATACTATAGAGAAAAATTAATAAAACCAAGGTGAACGCCTAAAATAGAATCGTCTTGATGTGATGCCCATCGTTCGGTTGCTGGTTAGTCAACTTCAGTCAGTGTGGTTCACTGTGTTCAACCAACGGAAATACTCATTCTGTTTTTTTTTATGTTCGATGTTAACTTTTGGACACGCATTTGACCATTTGTCTTATTTAAAAATTTAATACAAACATACAAAAAATAACTAATATTTGATGTACTTTTTTTGACAGAACAAATCACAACAAAATAAATGATATTTACATAGCTTTTTTGGATAAGGCGAATGGTCAAAGTTGTGTCAAAAGTCAAAAGCATTAAACAAAAAATAATAGAGGGAGTATCATGTTGCATGATAAAATAGTTAAGTACCGACCAACGCTGTCCAAGCAATGTTCTAGCGATTATTCAAAGATGTATTACCAAGAGGATCAATTTCCTAAAGAAAGCATCCGAATTATTTTGTTTTTTGGTTTCCAAAGGACCTATAAAACACAGCCTTCTATTGCGCCTAAAACCTTTAAATAGGCAACCAGTCCTTTCTTGAAATATCTCTGCAATTTCAAAACAAACCATTAATTGATATCATGAGTGACTTGACTTTTATAAAAATGACTTTTATAAAAATAATACCCTCTTGGTCTCTCAAAACAATCAGTACCTGAACATTTGTCCTAAACATCCTTTTACCATGTGATAATTTCTTTTTACTTATTTTTGGTTTAACCTTTTTCTATTGTCTTTATGAGAAAAATAATTTTGTCCTCATAAGTTTCTTTAATGATGTGACCATGCCCATCATAAGTATGACCAATATTAAGTCAAAAAGATGGTCATCAAGATTTTCATTAACTATTTTGTCGGCATGGTCATCGCTTGAATCAAGAATCCAGCGACTCTCCCGGTCTTTGTATGAACCGATTGTCCTCTCTTTTGAATTGATCTTGTCTCACAACTTTGATCTAATATGTCCCCTCATGATATGCTTTGAGGATAGTCCAGACAGTGTGAGCAGACTAAAGATAAGTGATGTGCTCATATTCGTTATGGCTCAAACCTTATATAAAAAGACTACAAACTTTTTTGTTAAGATTAATATCCGCTTGATTCAACAGCATAACCTCCGTAGGAATATCATAAGGATTCTTTATTTTTAACTATAGATTATAGCCTTGAACCACGATATGTGACTCCATCCTAGTCTATAAAAGGAAAAGTCGGCTCCACAGAAAATTTGGCCCGGGGTTTGGTGGAGTACTTGTCCTCTAGCACGGCTCTTCGTTAAGAACAAGTATAAAAGGTTCAAATGATTGGTAACGATCGAGAACACAACTCAACCTTTCTCTCATACCACTGTGGAACCAAGATACGTTCACCAAAGGGGTGAATGGGAATCTCAAATCCACCTCCACACTAAATCTAAACACATATCCGTACCCCTAAGTTTTATGATAAAATCTATGGACATATGTGGAATTTTTCATTCATAATCTTGGTTGCAGCCACTATATAAAGACATACTCAGATGTCTTTCAACAAACTTGTCATCCTCAGGCATAACTACTCATCTTTCTCAAGGCCCAGTCAAACATCAATCCTGATTCGTCGTCCACGAGTTTAGTTCAGCCACCCGTAGCAGTCCAACGTCAAACGACCATAACTTGGTCATACAAAGTCTTTTTGGGACATTCTTAGCATGTATGGAGAAGCCCACAAGAGTGCTTTCCAATGGGTCCAATCCTATTTGAAAATCTCTTACAAATTAACGAAAATATCAAAAACAAGAGGGCATCCATAATCTACCGTGTGATGCACCACTTCTACTTAAGCTTGCAAGCCTTGTACGCCCTAGGGTTAGCTAGCCAACTCCTTGGCTGCCCCCTAGCCTCTCTCCCTCTTATAAATTTAGTAGTCGTCACTAATTTAGACTTGTATTTTGTTTAGATTAATCTATCATTACGGTTTCGTCGTCTATCAGTTTAACTCCACCTTGTGAACATCATTGGTAATCAATAATTTTCATATTGCATCCACGTTCCTATTTGTGTTCTCGATTCACATGCAGGGACAGGCCTTCGTGGCTAGGTAAATGTGTCTTGGCACGGGTTATAACGAATGGAGGAGTGATGTAGCGATTGCAAGGTTCAGATCAGTTCTGGTCGAAAGTTGGATCGTCAACGTTGAGTCTTCACAAATTGACGTATCTTTACTTGTCAGATAATTGGGCACCCCGTATCGCAACAAGTGGTATCAGAGCCTAGTTTAGCCATAAGGAATCTTTGTATCCCATCTTGTTCACTATTCTTCCATCACCTATTGTCTAGAAATTGCCTACAACAGAATTGTGTATGTCGTAATGTCCACCGCGCAAGCCACTTTATGCCTTTCGCAATTTTTGTTTTCACTCTCGCTTTGTTGAATTTGTGTCCATATTCATCGTCGTGTGACTAGTTTAGAGTCGTGTTCATGGTCTAGTTTGATTTCTCCATTTTGACACAAAGTACAATTCCATCTCGCTTTCGTCGCCATCACGACGTCCAAAACGGATCTACTGTTGTCCAGTTCGGTGCTTTGATCACATATCCCTCGTACAAAGTCAGAATTATTCCTCGATGTTTTGGAAAGCTTAGGACGTTCCCAACAACTTTCTCCGTTGCCTTGAAATCCAGAAATGATGCTTTCCCGCAAAAAATTATGATCTCTAAATTTTTAGCATAGCTTGTATTTTGGTAGTCATATCTCCCGTTTCCAAAATTCAAATTGAGCCATCCATATATTAAAATTAATCAGAAAAAATTTGTAGTTATAAGTTTTTGCTTTTTAATTTGTTAAGAATGTGAAAACAGTGCCAGAAGTTTCGGCAGTTAGATTTGTGTTTTGCCAAGAGCAATAGTTGGTGTTTGCGCATAGTACGTTCAATTTTGAGCTGTAATATATCCTTTGCAGTACGCTTTATATAAAGAAAAAGGTAAAAAAGGCAAGTGCATATGAAGAAGCCACACGAAAAAAAAAGCAAGGAAAAATTATAAGTGCTTTCATCCTTTTTTGTCCTTTGTTATTTGGTGTATCCCCCACTTGCTTAAATTTGTTCTATGAACATGTTTCGGCTAGTAATAGTAGCAAGTTCTTTTGGATATTTATTTAGCTTTGCTAACTCATTCGATAATTGATTATTCCTTGCTACTATGTATTGTCTATCCAAGCTCCACCTACTTATGATCAGTTCAAGTTCAATCTTGCAAGGTGTGCTTACCGATAATTAATCACCTACAAATTCGGGTAGATTAACCATAGAGAAAAAGGAATAGCGGCGGCAGTGGAGAAAAAATAGAGTTTGAAGGCCGGCACGGGCAGTTTTTGGTCCCCACACCCCTCTAACACCGCCGATCTCGTCAGAGTTGGGGACGTGATGGGGACCCTCTTCTTGTCTTGAAATTTTAGGTTTTTATCATATCTGTTTTCTAGAGTTAGGGTTTGGTGTTTGTCTTGTCTTGTGTGACAACAATTTCGGTTTGTAATAAGTTCTTTGAAGATTACGACTGCGTGATGTTTGCCTTCGGCAATTTCCTCGGCGGTGTCTTTGGTAGGATTGTTACCCATGGTCCTCGATCTATTTGCTGGCTATAGCGGTTTGTGTCCCCTTGTGATGGTAATTTTGTGCCGGGTTGTCGGGTAGATTTACTCTACACTGCGATGCTGGATGTTTTTGTCGGTCTGCTATTGCGGTCGATGGAATCAGATCAGAGAAGAATGGCGGAGGAGTTGAATTGGGATGTTCGTGCATCATCTCTGGCAAGGAAGAAGTATGCCCGGAAGGATGTGCAAAAAATTTCTAGTATGATACTACTGCAAGCGCCATACCACGCATGCTATATATACTTGATCCAGGCAGGAGAAATGCAAGTTAATCTAAATACTACTAGTAGGTGTTGGTTCAATAGGTGGTGTTGCGTTATAATAGTTTTTCCAATGATTGTAACATTTGGTGGTGAATGATTAATGGAAATCCTATTGTTCTAAAAAAAAAGTTTAATCTTGCAATCACTTCGCTGACACCCATCTTGGTATCACAAACGAGCCACTGGTTGTATCTCCTACTAGTATGGCAAGAACACTTGTAAGAGTGTGGTAAGACGCTTGAGTGTATGTGTGATACCATGTGGATGTCGCTCCATGTTATGATGAATGATATTAACAAAATTTTGTGCGTATTTGAATGGTTTTGGGTGAAGCAATGTATGCTGCGAAAATTTCCTAAGTGTGTGGCATTGTTTGCATTTTTAAGGGTCTTCCCATGCTCAAAAAATTGAGCATTGTACATGAAATTGGTATAGACTTTCGAGATGCATCATTTTCGTATTGACAATCTTTTTATCTGAGTTTTATGAAAATCATAAAAATTCAACAATGTTGCTATTGTATGGAAAAGTGATTGAATATTGGTATTTTTGGGGGAAGTTTTTGAATGCTTCGTTTTGGCATGCATCTAATGGTTAGCTCATGATGAAAATGGACTAACCTGTAGGTATCAAAGTAAGTATGGGTTTTGGATGGACTAATCCTTATGGCATAGGTCTAGGTGGACTGTTGTGTGACAACAAGCCATGGATGCGAACTAGAGGTTTGGGGGTCCTACACGGTGAGGAGGTTGCGCAAGACAGCCAGACTAGGACTTGTGGCCACAAAGATGGTGTGAAAGATGGACCGCAATTGGTGAGCGGGACCGAGGCACGGAGGATCACGGACATTGGAAACTTCGCAGTTGGGTTGAACCGGCACTGTTTGGTGTATACGGACCTAGGTGGGCACGTACAAGAGTAGGATATGCAGAGCATATTTCTTGTGGTGTGATTAGTTATGATGTGGTTAATCTCCATTTGATGAGGCGTCTAAGGGTATTGATAATTTTCCACGAGATATCATGTTACACTAGATCTCATGCGCTATAAAAGAAGGGGAGGGGTGTCTCCCAGTCCACTTGAGTCACTTGTGCCTCTAGTGCCGAGATTTTGGGATTAGTTTAGGTGCACTTGTAAGTGCTTTTCCCACCAACTAGTGTGACTTTGTAATACCCCAACTTAAAGCAATGAAAACAACCATGTTCATCCATGTTCATGTCTATATGGTTGTGGCTTTTTGATCTTGTGCTTTGAAGTTCTTGTGTGTAACTTATTTGTTTGTCTCCTCTCCTTTAACATGATTCTGACCTATGATGCCTTGACGTTGCTTATATGAATTAAGATCCTTTTGCAACAATATGAAAGGCTAGAAATCAAGTTATTGAATTTGTTGCAAATCTATCCAGAAATGTTTCTTCGTGCAGTAGTCAGCGTATGATTTATAGATAATTCTAGAAAAATCATTTTCCAGTGTTTCTAGAGCCAAAAGTTTCCTGACTTCCATATCCATCTATGTAAAAAAATTTAAATTTATTTGGCAAACCTTTTGGGAGCTATAAGGTGAACACCGAGCCCCAAATTTTTTATTCAATGTTTTTGGCACACCATAGTGCAAAAATATTCATATTTTTTTTATAAGGAGTTTGAATCTCAAATTTTGCAGTGATACAACTCATATATCTACTTTGAGAAAATTTCTCATAATTTATGGAGTCACCGAAAAGTAGCAACAACTTACTTGAAAGTTGCTTTAGTTTTTTTTATTGATTAGCTTTTGCTACAGCCACTTTAGGTTGGATTATATCTTGTTTGAACTATTAGCAAACAGGACCATGATTTAAAAATCACCACATCCTTGCATGGGTTTTATCTATGTTATTCGGGGTGTATGAAGTGTTTAAGTGCTCCGAGTTTTTAGAGTAGATGTGGATTCAAGGATCCCATACACTCCCTTATCGTAGCCAGCTCTATCTTTTAGTATGATTCCACCTTGCAAAACCTACAACTCCCTTCGTCCACAAATGATCTACATATAAGTTTTTTTGTTTTTTTTAGAAAAAATATACGTTTTAGCCTGGTTTTAATTGCATGAGGCTGTAATTAATTGGTTGTTACAAGCATGTTGTCGACGGTTGTAACCTTGGGGTACATGTCGGTAATAGAATTTATACGGGTTACGCAAGATCCAAACTTGATGGTAGCACAAGAAAGGGAGTCTTTTTTATACAGGTTCAGGCCCTCGATGGTAGAGGTAACACCCTAATCCTGTCCTCTAGGATTATATGGAGATCTCGATTACAAGAAGCTCTCGAGTTCGTATGTTGTAGATGAGATGTGTCAACTATGGCCCCGGCCCCCCTTTATATAGTATAGGGGGGGTAAGGTTACACGATGGTACCTAGTTGGTTACGTTAGATCGTATCTTCGAAGTATCCAGCACGCATACACACCGGTATTTACTGATATGAATCTCATAGCAAATCGGGGTCAAGCTCTATCCTCGATTTTTCCTTGGCATCCAAACCAAACATAGACCTTGTGATATCTATCTTCTCGAATTAAATATTGTTCTGACTTTATTTTAATTCAAAATTAAAAAATAATTTCCTGTTTAAAAAAATAAAAAAATAGCCCTCCGGCGCCGATCTATCATGCGCCATATATTAATCGCCCGTTGGGCGGGCGTTATTAAAGCCGAACAGTATTTAGCGCCGAACCAACGGGCGTTTAATAGCGCCAACGGGACGGGGGATGTGTGAGCTAATAATCGCCCGTTCGTCGGGCGTTTTATCACTGTTCCAAAAAAACCGCCCGTTCGTCGGGCGTTTTATGCGGCGCGGGAATATATCGCCCGATGAGCGGGCGCTAGATCGCCCCATACCCTCGCGCGCACAGCGCTGCATCGGCACAGTGATCATTTTGCAAGCCCCCGCGGCAGAGAAAGAGTGGAGGAGGAGGAGAGGAAGAAGAGGAGAGGAGGAGGAGGAGGAGAGGAAGAAGAGGAGAGGAGGAGGAGGAAGAGAGGGAGAAGAGGAGAGAAAAAAAGGTAATTTTTAAACCTTTCGTATTTTTATTTTGTATTATTTGAAAACAAGGTAGGTTAGCAATATGCCACATGATAAATTAAATATTTTGTTTAAAGCCTAAATATAGCGATTAGCTTTCGATAATAATTGGTGTATTTTATGTAATTTTTTGTACATTTGATTTAGATGTTTAAATTAGGATAATATGACGAAATGGTTTTTGTATGACATATGTAAATTAGTTTTAGGATTTAATGTTTTATAATATGTACGGTATATTATAGACTATATTTAGGGTTATAACTAGGGTTGTAAGGGAGGTTAATATGTTGATTTAGTGCATATATTTATTTTTGTACAGTTTACGATTAGGGTTTATAAATTTAGAGAATCTATGTTATTCAGGGTGTATGAAGTGTTTAAGTGCTCCGAGGTTTTAGAGTAGATGTGGATTCAAGGATCCCATACACTCCCTTACCGTAGCCAGCTCTGTCTTTTGGTATGATTCCACCTTGCAAAACCTACTCCTTTCGTCCACAAATGATCTACATATAAGTTTTTTTGTTTTTTTTAGAAAAAATATACGTTTTAGCCTGGTTTTAATTGCATGAGGCTGTAATTAATTGGTTGTTACAAGCATGTTGTCGACGGTTGTAACCTTGGGGTACAGGTTACGCAAGATCCAAACTTGATGGTAGCACAAGAAAGGGAGTCTTTTTTATACAGGTTCAGACCCTCGATGGTAGAGGTAACATCCTAATCCTGTGCTCTGGGATTATATGGAGATCTCGATTACAAGAAGATCTCGAGTTCGTATGTTGTAGATGACATCAGATGAGATGTGTCAACTATGCCCCCCCCCCTTTATATAGTATAGGGGATAAGGTTACACGATCGTACCTAGTTGATTACGTTAGATCGTCTCTCCGGAGTATCCAGCACGCATACGCACCAGTATTTACATATATGAATCTCATAGCAAATCGGGTTCAAGCTCTATCCTCGAACTTTCCTTGGCATCCAAACCACGCATAGACCTTGTGATATCTATCTTCTCCTAGTCGGCCTGGACTGCCCTCCATTGTTTGCTTTATGGGCCTTCTAGGAAGATACCCAGGGCCCATGTTGTCCACGATAGTCCACGAGTGCTTTGCAATCGGGTCAGATATCTTGCCTACTAGTTCGTTGACCATTCACTCCTCTAATATGTAAGGAGATTGTAAAGAACTCAAGAGATCTTAATGTTAGCAAATAAGAGCAACGCCCTGCTCAGCAATACCAAGACTTTGGCAATCAGCCTGTTTATAGGACATGCCACTCTACTCTTAATGGTGCGTTTTAT
This sequence comes from Raddia distichophylla, assembly GCA_005191435.1. Lineage (NCBI taxonomy): Eukaryota > Viridiplantae > Streptophyta > Magnoliopsida > Poales > Poaceae > Raddia > Raddia distichophylla. Next base: position 402,865 of record SPJY01017702.1, read on the forward strand.
AGATTTGGCAACTTGGTACCTATTCTCATCTTGTGAAAACAGCAATTATCCATTCATGGGGCATACCTTAAGTCGTGCAGTTACAGCACCAGTCTTGCGGTGTACTGCATTTAACATATGCAAGAGTATGCGGCTTCAAACATTCAATTCTATCTTGCAGAATTTGCACTAGGCCCATCATGCGGCGCGTTTTCAACCCAGTGGTACCCGTCCCAACCGAAGGAGGGATCAGCTAACGACCCAATTAAGAGTGTACTGTTTGAATAAAGTTTGGCCAAGAGGTATTTTGCATCCAAGCTATGGTATACAAATGGCGACCCACCAAGGGCATACCTCTAAAACAGTATCTGAGCCTCACCAACACCCAACTTTGGTCATGCAAAGTTGGCTAGTGAATGTGGCATGCCGTAAGACACTTTTAACGGGTGGCGCTTCCGGTCATATGCCCTTATTGGGTGTACCGAGGGCAAAATAGGATCGATGTAAACAACATATTCTCACTGCTCATGACGTGTTGTCAAGAAAGACTGTTAAGGGGATCGCCCTTTCCTTAAATGAATTAGGGCCCGAGCCCATTAAGGAATACGAAGGGTTTTCGCGCCCTTTCAGCTTGAAGCATCATGCGCCATCGTCGGGAACCAATATCACACCCACCATAGTCCCATCATTATAATGGCTCTACTATGTTTAAACGGGTAACGGGCTTTGTCTCTTCGCATTCTTTGCATACAAAACGTCCTCAGCCAGTGTGTGAAACCTCATCCAGCCTCAAAGCCTTCATTCCCCTCCACCAAGCACTCATCTTTCACTTCTGAGTACGATAGCGGACCAAGGTGAAGAACTCGACGCCTGGGTGATTGTCGTCGCCAAGGAAGTCGCAGCCGCCACCACCGCCCACGCTGCCATCGAGGAGATTTGGCAGCAATGGTGGGAGATCAATGCGGAACTCCACGCCCAGGAGGCCATTCGCCTCCTGGTTCGCGGGTTCCTGCAACTGCACTCAGTGCGGATCCCCTGAGCACGCACTGGTCGCCACCATCCTCACAGAAGGAAGGTTTTAAGATAGCTTCTCTGATTTTTCTCATTTTAGTCTTTTGCAAGCCAGCTTTAAAATCTTTTGTAATCCAGCTAAAGTGTTGTGCAATATTAAATGAAAAAATCTTCTAGGCCTTCCGGCTTTATCATTGCTTTCCGAACTTTTCTTATTTTGCAATCTCTCAAACTCCGATTGATTCCACCTTCATCTGGACGAATTAAATCAACTTAGATAGGACTGGCTGCTCGATATCTGTCCTCACCTTGTGAAAACGGCAATCGACCTCTCATGAAGCACATATTGAGCCGATCTTTAAACGCATCAATAAGATAAGCTTGGAAATCAGTTCTGCCAGCGCCCATATCCGAGTGATTTGGTTTCATGGCTATCGGCCCAACACCGGATGCTCCGAGGCTTCGTGTCAACCCGAACAACACGCGTCTTGGACCAAGTCAAGGCCCAACCCAAAAACATGCTCTGCGGCCTTTAAATTTGGGACCAGGGAGAGTGAATCGCTCTACCCCACCCATTCTTGTACGCGCCATTTCACTCGCTCCTGTGAACTCCGCCGCTAGGGTTTCCATTCCACACACAATCTGTCACCACCAGTCCAGATCCTCCCATGGCCCCTGCCTTCTCCTACCGCCACGAAAGTGACTAAGAGAGCCAAGGAGTGGATGAAGTGCATAACCACTGACCGACGACTTCAGAGGCTTGTAACCGCAGGCATAATTCCACCGGAATTTCATGGTATGCCGCTGCCAGTGAGTCCCCTACCCCTCGTTCCGACGAGGTGGTTGTTTTTTAGTCTTTTTTCCTTTGGGGTCTTGACCTCCCATCTTCCTCCTTTCTTGGAGGCCTTCTAGATTTTTATAGGATTGAGTTGACTCATCTCAATCCCAATTCTATTTTCAAATCTCCATCTTCGTCCATCTCTATGAGACATATCTCAGGATATCGTCTCATTTCGATCTTTTCTGAACCCTTTACCTCCTTGAACCTTTCCCAAACAAGACAGCCCCCAAGGTCGTTGGGGGGTGTTGGCTTCTAGTTGCGGGAAGGGGCTAAGAAGCTCTATCTAGACTTCCTTGAAGACATCAAAAAAGGGCTGGCATGCCGAATGGTTCTACTGTGCAAATCTTTTTCCAGGCCTTCCTTCTTTTACAGGGGATTGCCCCGTAGTTCTCCCCTCCTGGTCCTCTCTCCTCGCCGAGAGCGAAAGCGACCAAATTAGGGAACTTTTCCCTCTTCTCAGGGATTTGAAAACAAGGGGGTTGACCGGTGTCGGAGTTTTAGCAAACTACAACTTCCGCCGTTTCCAGCCCTTGAATGAACGTGTCCACCTCGGCTTTGAGTACTCGGGGCCCCAAGACATGCGCCACTCGGGAAGAAAAAGGAAAAACTTCCCGAGAAAGCCCTGCTTACCCAAATCACCGATCTCTTCGCCCCGGGCGTTCCCATCGATAACACCGGTTGCCCGGATCCTTATAAGCTATTGAATCTGCCTCCAACAGTAAGCAGAGGATTTCCTTTCTCTTCACTCCGCTTAGCAACATGGAACTCGTTTTGTTCTCTAACCCAATTTTCCGCCAACAACAGGATCGTGCGGCCTTCTTCTCCGTGCCTCCAGTTCCTGAAGCCCCTGGACATAAAGCCGCACCTCCTAAGCATCCTGCAGAGGACTCGGCTGATGCGCCTCCGGCTAAGAAAGGCAAGGGGCTTGTTTTCAGGGACTCAGATGAGGAGGAAGAAGACGACACGCCTCTGCTACAGCGTTGGCGTCGGGGCCAAAAGGCGAACACTCCTTTCGCTGCTGAGGCCTTGAGTCCACCGTCGTCCCTGCCTACGAACCCAGAGCCCGCATCAGGGACGGGTGGTCCTTTTGGCTCAACCCCGAGTGGTCAAGGCACTCAGAAGGGTGTGGGCCTTAAAATAAAGGTGTCACAGAGGTACGTCTTTCTGACACTCTTCGTTTCACCATTCGGTGGGAGTTTTGCACCTAAGCGCCTTCAACCACAGGAAGCCCGACATAGGCATCCCCGTGGCCGTTCCCGCCACAGTTTCCCCTGGCAAGGAAACCACCAAGGAGGCTCAAGCCTCTGTTGCTGCTTCTACTGCTTCATCGCGAAAATCGCAGACCAAAGCTCCCTCTTCTGAGGACCTGGCCCGTCATCCCGCTCCATCGCCGACCGCTCCACCGCCCAGTGCCACTCCATCTACCTCTGAGGCCGAGGGCTCTATCCCAGATCCGGTTCTAGGAAACTCAGAGCCAAAATTTGAGGAGATTCCTCGCCCTGTGGTTCCCGCCTACAACCCTCCCCTCCATGTCAAATGGAGGAAAGAGATGGAAGGCTACGAAGTGAACGATGCCAAGGAGTGGGAGATATTGCGGCAAATGATGGAGTACGGCTCCAAAGTGCTTGAGGTATGTTCTCCTCTGACTTCAAATTCTTGTGGAATCTAAGTATTTTAAACACTTCCTCTGTCTCTTTCAAGAACCTAGGTAATCGCTCAGTATAAAAAAAACCTAGTGTCTCAAGAAAGCCGTTGAACAACTCAAGTCAAGAGACGAGTTCGACAATTCTCTTTATGCCCAGAAGATGAAGTACCGCGATGAAATCGAGGAGCTCCGTAAGGAGGTCACCGAGCTGCGGTACTGCCACGTAGAAGACGCCAACACCATCCGTAGTAAGTGCTCAACCGCGTAACACTGATCTTGTTATTAGTTTTGCAAATCAATGTGACTTGTCTTTCTCTAGGTCACGACGAAGCCCTGGCCACCCTCTGCGGACAGCAAAATGCCCTGGAAGGGGAGGTCTTCCAAGCAAACATCTAGGCAGAGAAATCGACTCGGAAACTGAAAGGCAAGCCTTCCAATTCAAGTCTTTCCTTACTTTGTCATTCTTGCGTTGTCTTCTTAACATCTGTCGACTGGTTCATAGCCTACCAAGTGAAAACCAAGGCACAATTTGAGGTGTTCGATGAAATGGTGAAGTCAGTCATTGAGCTGCGCAACAAAACTTTAAGGGTTGCGGCTTCTGTGCTCCAATTCCTTCATCCGGAGGAGGAGCTGCCCACCAACGAAGACGCCGTGATCTCTTGACTATCGGATGCTCCCGAGCGGCTGAAGGCTCTCGTGAGGGAAGCTGCGACTACGTGCACCAGTCAAGCGCTGGCCATCGTGAAGTCACATTATCCCCGAGTTGACCTAAAAGTTGTCAAGGAAGGATTCGCCTACATAAAAAAAGAGGCTTATGTCCGGATGGACGAAGTCAGAGAGACCTCCACTGCCTTGGTGGATAACCTAGATTTATAGGTAGACAATGAAAGCTGCAATGTAGGCAGATGGTCTTGTAATATAAACGTCGTTCCTTAATTACTTGTTTATGCCATTTATCCAAGTGCTTGTTCTTATTTATCCTTTCGTTAAACATTATTTCCTGACTAGTCTAGCCCCCGAGCGTAGGGAGTCGGCTCATGGATCTCTCCCCAGACGTGTGCCAAGTGGCTAAAGTTCGTTGTGCATGGGTCAGAGTGTTACTACTTAAAATATTTCAGAACACGAATTTGGCAATCACAGATAAAAAACAATGCAATTTTATTAAGAAGATAGGGCGCGGCCAAGACGCACACTATGAAGTGTAGCCCCCGACTTACTACTTAGTTAGAAATGACTAAGTAGTAAGTCAAACGAGCTCTTATTACACAAAGGAAACTTGAATATAATGTTAAAGAATAAAAACAATGTAGCTATTCGATATTCCAGGTATTAGGAACGACCAATCCATCTTCATGCTTGAGCCGATAAGCCCCCGGACGTGTCACTTCATCAATTACGTAGGGGCCCTCCCAAATTGGGGAGAGCTTATACTCATGCCTCTGGTTCCTGTGGAGGACCAAATCTTCTTTGGAGAACGCACGGCCCCGCACATTGCGCTGATGGTAGCGACGTAAGCCTTGTAAGTATTTAGCCGATAGGATCATTGCTGCTTCCCTTGCTTCATCTAGAAAGTCAAGATCTTCCAATATGCCCTCCTCATATTGATTTTCATCATAGCTTTGGAATCATGGAGACTTAAACATAAGCTCGATCGGCACAACCGCCTCCGAACCGTACACCAGGAAAAAGGGGGTATACCTTGTAGCTCAGTTTGGGGTGGTTCCGAGTCCACAGAGAACCGGTGGCAACTCCTTAACCCAGTACGTAGCATACGGCCTGAGCTGATAAAAAATCCTTGCCTTGAGTCCTTGTAGAACCATGCCATTGGCGCGTTCCACTTGTCCTTTGCTTCGGGGGTGCGCCACTGAAGCGTAGCAAATCTTGATGCCCAACTCTTTGCCCCAAACATGGAATTCACTGCTCTTAAACTGAACACCATTGTCAGTGATGATCCGATTAAGCACGTCAAAGAGGACAACATGAAGACCCAAGCTAGGTGGCTAGAGAGGGGTGAATAGACGCCACAAATTTTCGACGCTACCGTTTTCACCAAAACCCGAACAACTTGACAATTACGTGTACCCATAGCATGCATGACTAAGAGTCATGAAATATGTGAGAATTTTTCCAATCACAATCCTGGTTGTCAAGTGTTCAAAAGAGAGGAATCAATTCAAAACTTGCTTTTGGAAAGAAGAACAAGCCAAATGATCAAAGCCACTTTCAGAAAAGCAAAAGCAAATTCTTCAGAATTTGTTCTCACTTGGAGCAGAGAGATGGTGGCTTTCTGTTGCTCCACAAATTGTGGGAATTTTTATACCTATGAAATCATGGGTCATGAAGCACGTCACCAAAAATCTACTAAAAACTCCTTACAGAGAAAATATGAAAATTCAAACACCACGAGCTATCAACAACTTCGAGCAGAAAGTTTGGGGCTCAGTTTTCATCTCATAGCTCCCAAATAGAGAAACAAGTGGACTTCAAATTTTTACCACATATGGGTATATGAATCACGCATCTTTTCCAACTAGAATCATCCAAAAATGAGTTTTCTAGATTTTTCTAAAAATCCTTTACTGACTACTGCGTGGATGAAAGTTTCTGCACAGATTAGCAACAAGTCAAGAACTTGATCTCTTGCCTCTCATATGGTTGCAAAGTGTGTATAAAATCATATTAGCAACCTCAAGACATCATAAAACACCAACAACCAGCAAGAAATCATCCAAGTTCTTCCCAAAACAAGACTCTAAAAAGAAAATGAAAACAAAAAGAAGTAGAAGCAAATCAACACAAGATATTCATGGAGAAGAATGATTTCATTGCATAAAAGTTGGGGGATTACAAACCACAATCCATGTGGTTACAAGCACTCTAAGTGCCACCCAAACACACCCAAATCACCCTCTCTATTTTTTAATTTTCAGCTCTAAGGGGATGAAGAGGAGAAGCTCCCCTCCCCCTCTATTTATAGCCCAAGGGTGAGATGCCCTAAACCTTAGAGCCCATCTCCACCCTTCATTTAAGGATGAGTGGTGTACAACACACACACTGCAAGACACACTCCCGAGAGGGAATATTCTTCATATATTCCTTTGAAAAATATCTTCGCAGCTTCCTCGGTAGCTAGCCCACGCTAGGGCCCACCGGTCAGATCAACTTTGCCATCAGGTTACCGACGCCGCAGCCTCCAGCTGCCTCGGATTCCTTGCCATGGCTAAGATTCTCGAGTAGACCACCTCATGTGACCGCCAGGTCATCAAACCCGGTTGCCTGCACGCCTCCGGACGCACTAGCCCCTGCGAAGCGTCAGCCACGTACCCGTCGATACCTACATCACTGAGGTGAACACACACGAAACCATCACACCTTACCTCTCCTGCAAGGTTAGTCCATAAAACAATTTCCAACATCACAATCCCTTCGTGACATCACAATTAGGAAGCCCTAACACACCACGTGTGATACGCACACGCCTTGATTTAAGATGCGTACGCACGAGTTTGGTCCCGATCTTCCGTCGTAGGAGAAATCCGTGGAGGGGCGAGTTGTGACTTTGACGAAGGGGCGGCTAACCACGATCCAAGAACGCGACTAGTAGCCTCACAATCGCTAAACCACTCCTCAATTGGTTATCAACCGTGTCAAAACACGATTGACCTGTTCACGAAGAACGGCCCGAGCAATTCAACGAGAATTGGAAGAGCAACAGCGGAAGAAAAAATCATTCATACATGAATGTTTGTGAGACTCCAATTTTTGGGGGCCGAGAGGCCTTTACAATAGCGATGGCTAAATCCAAAATCAAAGTCTTCCGCACGCCACCAAAAATCTACTAAAAAATCCTTATAGAAAAAATATGAAAATGCAAAAAACCATGAGCTGTCAGGAACTTCGGGCAGAAAGTTTGGGGCTCGGTTTCCATCTCATAGCTCCCAAATAGAGAAACCAGCGGACTTCAAATTTTTACCACAGATGGGTATATGAATCACGCATATTTTCTAGCTGGAATCATCCAAAAATGATTTTTCTAGAATTTTCTAAAACAATTTTACTGACTGCTGCTCGAAGAAAAGTTTCTGGACAGATTAGCAACAAGTTAAGAACTTGATCTCTTGCGTCTCATATCGTGCAAAGAGTGTATAAAATCATATTAGCAACCTCAAGACATCATAGACCACCAATAACCAGCAAGAAATCATCCAAGTTCTTCTCAAAACAAGAGCTCCAAAAAGAAAAATGAAAACAAGAAGAAGTAGAAGCAAATCAACTCAACTCAAGATATTCACGGAGAAGAATGATTTCATTGCATAGAAGCTGGGAGATTACAAGCCACAATACATGTGGTTACAAGCACTCTAAGTGCCACTCAAAACACACCCAACTTACCCTCTCTATTTCTGAAATTTGCAGGTCTAAGGGGATGAGGAGGAGCTCCCCTCCCCTCTATTTATAGCCCAAGGGTGAGATGCCCTAAACCTTAGAGCCCATCTCCACCCTTCATGTGAGGATGAGTGGTGTACAACATACACACTACAAGACACACTCCCGAGAGGGAATATTCTCCACATATTCCTTCGAAAAATATCTTTGCAGCTTCCTCGGTCGTCAGCCCACGCCTGGGCCCACCGGTCAGATCAACTTTGCCATCAGGTTACCGACGCCGCAGCCTCCAGCTGCCTTAGATTCCTTGCCATGGCTAAGCTTCTCAAATAAACCACCTCACGTGACCGCCAGGTCATCGAACCCGGTCGCCTGCACGCCTCCGGATGCACCAGCCCCCGCGAAGCGTCAGCCATGTACTCTCCGATACCTACATCACTGAGGTGAACACACATGAAACCATCACACCTTACCTCACCTGCAAGGTTAGGCCATAAAATAATTTCCAACATCATAATCCCTTCATGACATCACAATTAGAAAGCCCTAACACACCACGTGTCAGCTTAAAAAATTCCAGCGGACCACGTCCGATCAAACTATTATCTAGCCCAAGCTCCGTACAATGGTTTGGTTTCAATTCCATGGCAATTTCCACAAATGCACCATTTAACATACTTCAAAACACTTAAAATTCCATATTGTCACATATATTCATCATCAAATCGGGGTACCCTCCTCATGGGCCTCAACACAACAATGTCTCGGAAGAACTCATAAGCCATGGCTGGTTTGGTCTCAATCCAGTTTGTAAACTTGTCGATAGCGATGAAGAGATGAGTAAAACCACATTTCACCCGCATAAGGAGACCCACCATGTCAAGGTTCCAAAATGCAAAGGGCCTGGTAATCGGTATGGTCTACAGATCCTGAGCCAGCATGTGAATCTATCGTACAATGAATTACGCACAATTTCATATGCATCTATTACGGCAGTCGATCAAAAGAACCCTTGGCGATAGGCTTTACCAACCAAGGAACTTACTACCGCGTGATGTCCACAATCTCCCGAACAGATGTTATTGAGCAGATATCTGCCTTCGTGCTCTGATATGCACCGTCTTTGTACTCCAGAACTGCTTTTGCGAAAGAGCTCATCCCCGATTACCTTATAATTTTTGCTTCAACATGTTATGCACTTGGCCAGGCTTCAATCTTCCGATAGCTCGTCCTTCAAAACGTAGTCCAACTATGGTTGAGTCCATCCAAGATTGATGGACAGGACTTCCACCTCTGCTTGATCTTCTTGTCCGCTCGACGGTTTCTGCAGTTCTTCAATAAACACTCCAGTTCTTCAATCTTGTGTTGATTGATAGAAGGTTTAGGCAGTTCTTCAATAAACACTCCAGTTGTTACTTGTGCCCGACTAGAACCCATCTGTGCGAGCTCATCTGCTGCTTCAATGTCACGGCAGAGCACATGCATTTACTCCAAACCGTCGAATTTTGTCCTCCAATTTCCTGACTTCCTAACAATATACAGCCATGTTGTCACCGATACAAGACCACTCTTTTTATACATGATTAACCACGAGCTGAGAGTCCCCGCGAACCATTAATCGTCGGATGCCAAGCGATATGGCAACACGGAGCCATGGATGAGTGCCTCGTACTTGACGGCGTTATTACTGACTAGAAATAGGATCTGAAGAATGTATTTTAATTTCTTGCCTATTGGGGATATGAGTAGAATCCCAGCCCCCGCGCCGCTAAGTATGAGTGAACCATCAAAGTAAATTGTCCAGTATTTGAGATTCTCATTGGCTGCTGGTATTTGAGACTCCGTCCACTCGACTACAAAATCAACAAGTACTTGGGATTTGATTGCTAGTCGAGGCTTGAACTTTATTTTCATGGATCCAAGCTCAACGGCCCACTTCACGATTCTCCCAGTGGCTTCGCGATTGTGGAGAATGTCCACAATTGGGAAAGATGTAACCAACGAAATCTTGTTATCTTGAAAGTAATGCTTGAGCTTTCTTGACGTGATGTGCACGGTATACAAAAGAATCTGCCCATGTGGGTATCGCATCTTGGAGTCACCCAATAATTCGCTGACGAAGTAGACCGGGCGTTACACCTTCTGCGAGAAATTTTCGTCCTCCCGCTCCTCGACCAACGTGCTGCTGACTACGTGAGTTGTGGCGCTGATGTAGAGGTGAAGGGGTTCTTGGGGCATGGGTGGGACTAACACCAGAGGTGTAGTGAGGAATTTCTTCAAATTTTCAAAGGCTTCATATGTTTCTGCTGTCCACTAAAAATTTTCTTGCTTCCGTAGGAGCTTGAAAAAGGCATGCCATGCTCCCCAAGTCGGGAGACGAACTGGCTGAGTGCCACTATGCATCCAGTGAACTTCTTCACGTTCTTTTGATTAGTCGGGGGCTTCATCCTCTTGATTGTGCCAATTTTCTTAGGATTAGCCTCAATGTCGCGATGCGACACAATGAAGCCAAGTAGTTTCCCCGATGGGACCCCAAAAATGCACTTCTCTAGGTTGAGCTTCATCCGATACACCCTTAGGCTTTCGAACGTCTCGGTTAGATCAGTGATAAGGTCCATCTTGACGTGAGTCTTCACGACGACGTCATCTACATATGCCTCCACATTATGTCTGAGTTGAGTGTGAAATCACCACTGTATAAAATGTTGGTAGCTAGCACCAGCGTTTTTCAGCCCAAACGGTATCATGATATAGCAGATTGCCCTGAAAGGTGTGATCAACATCGTTTTGATACAATCTTCCTTCTTCAGGCTAATTTGGTGGCATCCAAGAAACTTAAGAGCTCACAGCCATCGGTGGAGTCCACCACTTCGTCGATGCGAGGGAGCCCGAAAGGATCCTTAGGACATGCCTTGTTGAGGTCGGTATAGTCGACACACATACGCTATGTCTTGTTCTTCTTTTGTACGAGGACTGGATTTGCCAACCAGTTGGGATGATACACCTCTTTGATGAAACCTATTGCTAGCAGCTTGGTGATCTCCTCCCTGATGGCTTCTTTCTGATCCGATGCAAATCTTCACAATCGCTGCTTGATCGGCTTCGTCTTTTCATCGACGTACAAAGAGTGCTCAATCACTTCCCTTGGAACACCTGGCATATCAGATGGCTTCCAGGCGAATACATCCTAGTTTGTGTGGAGGAAAGTGACGAGCGCGTCTTCCTATTTGTCATCGAGCCCTGTCCCGATCACAGCAGTTTTGGTCATGTTGGATGGGTCTAAGGTTATCTTCTTGATTCCCTCAGCCGATTTGACAGGGAGTTTGGCTTGTTTCTTGGCGGGGACTTCCCCCAACTCCATGAGTGAGGCAACCGCCTGTTGAATCTTCTCCATCTCGGCTGAGGCCTCCAATACCTATGCCAGCTCGCATCTTCCATTGTCTCAAACAAAGGATAGATTAACATCGTCGGGAACGCGATCACTCCGTTAGGGCCCGGCGTCTTCATCACAACGTTTGTGTAATTTTGCGCTGCCATGAATTTGGCAATACCGGGCGTTTCCAAAACAGCATGATATGCTGTTTCGAAATCGGCCACCTCAAAGCTTAGACTTTCTGTCTAGTAATTTTCCTTCGTCCCGGAAGTAACAGACAATGAGATCTGTCCGAGTGGAACAACGGATGTCCCGGGGATTACCCCGTGGAAGGGGGACGATCCTTGCCTTAGTTCAGAACATGGAATCTTCATTTGGTCGAAGGTTCTGACGAAAAGGATATTTATTCCACTCCTGCCATCAACCAAGACCCTCTTGAGCTTGTTTCCTCGAACAACCAGATCTAGAACCAAAGGATATCTTCCAAGGAAGAGTATCCTATCTAGATGATCCAATCGATCGAAGGTGATCGAAACTTCTAACCGGCGCAAATATTTTGGAGTTGCTGGCATGATCACGTTGATCTCCCGAGTGGTAAGCTTCTGCTTCTGCTTGGAATCGTATGCATCTGATCCTTCGAATATGTATCTAATCTCGTGCTCCGCATCAGAACTCACAAGCCTTGGCTGGTTTGGTCTCAATCCAGTTTATAAACTTGTCGATAGCGATGAAGAGATGAGTAAAACCACCTTGCACCCGCATAAGGGGACCCACCATGTCAAGGTTCCAAACTGCAAAGGGCCTGGTGATCGGTATGGTCTACAGATCCTGAGCTGGCATGTGAATCTGTTGTACAAAGAATTACGCACAACTTCCTACGCATCTGTTACGGCAGTCGGTCAAAAGAACCCTTGGTGATAGGCTTCAATCCAGTGGCTTCTCGATTGTGGAGAATGCCCACAATTGGGAAAGATGTAACCACCGAAATCTTGTTATCTTGAAAGTAATGCTTGAGCTTTCGTGACATGAATTGCACGGTATACATAAGAATCTGCACATGTGGGTATCGCATTTTGGAGTCACCCAATAATTCACTGACGAAGTAGACCGGGCGTTACACCTTCTGCGAGAAATTTTCGTCCTCCCGCTCCTCGACCAACGTGCTGCTGACTACGTGAGTTGTGGCGCTGATGTAGAGGTGAAGGGGTTCTTGGGGCATGGGTGGGACTAACACCAGAGGTGTAGTGAGGAATTTCTTCAAATTTTCAAAGGCTTCTTGTGCTTCTGTTGTCCACTGACAATTGTCTTACTTTCGTAGGAGCTTGAAAAATGGCACGCCATGCTCCGCGAGTCAGGAGACGAACTGACTGAGTGCCACCATGCATCCAGTGAGCTTCTTCACATTCTTTTGATTAGTCAGGGGCTTCATCCTCATGATTGCGCCAATTTTCTCAGGATTAGCCTCAATGTCGCGATGCGACACAATGAAGCCAAGTAGTTTCCCCGATGGGACCCCAAAAATGCACTTCTCTAGGTTGAGCTTCATCCGATACACCCTTAGGCTTTCGAACGTCTCGGTTAGATCAGTGATAAGGTCCATCTTGACGTGAGTCTTCACGACGACGTGATCTACATATGCCTCCACATTGTGTCTGAGTTGAGTGTGAAATCACCACTGTATAATACGCTGATAGCTAGCACCAGCATTTTTCAGCCCAAACGATATTGTGATATAGCAGATTGCCCCGAAAGGTGTGATGAACGTTGTTTTGATACAATCTTCCTCCTTCAGGCTGATTTGGTGTTAGCCCGAGTTGGCATCCAAGAACTTAAGAGCTCACAGCCAGTGGTGGAGTCCACCACTTCATCGATGCGAGGGAGCCCAAAGGATCCTTAGGACATGCCTTGTTGAGGTCGGTGTAGTTGACACACATACGCCATGTCTTGTTCTTCTTCTGTACGAGGATTGGATTTGCCAACCAGTCGGGATGGTACACCTCTCTGATGAAACCCATTGCTAGCAGCTTGGTGATCTCCTACCTGATGGCTTCTTTTCGATCCGATGCAAATCTTCTAAGTCGCTGCTTGATCGGCTTCGTCTTTTCATCGACGTACAAAGAGTGCTCAATCACTTCCCTCGGAACACCTGGCATATCTGATGGCTTCCAGGCGAATACATCCTAGTTTGTGTGGAGGAAAGTGATGAGCGCGCCTTCCTATTTGTCATCGAGCCATGTCCCGATCACAGCAGTTTTGTTCATGTCGGACGGGTCCAAGGTTATCTTCTTGATTCCCTCAGCCGATTTGACAGGGAGTTCGACTTGTTACCTGGCGGGGACTTCCCCCAACTCCAGGAGTGAGGCAACCGCCTGCTGAATCTTCTCCACCTCGGTTGAGGTCTCCAAGACCTGTGCCAGCTCGCATCTTTCACTGTCTCAAACAAAGGATAGATTAACATCGTCGGGGATCGAGATCACTCCGTTAGGGCCCGGCATCTTCATCGCGAGGTTTGTGTAATTTTGCACCGCCATGAATTTTACAATACCGGGCCTTTCCAAAACAGCATGATATGCTGTTTCGAAATCGGCCACCTCAAAGCTTAGACTTTTTGTCTAGTAATTTTCCTTCGTCTCGGACGTAACAGACAATGAGGTCTGTCCAAGTGGAACAACGGATGTCCCGGGGATTACCCCGTGGAAGGGGGACGATCCTTGCCTTAGTTCAGAACGTGGAATCTTCATTTGGTCGAAGATTTATTCCACTCCCGCCATCAACCAAGACCCTCTTGAGCTTGTTTCCTCGGACAACCAGATCTAGAAACAAAGGATATCTTCCAAGGAAGAGTATCCTATCTAGATGATCCAATCGATCGAAGGTGATCGAAACTTCTAACCGGCGCAAATATTTTGGAGTTGCTGGCATGATCGCGTTGATCTCCCGAATGGTAAGCTTCTACTTCCGCTTGGAATCGTATGCATCTAATCCTCCGAATATGTAGCTAATCTCGCGCTCCGCATCTTGGTAATACCCATCCGGCCTCTTGTCATGGCAGCCGTTAGGCACCGACTGATTGGAATTGTCTGCGAACTTCTGCAGGATGAAGCAATCTTTGGCGGGATGTTTCCCACGAGGGTGGAACGGACACACTGCCTCCATGACTTTTTTGTAGTCATTGTTGTTGGGGCCTTTAGGCCGACTGCACTCCATGTTCGGGATCATGTCCTCCCCTTTACGATTCTTATCCCTTGGCTTACCAGTATCATCATTGGGCTTCTTCTGCTTGAAGCCTCTATCTTGCCCATCTCGGTGGTTAATGATAGCCTCTTCGGCATTGGCCTCCTAGTCCACCATGGTGCACATCGCCTTGAGCATCCTCGGGGGTCCCGAGTCATCTGCCTGATTAGTTCCTCGGATTTACATCCTGTGAAAAAGGTGTCAATGACTGTTTGCTCCGAAACATCCCGGATCTCGTTCTTCTTCTTTGTGAAATGCTTGATGAATTCGTGGAGGGTTACGTTCTTCCTTCGATGGAGTTGTCCTGTTTCCCAACTTCCGACGGGTCTCTCATAGGTTTCGTGAAAATTGGCTATAAACTGCTCCTGAAGATCATCCCATGATTCGATGTAATTCTCTTGAAGCCCCGTAAGCCAAGTCTGAGCGGTTGGAATCAAAGCGACTGGCAAGTAATTTGCCATGCGTTCCAGTCACCTCCTCCTGCGCTGATCGCTAGGGCGTAGACATACAACCAGTTCTTTGGATCTCTCTCTCCATCAAATTTGTTGATGCCTTTAAGGCTGAACCCATCTGGCCAAACCACTCGGCGAAGATCTGGGGTGAAGGCCCGAATTCCTTTCAAGGGGCGTGGCTTGTGTCTCCGTGGAGATCTGTCACGCTGACCATGATGTTGGCGTTGGTAGCCGCTGCGATGATCATGCCGACTGGTGGAGCTCTCGGCATGGTCGTCGTCTCGCTGACTATTGCGGTGGCCGCGTTCATTCCGGGATGGTCGCTCGCTGTCAGCGCGCTCCCTTCTCCGTGCTTCTATATCTTGCCGCAGATCATGCCCTGTCGATCGATGTGAGCCTCCAGCTGTAGATACAAGTGCCCTGCTCCGATTGCTCGCCGATTGACTTTTTGCAGTTACAGACATAATTGGAGCTGGGTACGCGTTGTTTTGCTCGATTGTTGCCATGTCGACCATAGCAGTTGCCTGTGCCAAGGTTTGAATCAACGGGCTTCCTTCAGGGAGTTGTGAGGCCATGGTTTCAAGGATAGTCTTTAAGGCGACGATATTAGCTTGCGGGGTGGTTTAGACTTCATGCTCCCGCAACTTCAACGCTTAGAATTATTTTTGGATATCGCGGTCTCGGATTCGAAGCTAGTGTATTAGTTCTTGATCCTCCTCACGGCACTGCTCGATTTTGTTCACCTCGACGGCGACTATTTCGTCTCTAGCGCGTTGACAGGCCATACGATGGTCGCCAGCGCCGAGCACAAAGACCTCATTGTAGTTGCAGATCTCGATGCTGCCCTCCGACTCGGAATCCAAGTGCGAAAAGCTAACTTGTTTGCTTTTTCCGAGAGGTTGGCCATCATTGATGAAACCTACGAACTGAGTCAGCGCAAATTGGATCTCTCCGACCTTCCCTCGGGGTTGATCCTCAATTCGTTCACCTCCTAGTCCAAGCTCAAGAAAGATCTACGTGTAAGTGGCAAAAGAATTCCTGAGCCCGATAGGAAATCCAAGCTGAGGTGTGGAGACTTTTCCAGATTGGATCATGTCCAAGTCCGGGAAAGTATTGGAGACGAGCTCGTCCTCACCCATACCAGATTCAAGTATGGAAGGGAGTCCTTGGCTCATCAGCTTGGATAAGGTGGCCGTAGAATTGGCCCATCCGAATGGAAGCAAGGGTAGGCGTGTGCAAGTGCCTCCTCCACGTCGAATCTCCTCCGAATTGGAGAGTTGAAGGCTAGCAATGCCGTCTGATATGAAGTCAAGGCTTCCAAAGCGGAAAGCTTGCCCCGGTGCGAAGATGGCACTCGACCACCTTGAAGACGCCATCCAACTTGACGATGATCTTGACGCTACCCCTACCTGGCGCGCCAACTGTCGACGGTTGTAACCTTGGGGGTACTTGTCGGCAATAGAATTTATACGGGTTACGCAAGATCCAAACTCGATGGTAGCACAAGAAAGGGAGTCTTTTTTATACAGGTTCAGGCCCTCGATGGTAGTGGTACCACCCTAATCCTGTTCTCTGGGATTATATGGAGATCTCGATTACTAGAAGCTCTAGAGATCGTATGTCGTATATGAGATCAAATGAGATGTGTCAACTATGGCCCCCGGCCCCCCTTTATATAGTATAGGGGATAAGGTCACACGATCATACCAAGTTAGTTACGTTAGATCCTATCTCCAGAGTATCTAGCACGCATACGCACCGGTATTTGCAGATATGAATCTCCTAACAAATCAGGGTTAAGCTCTATCCTTGAACTTTCCTTTGCACCCATACCACACATAGTCCGAGTGATATCTATCTCCTCCCAGTCGTTCTGGATTGCCCTCCATAGGATGCTTTATGGGCCTTCTAGGAAGGTACCCAGGGCCCATGTTTTCCACACATGCAGCCCTTGGATTGGTGCGAGAGCACAACTTTTCGTGTGAGAGGCTAGAAGGAGTAAATGATGGCACTAGTTTCATAGCAATATTCCTGAGATTAAATGCGTAGTTGATCCGTTAATTGATTTTCTTGGTCTTTGTGGTTTCTCTTTGAAAATCCGAGCCAACTGGCTAGTGGGGGTGAATAGATGCCACGAATGATTGATGCTTTCTGTTTGCAATATGTAGCCCCTCTAAGCACTTTGCACCAAAACAGCTTTGTATCGGTAATTCAATCGCAATGGAGATCAGGTTTCAAGTGTCACACCATGTGCACAGCAAAGAGGTGGGACAAAGTGGATGATCTCATGCAGCCAAGGGTTTTACAGACAAGCCAAAGCATTCAAACACTAAAATTGCTTTATCAAAAAGTAAAAGCAGATTTCCAGAAAACTTGTCTTGCAAGATGAGCAAGCTTCCTGCCTTTTGGAGGATACAGGAGTATATAAACTTTTTCTATACATAGGTGGGTGACTCATAATACTATGTTCCAGATTTTGGCCTCAAATTCCATCCACAAAAAAAGAAAAATAGTGCACCAATAACTGTCAGGAGCTCGAAAATGCAAGTTTGGGGCTTGGTATTCACTTCATAGCTCCCAAACGGAGAATCCAGTGGAATTCAAACTTTTACCACAGATTGGTATATAAGTTGTGCATCTTTCCAACAGGAATCACCCCAAAACAATTTTTGAACTTTTTGCTAAAACAAAAAATTGATTGCTGCTCGAAGAAAAGTTTTTGAATAGATTTGAAACAAATCAAGGACTTGATCACTTGCCTCTCATATGGTTGCAAAGAGTGTGGACAACCATACTAGCTCATATGGTTTTACATCTTTTTTGCACCCTAGGATTCACTACAAATCAAGTTTTCCATCAATATGCAAATATGTGCAGAATTTGTTCTTTGCGCAGCAGTTAGTGTTTGAATTTTAGAAAAATATAGGAAAATCATTTTTACGTGATTCTTGTTGGAGAAGGTACGTGACTCATTTATATATCCACTGTACATATTTGTGGTCATGTTCTTGCACCGTTTGGGAGTAATGAGATGAACATCGAGCTCTAAACTTTATGTTCGATGATCCTGATGGCTTGTTTGTTGTTTGATTTTTTCCTGATTTTTCTGCAATAAGTTTTGAGGAGATATTTGATAGAGTGCTTCAAGACTCATTTGTGCATAGGGAGAAAATTTTCAATTATTTTTAAGCACCAGAAACACACCATCTCTCTGCTTCAAGTAAGAACAAATCTATAGAATCTGCTTTTGGTTTTCTGAAAGTAGTTTTAGTGATTTGGCTTGATGTGCATTATTAAAGCAACATTTGAATTGATTTATTTATTTTTTGAACACATGACAAACAGGATTGTGATTAAAAAATCCCC
The DNA here is from genome assembly GCA_005191435.1 of Raddia distichophylla. NCBI lineage: Eukaryota > Viridiplantae > Streptophyta > Magnoliopsida > Poales > Poaceae > Raddia > Raddia distichophylla. The sequence goes on from SPJY01017702.1 coordinate 421,152, forward strand.
CACATATTTCCATGTCTCTCATGCTAGGGGATACACATAGTTGTTGGTTTTGTTCGTGTTTTGAAAGGATGGTGAGTTCGAGGAGCACCGATCCAAAGAAAAACCTTCAAGGCTCCCCCATTCACCCCCTCTGATCGTTGTAGCGGGTTTTCAAATGGTATCAGAACAAGGTTGTGTTTCTTTTGCATCATTTTCATCGATATTTTAACACCTTTCCTGTTGCTTTGAGCTATGGCGGATAAATATTCCACCAAACCCACTGTGTTCTCCGGAGTCGATTTTCCTTATTTGAATACGAGGATGGAGGCATATATTATGGCTGAGAAATGGTGGAAGATTTCTCAATCTGCAACAAAAATAATATGCTAAGGGCATGCTACTTCTGTAATTGATGTACTAATTCCAGTAATTAGTGCTTAGTATGGAGAGAAGCAATTACATGTAAGACCGAAGGATTTTCTAGTCTCGATCAAGATTAATGAATATTGATATGGGCCTCACTACATGAAACGATCATAGTATCGTCGGCCAAAATATTATAATGTCGGCGGTCAAAAAACCGACGACAACTTTTGTCGACGGTAAAAACAAAAACCGCTGAACAACATATTCTTAGGCAATTTCTGGTAACCCAATATAGTCTACTTCGGCGGCCTAACATAAACCACCGACACATACATGGTTGACGCTTTGCCGCAGCTGAAAATTTAAATTTCGTAGGCCACCAAACTTATCTGTATCGTCAGCTACCTCCTAGCCGATCGATGACACAGATTGTCCACATGACGGCGCCTTGATAGCACAAATGGAAGGAGACCAATCCGGCCCCGCATGACAAACACTGCTACTCTCTGACATGTGGGAGTAACCATCTATGCCCTAGCAGTTGGTCCTAGTACATTGTGTCCGCGGTCAAGCTGCCGCCGCCGACAAGGTTGAAATGTATCCGCGGTTTTTCTTATACCGTCGACACGGGTCCAAAAAATAAAAAAGGGGTGCACGCAGGGCAAGAACCCGTGACCTAGCGGGTGAACCCGCGTAGTGCCGCACGTTGCTAACCATGTGGGAGGAATAGTCGATTATCTCAGCGGCCTCGACTACGCCGCCGATAGAAAGTCACCAAAACGACCACCTGATAGGGTCTGTGTCGGTGGCTCTACAAAGGCCACCGACATAAAGTTGCCACGTGGCACCTAACGATCTACCTGCGGGACCCACAGAGCAAAGCGCCGTCCATGGAAACGTGCCGTCAGGTTGTCTTACTTTCGGCGGCTAGTATTGACCGCCGACACTGTTGGGCTGCAGGTGGCCTACCCTGAACTGCTCAAATGTCTTCGGGTTTGTGTATAGCGGACGACAGAGAACGTCTGTGTTGTCGATGTTATGTCGATGGACTTGTGTCGGCGGCAGGCCAATGACATGACATTGTGTCGGTGGTTTTAGTGGCTGTGTCGACAGTTTTAGCCGCCGACACAGTGTGATTCCTGTAGTGCCTGGCTTTACCGATCAAGCAACTCTGGCCTCTGGCGGGACGGCGCCGGGCCATCCCTTGACCTCCCACACCGACGTTGGCAAGGTGGCACCGGTATCCCTATCCATGACGCCCGGCACGACGGCGTCTAACTACGCGTGCATGGGGCAGCAATGCTAGGCCTTGCTTCAGCCTCCCACGCCGGGGTTGCGTTGAGCCGGGCTCCAACGGCAGGGCGATGTCGTGGACCGCTGCGGCTCCTGATGGCAGAGCGACCCCCCGTGCCTCAGCGGCAAACGCCGGTGTCGCAGCGTGGCCTCGGTGTCGGCTAGCCACCGGCATGTCTAGTCTGCTCACGGCGGCGGTCAGGGCCGCACAGGACAGGTCTAACCCAGTCAAAGCCGAGCAGAGCGGAGGCCGGAGGCGGTCTGCAAGGCCTGACAGTATACTGGCTGGACGGACAAATGGAGCGGCCACGGCGGCGCGGCGGTGCCCGAGCCCATTCACCCACTTAAGGAAGGCTGGAGAAGAGAGATCCAGGCGATGGCGGAGGCCGGCCACGGTGCAGAAATCCGAGGGAGGCCGCCACGGGGCGACGCCGGTGGTTGTTACCGATGCTCTGGCCGGCGGCGGCACAAAATCAAATAGTCGTGGCGACTCCTACGCACCTGTACCGCGGGGCCGTCGTCGCCGCCGCTGTCTCCACCTGTTGCCATCGCCGCCGTACAGGTGCTCGGGAGGGAGGAGCTAGATTGGCCGCCTTCGGTCAGCTCGCGGGAGCTACTGCTGTTGCAGTTGGACTGATTTGGGGGCCGATCAGGAGCCCCTAGGAATAGGGGGCATGGGAGAGTTTTAGGGGGAGGAGAGAGAAAATAGGGGGCAAATAGGGGTTCTGTTAGAGTGGGTTTTTTCATACTAAGCCCTCAAATAATAGTTAGAGGTTTGTTTAAGGGGGGTGCGGCGCCGATGGCCGGACACGCGCCCTAACACCGGTGGCTAGGGGACACGCATCCTTTGCACTGCACAATGCAGTATTGCCACTGACAGGTGGGTATATGGCCCTTGAGTCCTACATGTCAGTGACTCCAACTATAGTGGAAGAACTGAAGAGGATGCATGTCCGGGGCGCTGGGGGTGGGAACCCTAGCCCTAGACGGTTGCATCAGAAGTTGGGCTTCATCCCATTCGACTGGGTGACAAAAGAAAATTCCAGAAATTGTATAAATGCCCTCAAGAAAAGAACAACTGCAAGAAAACGCAGCCGATAAGAAAAGAAGGGCGAATCTGAAAGAAATAGTTGCATATGATCTTTTGGGGTTCCTTGAAAAAATTGCAAATATATTTGATTCAGCATATCAGTGTTGTAAATAAATGTTTTGCTGCATATATTGTGATTTTATCCCTAAAAATATTCATAATCGTAATTTATATATGTTCAAATGTAGTTATTTACATCTTGGGGTATTTATTATTTTTATTTCATTTTCTAGCATTTTGCATTGTTACGTGGTGATTGCCTTTTTAGTATGGGGTCTATGGCGTAAGCTGTGACCGTAGAGTCACACACACCTTTTTGGAGCGGCATTTACATCTATAGCGAGTAGTAGCTCACTCATGGCCAAAGGTCAACGCTAATAATATAACTTTGCATTTGATGATTATTTTCTATGAGTTAGTGAAAGCACAAGGTAGTGGAGACTATTGCATTGACTGCAACTGTTGTGTCACTCGTTCCTTGAAGTCCATTTATATCATGGTAATTCGTTTGCTCACTACCGAGAGGTCTACACCTATAGCAATGCAACTAGTGATTATCTTCATCGTGTAGAAACCAATGTCTGAAGATATAGAGTCTATGTCTTAAGATACTGTAGGGTCGTCTACTTCTTTGAAGTTGAGTAAGACATTAGCAACGACGAAAGTCGTATGTGTTGTATTGAAAATCTACACCAATCGCAATGTTACCAAAAAAAGGTAGTCGTCAATTCTTCTATTTTATTCGATACTTTTTCAATTGTTTGGCTTAAATACAATGCAAAAAAATATGAAAAAATGCTAGAAAATTATGGAACCATTTTATGGTTATTATGATTTTTTTAACTATTGATGGATTTTCCTGTAACAAAATTTTCTTTGAATCTGATAAGCTCAGAAAGATCTCAAAATTACATGGAAAATTTATATTGTTATCCTTAGAGTAGATAATTTTGACATTCCCATATTGTACTCATGTCATTTAATTAGAATACACGGACAGGTTATATACCTGTGGTATGTCTCATGATAAATATGATCTCTCTTTAATAGAATATTTGAGAAATTGCACCAAATATTATGTTGAGATTATCGCTTTATCCTAAGATTGCCAACTATTTGATTTTGATTGGTGATTACCTTTTTGGTGTGGAATCCATTAACTATGGAAGTGATAAAAGATCTACGCCTAACATTGTGACCCCTTTATCATGATAGTGGCATTGACATCACTCGCCCGTTCATTAGCGAATATCATGGTTGGTAAAATGTGTTATGTGGAATAATAGACATTAAGCCACATAAAACACAGTTGTTTTATAGTTGAGGTTGAAGGGAATATGCTCTAAATCAATCATGGTAATGATTGTAATACGTCTTTGTTCATGTAATTATGATATCATTGTTTATCGGTTCCCTGAATAAATGTCATAACTTTATTCATTGCGTACGACTTGATTGTGAAAAACATTGTTAAGTGACATTATTCTAAACATGGCCTTGATCCATACAATTACGAGGAGCGGTGATGATTTAATCAGCACATGTATTGCTTCATGGTAATGTTTCACATATCATAGATATGAAGATATCGAATCAATAATGTGGACACATGTTAGAAAACATGGGTAGTTAGACAGACCCAATGTCTCGTAGTGCCATTAGCGTATAGTCTTGAGTGGTACACCTATATGGTCCTTAGACCTGATATTGTCATAAATGCCCAGCATGCTAACTCGTATACTTTGGTATCATCAAACACTACACCGTAACAAGGTAGTTAAAAAGGTGACTATTGGATACACCACGATACATTGATAGGGGTGTGATGATCGAGATGGAATTAGCCCTCCTAGATAACAGCAGAGATACCTCTGGGCCCTCATGTAGATGCCTAAGCCTTCGAACTTTCCTGCCTGTGCAGTTTAAGTTTGGTGCGAAATAGTTTCAAATCTTCAAAAATATCTTTGTTTGAGCAGTGCAGCAGAAATAGAGGGTTTTGTGGGCTGCTGGCCAAGATGACAGGCCAGTTGGGCTAGGACAGTCCGGCCCAAGTGGCCCGGTCTCGGCATCCGTGGAAGCTGTGTGGTATTTTATCTTTTGGAGGGCCTCTCCGTGCTTGGACTAACAAAACCAAAACATCAAAGTTGTAGAGAATTTTGAGACGCGTCTTTTTCGTGTTGACAAGTTTTTCACTTGAGCTACAGAAAAAAAAACATATAAATTCAGGAAGCTTTCATCTGGCAGTAGGAGGCCTGGGGTCCTGGGGGAGGCCGGACTATCCGGCCCAAGGCATGTCGTCTAAAGCACTGTTGACGTGATGCTTTTGGCTGGATTGTCTGGCCTTAGTGTCCAAACTGTCTGGCCCAAGGAATCTCCTCTCTGTCTCGAAATTATTTTTGACAGAGAGCGCTTGCCTTTGTCCGAACTGTCCGGGGATTGTCCAGAGTTTGTCCGGTCTGAGGTGTGAAATTAGATCTTGCGGACTCATCTCCGAGTGTGTGGCTCGATGTGGGGGTATTTAAGATCCAGATCTGGCAGAGAAGTGGGTTGAAAGACTATTTGAGGTTGCTAGTGCCTTCCCTTAGAAGCTTTGATCTCTCCAATGGAGTTCTAGGGTTAGGGTTTCATGTGTGCGTGAGAGGTGATGGTGAGGCTGTGAGAGCCTCATTTCTATCCACCCCTTTGCTATCCTCATCTAGAGAGAGCTCCGCCCTCGCACCTAGGGTTTCTATGTACATTTGAGGGAGATTGAGTGAGAGATTGATAGGGAGAGGGAGAGAGGAAGAAGAAGTGCATCCCTTGCCTCCTCCATCCATCCCCAAGGTTCTTGCTTCTCCCATGGTGTCTTGGCCAAGCTCCATGGTGGGAGAGGTGTGATGAGGTGTTATCTCCGGTCTTGCGCTCTTTGGGACTCTACTTCTGGAAGGAGATTGACGCCAAGCTTTCATCTACAATAACTCGATCTACTACACCAACGAAGCCCTTTGGTTGAACCGGAGGCCACCTCCATGTGTGGGGTGCATTGCTTGGAGAAAAAACCACCCTGGTGACCCTTCGGCGGTGCCGATGAAGAAATCCTTCTTGTGGCCCTTCGGAGGGGCGAGAAGGTCGATGACCCTTTGGTGGTGCTGTTGTGAAATCCGTCTTGTGAGGCAGTCGGTGACCCTTCAGTGGTGTCAGTGTGGTGTGTGAAGTCTCTCCTCCTGTGGGAAGAGCTCGCTGCTTGTACGGGTTTGGAGTTCGCCCACCATACGTTGGTGAAGATCTACCACTAGTGAATCAGGCAAAAAGGTCAAGAGAGACCTTGGCTTTCACTTGTGGAAGTTTACCTAACGGTGAGTAGGAGTTTGCTCTGAATATCGGAAAACACACAGCTATCTCTTATCTCCATTACTTTACATTTCCGCACCTTTACTTTCACGCATATCTTGTGTTCGATCAACTGCCTAGCTAGAACTTCACTCGTATTCGCTTCCGCTAACTTGTATCATAGGCTCAACCGATTACTTGGTCGCTAATTTGTCTAACCACTAGCGCAACTAAAGTTGAAATTAAAATTTGAAAAAGCCGATTCACCCCCCTCTCGGCCTAAGATCCCTTCAATAAGAAAATCACACGGTAGTGCTAATGTGACTAAGGAGTTAGTCATGGTTTGTATCTATCACGCTGTCGAGTGAAGTGGTCGAGCTATCAACAAGGGTGGCGCGCATCTCGATTTGAGATTGACAGGTATCGCGTGGCAAACGTATCGGTGTGTGTATCATAGTTCATCCGAAAATTGATTCTATGCATTCGGGGTTCAATACGTACTACTATGTGCCTCTATTGATCATTGGATTGGAAACGGGTTTCCGAATCCACAGCCGACTTGCACCGAACCTAATGTGTCACACACTTAACGGGTTGGAATTATTTAACAGGGGTTTGCTTGGATATAATCCGCGTAGGAGTTGGAACCCTTGCGGGCCTCGGCCCACTAGCATGTCTATAAAAGGCGAGGCTAGGGTGACACACAAAATGAGTTGAGCACTCACCACGCGTAGTCGCCACACGCCCCTTGCTCCCTAGAAACCCTATCTGTGTGGTGAGGTGCTAACACACCCCGCACGGCATTTCTGCTCGGTACATGTTGACACCGGTAGATACCTGGACGCGCTGTTTGGTTGGATCTCTGGCGACCATGCGACGATCAACCTCGGCCATCTCGCAAGCTGCTCGGCGTTGATTGGGATGTGAACGACTACAATCTCTACGCGCGCGCTTCTGCTTCTGCTGCATCGACGCGTCAAGGGTAACAAACTGTAATCACCTACTCACATGTGATCTTGGACGAATCACGATAAAAAAAATTTTTGAATTTGTGCTCGAGTAGCCTACAAAGATAAATCCTCAAAATGACATATATGATAATATTTGACAAATAGAATTCTTTGGGCTACAAAAATTTTCATATGACTAGATGAGCCAGTCGTGTTGTCATGCACAAGAAGATAATATACAAATTGCATATTTCAAATTATTTATCCGTGTGTGAAATACATTCATTATGCATAATGGAATCTTTTGGCTAAAGACTATGTTACCAGATGTTTATAATACATGTATTAATTGACAAAATTATTTGTCTTAACTAATAAAATGTGCATTAGAAATTGATAAATAGCATATGGTATATGGATAATTTTGCTCTAATTCTCATTATATAATTTTGAGATATCATTATTGGCATAAATCTATCTCAATTGTGCTCTTTTTCCCTCATGAGTTTTCTTTTAAAGTTTTCACATGATAAGGTTTTTAATGAGACAACATTTCACTGCAAGTATTCAAATGCAATGTATTATTTTTACTACATCCATTTTTCCCATGAGATTTTTGAAATAAGTTATTATTGAGACATATGCATTAGAAGTTTAAGACTTGTATTAAAAGTTTGTAAACTAGTATTAATATCTTAAGGATCATATATTGCACTTTTTTCTTTCGGAAGTATAAATAGATTGTTATTTGTGCAATGCAATTTTTCTCCATCAATTTTTCCCACTAGGTTTTTGGATGAGTTTTTAATGAGGCATACAGATTCAATACCAACGAAGACTATACATTGAAGGTATAAATTTGTATTATATAATGTTGTTTTCTCCATCCTTTTTCCCACAGATTTATGAAAGGAGATTTTAAGATGCATACATATTACTAATCTGTCTGAGGAGTCTTAGCGAATATTAATATGCAAATTATTAAAAGGTCTCTAGTAAAGAGATGTCTATCATAGAGCTTTGCCCATTGTAATCAGTGACGATTAATAAAACATTCACACTCAGTTCTCCTACCACTGTGCTAATAGTCCTACAACAGTTTTAAAACTTAAGCCACTAATATTTTTTAAATAATCATATTATATATATTAAAATTAGATGTATAGATTCATTCATCTCAAAATTTACTTCAACAATACTATAATTTAATTGAATTTAAGAAAACATAATAATAATTAATGGTAAAAGTTGCAAATCGAACACTCTGCAAAGTCAAAGCATATGACCAAAAGTAATGCATAGCTACTATACACGAGTCTCCAAAGTACAGAGGAATGTTACTATACATGAGTCTCCAAAGTCGGAAACCAACAAATACCAACTTCAGCAAAGGCATGCACTCTAGGCATAAATAGACAGTTAAATTTCCAGCAAAACACAGCTAAAATTTCTAGGTATTCAAACTCGACAAAATGGATGCACTGACAACTAAATAGATGCCTCCAACAACAAAAACAAGAAATCCATTAATTATCATTATGCAAGATGGGCATGTCTTGTTGAACATTCTTTAACGATATGCCACATCTTTAGACAAAACAAGCTTGATTGTGAGTTTGGAACAAGCACATCCACATAGCACTGTCACGTAATCAGGCTAATTATTGCAACTTAGCATGAGGATCCACTTGCAAGGGAAAAACAAAAGGCTGATTCAGATGATAAGCAGCCTGTGTTGTAGCAGAAAAATAAAAAGATGGGTAAAAATTTCATCATCATCCCTCAAGAGCGGATGCACCAGATATGATCTCAATGAGCTCGGTAGTGATAGATGCTTGACGAGTCCTGCAGAGAAAAAATGGAGTGAATCAGATCCCTGTTTTCAAATCCAATGTTTGGGTTAATGCAATTGAAGCCTCTTCTTTCAACCTAGCACTTCCAACATGTGTATGCTGTAGAGCATGCACAAACTTGCAGCCCTCTTCTTTCAACCCAACACATCAACCTAGATTAATGTATTAACAGATCTGGAAGCAACAGGAAGAGGGAAAAGACCTGTTGTATGTGAGCGTGAGACGATCAAGCATGTCCCCAGCATTTCTGCTGGAGCTGTCCATGGCAGACATACGGGCTCCAAGCTCACTGCAAGCATTCTCTAAAGAAGCATTATACATGACCTGGCAAGTATAAATTTATATTATTACAATGGATCCTGCCAGAAAAATTTTAAACAAATAGCATGTACTTTGTAGTATCTACTAAAGAAATAATTTGGTTTTCGAGGGAGGCACTACCCCCTTAAACTGATGGAACTACTAAGAGTAATGCAATCACACAACACTTACACAAGAAAACTGGAACTCAGTAAGATTCTGCAGAATTTCTGATTTTGTTTCACCTCCTTCTATTTCATATGAATCCAGGTCACCAACCTTCCCACCAGATTCTGATTCCTTCTCCATAGCCTACCATAGAGAGGAAGTCGTTGAAGGGGGTTTAGGTCATGGCAGCAAAAATCCATACGTTCACAAAAGCAAGCTGTACTCACCTCTGGGGACAGTATCGTTGTCATTGTGGGTTTAAATGATATGACAGAATGGAACTTGTTAAAGACTACTCTCAGAGCATCATATTCAACATTTTTCAAGATATCATCTGCTAGCACAGCAATCTGAAACATCATTAAAAAAAAAGTTACTTGGTCAACGCAGAACTTTACACTTAGTTCTTGAAATAGATAATCGATTTAAATTAAATAGGGGAAAAACTTTTCAGAAAACACAATCTTTTCAAGCAAATTAGCCAGTGTAAACCCCTTGAAATGCCTAGGCTTGATTAGTGCATCAAAGTAAAATAAGATCTGTTCTGTTCGAATGAGACAAGCTGCTATGTGATGTACTAGAAAAGAAATCCTAAAAATAGGAATGGAGTCATGGAGAGGGATTTGATTGTAAAGGAAACATTACATTAGGAATAGAAGTATATAGATCAACATCGTTATATTATTTTAGCTTTTACAACGCTTAAGCAGTTCATATTTGGCACACAAAACAAAGAGTAGGCATCTTCAAATACAAGCAGAACCTAAATTAGACAAAGTCAGAAAACCTATGTGATACCAAAATAAAAATCTTTCACCAATATATAGGTACTCTACATGCTCTTATGCAATCAATTCAAACAGGTGCATTCAGTGCAGGATTATTGTACCATGTCCAAAACTCCACAGCATTATTATCATACAATTAAAACATAAAACACCATATTTCAAATGACGGCCTTTTATGCCTTCATTCACATATAATACAGCAAACAAAACTGTCTGTCAGCTAAAAAGGTAAGTGTAATAGCAATGTAAAAAAGCACAGTAAACAACTGACCTGCGTATAGTTAATAGGGTTCTTCTGCAACTCAGACACTGTCATCTCAATACTATTCCTGGAGTCGCGGATGAGTTGAACTTTACCCTTTTCTCCTAATATGACATACTTGCTTTCTTTCTCTGGACCTGATTGCAACGATTACAACCGTATAAGCACTAATGTTCAACACTTTGGCCATATAAATGATGCAAAATAATCATGTAAATAAATTACCAGAAGTCATCTTGTGGAGGGCTTTGCTGACTTTAACTGACGTAGAGTTGATACCACCACAGAGACCCTTGTCAGAAGTAATGGCTACAATAACATTCTTCTTGACATCGACACCTGGTGTTTGCATCCAAATTAAAGATGAACCAAAAACTCCCAACTCTACGCTCCAAGGATTTAAAGGACTCTATGCTCCAAGAATTTTATTCTAAGCTAGCATGTTAGTTTCAAAGACCTAATCGGATTTGCAGAAAGAAATGTGGTTCTGGCACAACAAATTAGCAAATTTATTCAAGAACTGTTGATGACAAACATCAAAGGTGCTAAATTTCAATGATGAAGAAACCATGACATCCATGTTGCATTTCACAACGAATGTAAGCGCCAAGTGCCAACATCAACATTTAGTGGTTAGATTTATATGTCAATCACTGTTTAAATCGCTATGTTGATAGTGAAAAGTTATTCACCAATTTTTTAGCCCAAATAATACTATATCACACTCCCACGCACAAAACAAAAAATTAAACAAATGAAATTACAGTAATTGTTCATAATGAACAATACAAAAGCAATTAGACAAGAAGCACAATCAAACATCGCTGGTATACATACTAGGAGCATCCCCAAGAAGAGCAGTGAATGGCTGCCATAAACCACGTGAATTTTCTGTTCTAATTTGAACAGCCCGAAGCTTTGATGCTGCAACCATCTTCATTGCTTTTGTAATCTTTTGGATGTTCTTCACACTCTTCATGCGGTTCCTCACTGTGATTGATTAGCAGGGGGTCCAATAAATTGTATTGATTGCACAAATACGACAGGAGAAGTAACATGACAGGCTATGAAGGTCCTCACCAATTTGTGTTGAAATGGACCGTGCACCAAGCAGAGCAATCTCCCTGATAATTAAAAATGCAACATATTGACTTTTTGTGTAACATAAAACAGAGCAATAGCTGCATAATGCTTCAAAAAACTAATAAAGTACAATAGCCCAGTCATATATGCAAATAATTATTATAAAAGAAATTGTGTCACACTGTCACAGAAAAATGTAGTTTTATATTAGCAGTAGATTTGCATGTTCGATTTAACATCGTATGTTCAGCATTACATGCAGAGGATATAACAAGCCAAACAGAGTCATGGTTTAAAGTGGTGAATCCTATTACAAGTACACAAAGTGGAGATCTTCTGAAGGAATGCCACAATATGGTGCATCTTTCTGGTAATCCAGTAAGTGAGGAAGCAAGCTAAAATAATTCCTATGAGCACAATACGCACATTTTTGCTATTCACAACATGGAAGCACAAATCAATACATTTTCCATAGAAAAAGAGCATTAATTGCCATTAGCAACCCATTTTTGCCACACAGTTGGGTCCAGTAGTATCAGAATTCTCAGTTTCTTCTCATCCACTCACCATGGACAGACACCAACAATCTTGTATTGCACAAACAAAACAAAACAAAAAAAAAAACAAAGCTCCGCGCATCCAAAAGAACACCAACCTTTTCTTTGTCAGGGAGCATTCCGCAACCCCCTGCACACCACCATTTCCGAACATAATTCGAATCACTCACCCAAACCATCATCTCGCAGCCACACACAAGTATGCACGCCCTACACGCGTCTCGCATTGGGGAGAGGAGGGAGGAGTGCCGGGCAACGCCGATTTGACGACGAACCCTTCCTACGGGATGATCAGATCCACAGCCCGATACACCGGAGCCCCCACGAACAGCTGATCTACGCGGAGGAGTACCGACTGGGGAGGGGGAGCGCCGGGGCTAGCCGGGAGATCTTACTGCTGGGAGGCGGCGGGGGAGCGCGCCGCCATGGCGGCCGCCGGAGATGGGGTGGAGAGGAGTGCGCGCCTCCCCTCGCGTCGCAGCGCCGCCATCGCCATCGCTGCTAGGGTTTGCTCCCCTCCGCTCCTTGGGGATCCGAGGCCTGTCTGCTTCTTTTCCTGGGCTCGTTGGGGTCGCCGCAAGAGCGGTGGTGCGGGGAGGAGGGGACTGGGGGAGAAGAAGGCGATTGGTGGGTGCGAGAGCGGATCAGCGAGACGCGCTAGAGTAGTTTTCGTTTGGGCCAGAGGATGCTGCTATGGATCGGAGAACAATGGGCCTGGACCAAATACATCGGCCCAGGACTTGGTTTTCAATGTTCGTCGTCATCGTATGAGTTCCCCGCTTGGTCAATTTGCTAGCATCTTTGATGCCCTCTTTGTTTCGCGATTTTGTTCGGTTCTGTTTGGTAGTGGCGGTTATTAAGGTGCAAGTGGGAAGTGAAGATTTCCATCAACCTACAGGATTCCCCAAACAAAGATCAACAACAAAACTAAGAGAATCAAATTGAAACCCGATAGAAAATGTCGGATAGTGCGAACTCAATGGCCTCTCTTGCCGCTGTCGGGCTACAAGTCGGTGATGGTCAGGGGGTTGGTAGACTTTCCCAATCAAGGCACCAAGCCAAGCAAGCGTCAACAAGGGGTCCAAACATGTCGTAAGATAGCGGTGGCCTTTGGGGTGGTTGGCAATGGTGATTTTTTTCGCATCAATGGTCGGAGGATATGTTTAGAAGTTGTAGCTCAGGGATTTTATGTGATGTTGTGCTTGTTCTTGACGGTGGTCTTTAGTGAAGTTTTTTAGTTTTCTTCTCCGTGAAATAACTCATGATGGATCATTATGTCACAACTTTTGGTCGATTTTGATCTTACTAATCCGTTTTTTTTGTCAAGTTTGGCGAAATAGAAAGAGACGATGGAGGCAACTGTTGGTGGCTTCTTTTTGAACATCAGCAATTAGACAATGAGTTCTTCGAGAAGTTTATTTTGTTTTGTATTTGGACCCTCTAAAAATGCGTGCAATATTTTGAAGTTGGCCGGAGGTCTTTTGATGTAAAAGGAATGTAGAAGGAATGATCTTATTTTAATATGAAATTTTATCCAATTTAAAAATAAGTTAAAGCCCCAATTCAACCGCACCCCGATCGAATCCCAAAAGATAATACAGCAGTGAGTGATAAATAGATATATTAATTACTCCTCCACAACAGAAATTTGATGTTTTGTACATTGTCACGGTCTTCTAAATACAATTTTGACCACTAGTTAACATTGTAATTATTCTATGAAATGCATACAATATTTATATAGAAGTGTTTTTAGAGATGAATCAATACATATGATTTTCATGTATCCAATCTAAATAGTTTAAAAAAATTGAATTGATAAAATTTTAAAAGTTTGGCTTAGGATATGTCTATGAATCTATATGTATGTTTTTTGTGTATCCAAACCAAATAGATCAAAAATTTGTATAGATAAAATTGTAAAACTTTTACTTAGAACATGTCTATGACTCTGTATGTATGTTTTGCATGTATTTAATCCAAATAGTTCAAGAAATTTGTATAGATAAATTTTTATAACTTTAAGTTTGACATGTTTAGAACATTCAAATTTTATGGTATGGAAGGAATATAAATATTCTCAATCAAAAGAAAAAAGTTTTAAGCCCGATTCGGCGACACTTGATAGTTACCAATTCGATGACACCCGATCGAACTATCAAAAATAGTATCGCAGCGAGTGATAAATAGGCAGTTATTAATATTATTACGAAAAGGCTACATGCCGGCAGTCCGGCTCGTCCGAACGCGTGCGAGCCAAGTGGGCCGAGAGCCAAGGCCCAGGCGGCGCATGCATGCGAGCACGCCGCGGTGGAAAAATCAGCATGCGGGTGGGAAAAATCAGTGACGCAAGCTGACGTCAGCTAAGATTTCGTTTTGTATTTTTGTTTGGGTGGCCATGAATTTTGACTAGGTGCTCTAATCCACCAACCGTTTACACCAACGCGTTTCTCGTATTTTTACGAACAAAACAAGACGTATGTTGCCATATAAATTTTGACAGGGTTTTCTTAAGTTTCATTAGTAGATCATCAAGTTTCATCAATAAAATTCAAGTTTCATCAGCAAGTTCTCAAGTTATTGAAAGTTCAAAATTACCTAGTGCAACTTGGGATTCGCCTACTGGAAACTTGGATTTCATACTCGTTAAACTTGCCGAACTATCAAGTTTCATCAGGTTTAATCCAAGTATCATCAAGTTTAAACATGTTTCATCCAAGTTTCTTCAAGTTTCACCAGGTTTAATCCAAGTTTCATCAAGTTTCAACAGGTTTCATTCAAGTTAATCAGGTTACATGCAAGTTTCATCCAGGTTTCATCATGTTTCATATGGTGCTCGCCTTATAATCAATACATGAGCCAAAGTTCGTCAGCACATGGCCAAAGTTCACTAGTATACATGTCAAGTTTCATAAGTGAGTTATCCTAGGTTCACATCAAAAAAATTGAAATAGTGAAAAAAAATAAAATAAAAATGTAAAGTATTTAGAATGGGTTGTCCTCGATTTTAGAAGAATTATGGAATTTTTTCCATGTATTTTGAACACTATTTGAATTTTATACAAAAATCAGAAGTTTAATTGAAAAATGATCAACTGCACATCTAGCGAACTCCATGCTTCCTACGTCTCGTGCACGCGGAGCGGGGCTGTGCTCGGATGCGCGCACTGCCGATGATCCGACGGCCGAGGTGCGTCCGATCGACGCCCGCTCGGACAGACGTCCGGACGCTGGCGCTCGCCATATGCTTAGTCAAGACATTTGAACTCTAGCGGGAAAACACATGCATTTGGTAGGCGCATGCCTTAACCTCTCGGCCAAAGTGTCGCCTGTGATTAGGGATGCAAATGGGTTGACCTCAGGGTCACCTTTGGTCCTCCCTAATTTATTTATTTGTACTAAATAGATTAGAGATCAAGATTTTAGTACAAACAAATGAACTAGGAAAGGCCAAAGGTAACCCTAGGGTCAGCCCATTTGCATCCCTACCTGTGATCCCATTCGAACGAGATACTATTTGGATCCCTAAAAAGAGACGCTTAAAGATTAAAAAATTATTTTAAACTTTTTCGTCGTCTGTATAAACAAAATATTCTAATCCAAAGAAAACCACCACGAATCATAGAAGGCCTGAGTGTATTGGGCAAATGCCCGCGAGTTAATTGTATTTTTTTGTGAGCTAGAGCATTATGCAGTATGCACCAATATGCATCGAAGGCAGCTAATTTGTTTCCTTTGCTTCTACAATTATGATGAATCGACGTGTCGGATCGCAAAACGCTAAACAGTGAACCGCGCTAATTTAAGTTGTTTAGGCGATAACGAGTTAGCGCATCTAAGAAATACGTAGTATATTCCCATCGTTCTTTTCTTTTTTATCTGTCGTGTTGGCTTTTAGACATGCTCTCTTCTTATCTTATTAAAAAACTATTTAATTTAAGTATCATTTATTCTATTATGCTTTGTTTTATTATTAAAGGTATTTTAGACATGACTTATATTTTTACATATTTGCACTAAATTTTTTAATAAAACAAATGGTCAAAAGACATGTAGAAAAGTCAACCGTGACAAATAAAAAAGCACCACACTGAACAGAAATATCCAGCAAACTAAGCATGGCAGGATGCTGTTTTTTTCAACGTAACCAGCATGGACAAACTGCAAAGTATGACCGAGTGCCAAATCAAGCGTGTGAGTAGACAGAATGAAACGATAAGAAAGTACCAAGACCGCCGCTAATACAGACAGTTGCCAGTACGTGTGTTGTTTTCCATGTATTTTACAGTTACTACAGGGCTACAGATGATAAAATATTGTTTCCCAACTACGAAAATCTGACCGAAGATTAAATTTACACAAAGGTAAATATCAAAGGTCGTATTAGTACAAGAAAGAATTTGCAAATCATATTAGAAAGAAAAAATCATATCTCAAAAGTAATCCCCGCTTCAAAATTTGCCACCTGCTTTCGATCAAGCACTTAGCTGCTGCTGAGGGAGTACACGAGTGGGCAATACAGACCTTAGCTGCTGACTAGACCCAGCAAGTCCATCCTTCCAACGGCTAAATAATCCAAAGATTCGATTCATGCTCTGTTCAGGCGTTCAGCAGTGTTAGCATCAGTCAAACATTAGTTGCCAGACCATAATTAGGATTTGTACTTGTTAGCTTATCTAACTTATTTGACTTATCTACTTATCTTCATTTAAATTTTAAAAATATTTTGAATCCTTTTTTTTCTATCTCAAAGTCTTGTTTAAAAGCTCTAAAACACAAGTTGAACGAGGTGGATCAGACTCTCCAGGCTACCTTAAGGAGATAAGTTAAATAAGTAGATAAATGAATTAAGCTGAAGAGAACAAGGCCTTAATCATACTCCAATTTGTATCTCATATCAAAAAGCAAACAGTACGGTAAAAATAAGGATTGAGGGCACAATAAAATGAACTACCATGACGTAAGTTGAAATGTTAGAATGATAAATGGTGTCTAGTCTAACAGAAGCTAACATGTGGCAAAGAAATACATCTCCTTTAAGCAGTCTACGGAGAAAGCAGAAGTCCTCAAGGTCAAAACAATAACAACAGCCTCAAGCACAGGATGAGAATTCAATATATCTCCAAAAAAAACCTGAACAATCAACATCATTTATGGTGAAAACAAGTTTAGCATTTCATAGTAGAGTCAACATGACTCAAGTTTGAAAGTAGACCATATTCAAAAATGTCTCCCCCAAAAGAACTGTACGATAAGAGTGTTTTACTTGAGAGAATCAACATGACATGTACATGAACGGGATCTATATATCATATATATTAACCTTCCAAAGTGACTAAAGATTAGCGCAAAGGACAAGATGGGGTGGTGAGTTAAAATTTCCAATTTGCACCAATTTCGATGCACATTTGATGGTGCTTGTGGCATATGGATGTCCATTACATGTTGAAAAACCATATTCGCTTATTCTAAAATTATGTGCTCAAAGAACTTCAAAATTTTAGTCAAACAAATAATTAACATACAAAGAGCATATATTACAACAATGAGATTCAGAATTAAGAGCTTATTTAAAGCAGAAAGTAGAACATCATTCTGACAACCATAATGGTCAAAACATCATGAAAACTATGTTCAAGATATGCATAGCCAATATTAAAGAAGGTGTGATACACATTCTTAGGCTACAACTTTAATAAAAAAAAGTTCTGGCTGTTCAATCACATATCAAAAACTTTTAATCACAAATGGGATGAATGGAGACTTCATGTAACATTATCCACACCAAAGGGAGGAGGGATAATTTATATCTTTAAATGGTTTTTTAATGCTATTGAATAA
Organism: Raddia distichophylla; assembly: GCA_005191435.1. Lineage (NCBI taxonomy): Eukaryota > Viridiplantae > Streptophyta > Magnoliopsida > Poales > Poaceae > Raddia > Raddia distichophylla. The sequence goes on from SPJY01017702.1 coordinate 438,991, forward strand.
TGAACAGTGAGACATGAGTAATAGAAATGCTGAAACCACTGTTAGCAAAGCTACTTCAGATACATGTTAGATAGCATACCTCACCATTGACGTTGAGATTTAATTCATGAAAATGCCATTTGTCCTGGTGCCACATCTGACCAATTATGACAAAACCCACCAAAGCACCAGCTGCCACAATGGAGCAGGCTGTAGTCACTCCCTTTATATGGTGACATAGATATGTTGATTTCCTTTTCCACCACCTGTCACAAGGAACATCAGACTTCCATTCTGTATTGTCTTTTTCCTGAGCACTGCTGACAGACAGATTTCCATCACTCCTGTCATCAACTTCTTTGGGTAGTTCATTACATCTTGATCCCTCAGCAAAATTTTCAGCACTACTACGTTCTTGACCATCGTCATTAGCATTCATTCTATCAATCTCAAATTCTATTGGCAAATTCTCATGCTCACTTGGAGGGAACACAAAGTCATCTGATGTAAATAATCCAGGATATGGGCCTTGCTGACTATGACTCACATTACCATATTCTGGTAAATAAACTGAATCAAATCCTTTTCGGAATAGTGGAGCACTGTATAAAGATGAAGTCATTGACAACATATCCCATTCATCAACCACAGGCGACTCTTCAGCAACCTCATTATCATCTGCCATGCATAAAAACCTGACATGAACACCAAAAAACTCAACATTAGAGTAAGAAATCCATTGGGCACAAGTTGGCGTAGATATTCATAATACTGCATTGTTACATCTTACAATATGTCAATGCCATTATGAATTAATTCATTTGTTTGGGGGGTTTTCTTGTCAGCTGTCACCAAGAAAGAATTATTGGATTAAAAAATTTCAAGCTAGTAGGAAACAAAACCAAAATGCCATGTACTCATTTGCAAACCACAACGGCCAGATGCATATAGCACACCAGCAAGTAAGCAAACTAACAATTGACTCCTTGCTGCTAGGATTGGCAAGTCAGCATTAATGGCAGTGAATTACAACTAGTCCAAACCACATTCCAAATTCAACATCCAATTTGCGAATGCATACTTCGAAATCGACATTGTTGGCAAAGTATCATGTCATGTGTCAAAACATGTCAGGAATTTCATCTGGTGCTCCAGACATTAGTTGCAAGTACACCAAATTTCATGAATTGAAAACTATCTAAATTTCTTGCACACTACTCCAATTGCCCCACTACATATCATATACTCCCTCCGTTATTTTTATCTGTCGCCGCTGACTTTTGGACATGCCCTTTCACCATTCGTCTTATTCAAAAACTTAGTGCAAATAAGCAAAAATATAAGTCATGCTTAAAGTACCTTTAATGATAAAACAAAGCATAACAAAATAAATGATACTTAGTTTTTAAAATAAGACAAATGGTCAAAGGGCATGTCTAAAAGTCAACGGCAACAAATAAAAAAGAACGGAGGGAGTATTTTGTTATGAGATCATCTCCAATGCACTAACATTAGTACATACTCCCTCCATCCCAAAATATAAGGCGTTTTTTAACTTCGAGAAATTCTTTAAAGTTTCATTTTGACCGTTAAATTTCCCTATTATATATTATGAATTTATTGTATCAAAAGCACTGTGAAGTATGACATATTGGTACAACTTTTGTATACTAACGATGCATATAATTTGATTAATTTATAGTCAAAGTTTACTTATGCCTTATATTTTGGGATGGAGGGAGTATTTTTTTGGGAAAGGGATAAAGATTTCACTCATATAGCAAAACACCCTATTATAGAGAGGCCCATGGCTAACAGAAAAATCATCACCAAGTTCATAAAGGACCTAGCTCTAAAGCAATCTATGCATCTAGCTCCACTTCAGGTCGCTGCCATTGTCGAAGCCAAGGATCAGCACCACCGCTAACCCCATCCCCTTCGGCCTCATCCTCATAGGGAGACGGAAAAGAAGATCAACATCAACAATAGGGTTGAAAGCTTATAAACCCATCACGCCCACCATAAAGGAAGACAAAGCCAAGCATCCGCCACCAAGCACTGCTGTCGTCATTGAACTCCCTAGCACTAGAATTCACCATAACACTTCCTAAATCTTGCCCCTTACTTCAACTCCATTACCACGGACTACCCTCTAGCAACGTGGTCAGATCCACTGAACACTACCTCTCAGATTAGATCCCACACCAAGGCTCTTCTCCCTTCTCATCTGTCACTAATGACACCAAGAGGTCTCTTATTGGATTGATGGCTTCTACAAAGAACAGGAATGGCTGGAGTCAGAAATCCAATGGCGAACCCAAGCCTCAAATCCTAGAACCCTACACCTAGGCTAGGCTAGGCAAAAGCAATCTGAAACAAGACGTGGAGGCCTTCAGCCGACCCTTCACCACCACCGACATCAGAGAGGACACCTGCTACGGAGGGCTGGCCAGATTCGTTGGATCCCCTTTGATCGCCTGCCCTGGATACACTAGTACATATTGAACGACATCATCCATGGTTGCATCATCAAAATATATTACAATTTGATGCCCAGATAATATTTGGAAGTGACACATAACCGCAGATAGTAACATATCTAAGAACTCATTGCAGGCTTCCTCTATGGTAGGTTCAGAAAAGCTTGAAGAAATTGCAATATTGGCCTTCTGCACAGGTATAAACGAACATGGATACAGTTGATCAAACAGCTACTTGCGCCTAGAGCAATAGCATCACCTGTTGCTAGCAGGCCATGAACCATGAAAGCTAAGGACTTGCTCCTTGAACCTACTCAGATAGCACCCGAAGCGAATCACCTCGAGGCCTCTCACGAACGAATCCGCGGCAAATCTAACACTGCCTCCTAGACCAAACCAGGCAAACCAACCACGCCCTTCCCGCGCCTAGAAGCTCCACCTGCTGCGGCGGAGGCGACGAACAGATCAAAGAATCGGGAAGCGTCCTGCGGTTACGGCGAGTGTCCACGGAATCACGAGTCTCAGGGGACGGGGCAGGATCGGACCTTGGGAGAGGAGAACGCGACGCCGGGAGGTTTCTCGGCTGGACAGGAAGAGGCCGGTCGGCGGCGGCGGCGGCGGCGGGTATTTGGATAGATTCTGCCGGGGACGATGGTGGCCGGGTTGCGGGGATCGATTACCGTTGATGAGTTGGATTGATGCCCGTGCTCTGCCACGGACCATAAAGAGATCAAAAGAAAACATAGTTCGTAGAAAAATATATAACCATGAAAGGTGATTTATAGAAAAGACATTATATATGAACTCATGTTAGATCGAGTGTATGGCACGTGAGATAATGTAGCTTGGATCGTTTAAATCGGATCAAAACATCGGAAATATTTTATCCATCAGCCCATGCTTTGCTACAAACCTTTAAAGAAAAGGAATACATAAATGATAAACAAAACAAAAAAATTAGAACATTATATGACATAAAAACTTTATGGCCACAAGTTGAGTGCCCGTGCTTTGCAACGGAATTAAAATAATCTAATGGAAGCTCAAACATGTGTAACCTTAATTATACATGTTTGGTGATTTCCTAATCAATCTAATACGAGGAGCAAATTTTTCATAAAAACAATGCTATATAAAATTAATTGTTTTACATCAACTTTACATTTTTTACCTTGTAGACGATAGAATCAATTATGTAATTTCAAACCAAGGTTAAAGAAATCGCTAATCGCTAGTCGGATGGTGAGCTAGCGATAAGTGGTCAGAAGGGATTAATCGGTAAATAAATCAACAACAATTGAGACTAATCATAAATCGTTCTGAACGGAAGATAATGGATTAGGATTAACCAAGAATTAATTAGGGATTAATCATGATTTTTAGAACCATATTTCAAACAGGTTCATGCTTTGTATTTTCCAAATTAGTAATGCATAAAAAAAGAAATTTAACGTTTCTTTTGGTTAAAGTGTTCCATGTAAATTTCTCTATTATAAGTGGGTTATCCATGTTTGTGTTTGCACATTCTTAACCGGCAAATTGATCTTATAACTATAGTAATGAATATTTTTTGAACCCATCTATCAAAATTTTAAAAGATCTTTAAGCTAAATCGTGCAAAGTCTGAAAAAACATTACAAAAATGTTATACGGAATGGTCCGTTAAAAATAACATATTTTGATTCAATTGAACAAAATTAAAACCAAACTGCGGATTAAAGAGGGATTCAATAGACAGATGATTTAGAAAAAGGCTAGGCCTCGAGGAGAACAATCCTCGTGAGTTCCAGCCTGGATGACTTGATTCTGCATCTCGTATGTATGCATGCCTGCTCTATTTGCCGAGCTAGTCAAGCTTCTTCCCCAGTCATCACAGACCCGTTTGATCTATTTGAATGGACAAGATTAACTTAATGAGCCATCACTCATCACCACTGCATGCTTTTTAGGAGTAGAGATTTTGCTTTTATTTTTTCCCGTATACGAGTACTATTTTATTATATATATCTGGTGGCCTGCCCTGGTGGGCTTTCGTTCGGTTCGGTTTAAAAATTTCGTTATATTTCATGGACCATCTAGTATTCGGTGTAACATTTTAAAATAATATTTTTATAATCTTATGAATCTTTATAAAAATTTTGAAAATATTTTTTAGCAATTTATTTAATTTTTTGATTTTAATGGCCATCGATTTTTCCAACTAAATAAAAGCTGAATTAAAACAGAGAATCACGTGTTCGTATTCGAATAATTCGATTAATGGTGACCGATTGATTGGGTTCGGGCGTGCGTCAAGTGGGTCCCGTGCACAGAGACGTGACACGGACTTGGATGCACGGCGGATGCATGACCCCGACCGCCGAGCTGCATCCACCGCCCCCTGGTCCCGGACTCCCGGTCACATGGATCGACGAGGTGGTGAGAGCAGGATTCGGTTTGCTTTGGATTTCCCTCCAATCTGTGGTACACCTGACAGAATTTCGGATTTGAGTTCTGTCCCGTTTCAAATAAGCCAGGTGGGTAAACTCTTAAGAGCATCTCCAATGGTGTCATGTCAGCTAGCTATAAGACTTTCAACTCAGTCTTTTACTTATGTGGAAAAGAAAAAAAGAGTGTGCTAGCTACTATCTTACAGCTAGACTATAACATATTTTGAGACATTTACCATCTATTACATATGGGATCACATTTAATTTTATAAACAATGTTATAGGTAGCCCATTAAAGAGGTTGTCTATATGCTATGTATAAATGACATGTCCACTTCTTATAGCTAGTGATTAGCTACACCATTGCAGATGCTCTTACAAATATACAACGTCCCATGCCTAGGGCAACGGAATCAAGAATTTAAACAGCATCTAACATCACGTGAATCAAGTATTCGATTGTAGCAAAGTAGAATAGGAGACGGAGACCCGCCTAGGGCTGTCAAAGCTCGAAAGCTGCTTGAGCTCGAGCTTATCCTAAGCTCACAAACTTGATGGGCAGAGCTCAAGATTTGTCGATTTTGTTCAAAATCGTAAATATTTTAGATAGAATTATATTTTATCGAGTCTACAAAAGTTTGAGCTTTATTATGTCTATCAAATTATATTTTGTTCATCATCAAATCATATTTTACCAAACATACTTAAAAGGAGCTCGAGCTTTATTTGAGTCTGCTTGAGTTATATATATTTTATATTGTATCTATATCTTATCAAGGCTGGATGAGCCGAGCTCGAGCCTATTCAAGCTTTGCTTGACCCGAGCTCTCCTCGAGCCTTATCAAGTTCGAGGCTAGCATGATAAATAGGGATGCAATCAGGTCGGGTATCTCTGGGTACAACTCCTCGTACCCGAACTCGAAACCCGAAACTATACCTAAACCCGAACGAGTACCCAAACCAAAAATACATAATAAGACTATATCTTAATATTGAATATATCATATATGACATTAATCAATTTCAACTCTAGCCTTTCGTCAACTTTGAACATATAAACTTATATTTAAACTTTAATCTTTCATCAATATATATTTATTGGTAACACATTGTGACATGTCATATTATTTTAAATTTTTGTTATTCTTTTAGACACCAATGGGTATTCATGGGTGTAAAGTAAACCCAAATCCAAACCCAAAATTTGAAACCCATGGATGTAAAACAAAACTCGTACCCAAACCCATTGGTAAAATTGCCACCCCTAACAGCAAGCTCGCTCGAGCACGACTCCTTCACTGCGCTAGACGCCCCCATGGCGTGTGGGCAGGTTTGAGTGGGCCGGTGGGCCTTGAAGGACATGAGAAGGGCAAGCGGCAAGCGGGATGTAAAACAGTAAAATAAAAGGCTAAGAAAGAACAACAAATTAACCAATGTAATTGTTAGACAAGTCCGTATTACGGACAAAACTAAATTGACTTAACATTATAAACATAAGAGCCACCCTATTGTATACGATTGATTTTTTGATTAATAAAGATATGTGTCTTGTGTCTCCTTTTTATATATCTGTGTTGTTGAGACTATTTATCTGAGATTAATCTTTCTGATTTGTGTGCATGAGTACCAGAATAATATAGCATATTATCAGCATCGCTCGTTCTTGTCACATCAATATGTTGCTCTTTAATCATATATTTTGATTTGAGTTTGCATACAAAAGAATGAGTTGATTGGTATACATAGTGTTGCAAAACCTTTCTACTGGGGTGTAGTCCAAGGCGTAGATAAACAATCATCCATACACAGAGGAGACATGATGTAGGGAGGTGCTCTGTTTTGTTAATTTTTGATTGATTACAATGCATGGGTCACCACTAGGGGTGGAAACGAGCCGAGCTCGAGCCGAGCCAGCCTCCAGCTCGGCTCGCTTCACTTCGTTACCGAGCCAAGCCGAGCTGAGCTCGGCAGGGTGTCCGAGCTGGAAACTGGGCTCAACTAGACTCGTTGGAAGCTCGTGAGCACTCGCGAGCCAGAAAAAATATTAGTTTCCCAGCCTTTTAAGGCATTAACCATTGCAAATATAAGTTAGCATTGTACATATAAGTATTGTGCATACTTATGTGGGTTTTGGGCTATTTTATGGGACTTTTGACAATAGGCTATGTTACTTTTTAATAGTTAAGAGATGGAATAAATAGCAGTGGCATGTAAATGAGCCAAAACAAGCCGAGCCCGAGAGAGCCAGCCTCTGGCTCGGCTCGACTAGCTAATGGCCACGAGCTGGAAACGAGGCTCGACTCGTGATCATTTACAAACGAGCCGAGCATGAGCCAAGCTACAAACGAGCCGAGCTCGAGCAGCTCGCAAGCTTCGAGCTAAAGTTCCAGGCCTAGTCACCACCTCAATTTATAGTGCTAGATTCCTTAGTGATTAGGCTAAGTCCATGTGCATAGCCCACCAATAGACCGAGTACGATACGAACTCTAGTCCACCTAGGGGTTCCACAACACATAGAACCAAAGGTTTGGTTCCAAAGGCCGGAAGCGGCGCATGTTTGGGTTTTATTTATGGGACTTGTTTATTTATAGGGTTTTAGTAATTTTTACAATTGCTTTGAAGTCCGTGTAAATTGCCATAAATCCCATAAATTGTTAGGAAAACTCTAGGAAATAATTAATAATGCCCACTGAATGGATAATGCCAATATTCATAATCAACAAATTCTTCTTTTAATCTTGCTAAGATGCAATTATTTGCTTATTTCTTAGGCCACGATTCAGATTTCAGAATTGCCCTTCAGTTACCTCGAATGGGGTGATTATGGCAAGCAGATCATCACGGGATTGGCGTTATGCTTGTCGTGCCTCGCCGATTTATGACAGACAGTGAATTGGCTCTAATAACCCCAGACGGGGGCGATTGGCCCTAATACGCTTAGCATTTGGGAGAATTCATCATGGTAGAACCTCAAGAGTAAACTGCAAGAGGCAGAGCCGGAGGAGGATGATGAGCCATGGGACGACGACGACAATTATGAGGGTGGCAATGATGAGGAGGAGCTTTGATGCGCTACTAGCAGGGTTAGCGTGTCCGTGGGGCGCCACTCCTAGCCCTTTTATACATGAACAAATAAAGATGTATCATAAAACAAACTAATATAAAAGCATTATATCTTTTGTTTGTTGTTCTCATTTATTTTTAAATTAGTTGGTCACATCAAATTTCTTTGTAGGTCAAAATCATGAAATCACGGTGCCTTTTGCAAAGTTTTTTTTTCAGAATTTTGTAAGTGGCCATAAAAGTGACAACAAAAGAAAAGAATGAATTATTTTGTAATACAGCCATAAAAGTGACAACAAAAGAAAAGAATGAATTATTTTGTAATACAATCATTTGTAAGTCCAAAATGTTTAGAAAAAGCTAATTTTTTTTGGACATCTTCATGAATACATGCTCTTAAACTATAGTTCTATATTTTAAGGACTTTTTATTTCTATTATTTACTTACTGGTATCGTAAAATTTAACATTTGTAATGCTTAAATACATTTGTTTTAAAATTTGTTTCCATTTCGAAATCATGTAAATTTCCGGATTTATTTACGTTGCTAGACTAAATTTCCCCCACTTGATCCCCTCTCTCTTCATTCTATCTAAAATTCATGTTTTAGGGGGTTCGAAGTTTTAAAATTGAATATCAAAAAATTAAAATTTTAAAATATATTAAAGGGAGCTTAGAAGATATCGGGATTTCCATTTGAATTCGAGTTGGGATTTTAAAAATTGAAATTAAGAATTTGAAGTACTGCAGGATTCACAAGCATGAATTAAGCAAATTGTAGAATACAAAATAACATGGGAACTAAATTTAGAAAATTGAATTTTGGGATTTCAAAAAAACAGAAAGCTAACATATCAAATTCTGAAATACGAAATATTTAGGAAGGTTTAAAATTTTTGAAATTCAATTCTGAAATACAAATGCGCGAGAGGCAGTACAACGGCTGTACGTATGTGCCCTGCTGTTCGTGTGGCTGTACGTACGTGCCCGGCTGTACGTATGGGCCAGAGGCAGTACAGCGGCTGTACGTACGCAAGCACGAGAGGCAGTACAGATAGCATGCTATTCTTGTTCTTATTCTCATTTCTCCACGGGTTGGGAAAATGTTTTTTTTTCAGAACTAAATACTGTAAATATCAACCCCGCAGCTAGCTAGCCCTTGCATGCAGCGACCTACCTGAGGAAATGGACTTGACATGAGCCGTCGGATCATCACAGGCCGCGGCGATCAGACGGCCATGATTCAACCGGGTGGGTTAAGCCTGTAAATTAATGAGCCGTTGGATCGTCACAGGCCGCGGCAACCAAATGACCACGATTCAATCCCATGACCTGGGCGCGGCGCGAAATAAAGCGAGACGCAGCGAAGACATGCGTCGCAACGACGTTGCCGAATGCTAGCGCATTGGCGAGACGCAACGAAGACATGCGTCGCAACGACGTTGCCGGATGCTAGCGCATTGTATATAAGAAAATGATACCCTTTGTATTTTGTTTCCTCCTGCAAACATATTCTAAAACGACAATTATTAGTTCTTTTGAATGTCATGTACCTGTTTATTGATGACGTCTTCCTACGTAAGCCCTTAGCCAAAGTTGATGTGTGATCAACACCTTTCTTTGGCAGTATGCATCATGATTAGTGCCCTCACCAAAACCCTTTTTATTCATTCTCCATGTGTCTATTTGTCTGTTGAGCACTGACTTACCAAATCAATACGAATATGGAGATAAAAGATGGACTAAGGGCCAAGCGCGAGGGAAGAGTCAAAACATCATTAGCATACAATTTTTTGAAAATAAAAAGGCTTAGCTGCCGTGGGTTTATTACATACACATCTTACAAATAGAATTTGCGCTACTGACTGATGTGCCAAGTGTTTGTCAACTGTCGGCCATCTTCCATTGCGATGCGAATGGCTCCGAGACGAATGGCAGATACAACTTTGAACGGTCCCTCCCAATGAGGTGTGAGCATGTTTGGTTGATGACCGTTCTTGACCCGTCTTAATACTAGATCACCAACATGCAACATTCTTGGTTGTATGTTTCTACCCCGCATATCGTCAAAGTTGTGTTGATACACTACCGATCGAAGTAGTGCCTGTTGGCGGTCTATTTCGACGATGAGGAATGTAGCTTTTACTCTGCTATTTCTGGTGACGCATTTACTCTTCTGGAACTTTAAAATGAAAATCTGAAAGCTAAAATTGCAAATTTGACTGATATGCCTGGTTGATGGTTCAAAATTCACTTGCTTGAAATCTGATGGGGATCTGTGTAAGGTTCATGTTACTTAGTTAGGAGGTTCGAAGGTCAAATAGCAGCATTCAAGAAATCTAGGTGCCTGTCCTGTGCAGCCTTCAAGAGACAGATCAATAGGCTTAGAGAGAGGGTTAGAGTGGCTTAGAGCAATGAACAAGTTGATGGCCAAGATTTTGACTCTTCCCCCACTTTTGTCCCTATTTGCATCGGGAGTGTGAGTACCTGATACATTATTGACAAGTTTGTGGGTGGTAAAAATAAGATGAACATGATCTTGGACAAGAGCAAAATGTCCAAGGGTCATGGTTTAGGCTTTGACTGACTTGAACACAACAAGAACCACCCTGCTAGCGTGAACAGTGCTTGCGAGGATGGCAAGATGAAAGTTGTGCCTTAAGGCCATTTCAAAAAGACAATGTTTTGGTCTACAAGGATTGCCCAGTAGCCCCCTATTCATAAGACCTCAATGCCCACTCAAAAAGCCCCTTCTCAAAAGGTAGCTGCTCTTGCTGTTGCTAAGGCCCATGGTAGAGCCAAGCTAACCTGCACTTTATGTGTGAATGATGGTCAAACAACTGAGTTCTATTTTAGTCAAGCCAACACAAGCGTGCTCATGCTCTTAGGGGTATTCAGGATCAGCCCCAAACCTGAAGTGCTCCTAAGACACTAACGGCTCATAGACAGGCTACTAGACAAGTTGTTGATGCTAGACAGGTTTCTAGAATAGTGTTTTCTGATAGGACTCATCGATCAGGTTTGGGTGCACCGTTCGTTGCTACTACTACTCCACCTTGGTTTGGGCACCGTCGTCCTTAGGGTGTGCCTCTGTTTCCTTGTGGAGGTATACATTAGCGATGTTAGTTTCCCTCAGGCCTAGGTGGTTTGATAGACGTCTAGTGCGGAGGGTGTGGGACAGTTTTGTGTTTGCTCCTAGACAGACTGCTCCATCACTTGCAAGTTGCAACTAGAGGTCTTCTAGTTGGTGCTTCTAACCTTGCTCGAGTAGCCAAAGTCTAGTCCTTTGGTTTTGTGGCTAGTGTAGGCGGTAGCTAAACCCTAATTCTCCTGCCAACTATTCATTAAAAAATATGGATTATACTAGATTCTATGCACCATTTACCCTAATTAATAAAGTTCAACGAGTTTTGATTGATATTTGAATGCAAGGACTTATTGGAGTAAAAATCAAGAAAATGTGGGACCGGCCAACCCCCCTAGGCCCGATGGCCCTACCTTGTCAGGACTGAGCCACCTGTCAGGACCCAATTGACATAACCGTGCCCTTCTGTGTATTATCGCACCAGTCCCAAGTCTCAATGCTAGTGCACACAGTATTGAAATAAAATGATACATTGCCATTATTTAACATACAGATACATAGGGGCTGAAGCCCGAATTATTACAGGCAAGCTGGCACGCAGGCCGACGCGTACACCAACATGAGGAAATGCAAATATTCGTACTCACTAAGATATGATATTCCATCACATGATTTATTCAACTTGCAGTATTCGCGCCACAAGCACAATAGGTAGTAGAACGTATCCTAAGCTCCTACGTACTCCTCGTAATCTCTGGCTTCATGGAGCTCCTCGCTCCTCCGGGATGGTTCTCCAACTAAAGGTTTTTTAAAAGAAAATAAAAGCAAGACATGTTGATGAGACCATGTTCAGCATCTATATGACCAAGGCTATTTCATCTACATGGCTTCACCGACCTACACCTTGGCCAGGACGATCACATAACTGGCCTTCTTGGTTTTCGAATTCAGCATCACCATCTACGTCAATTCGGCCGCCTCCCATACGTGATAGCATATTCAAGAAAGATGTATCTCCACATCTACTATGTCTACAACTTCTGCATGTCATGTCGGTCAAAGGAAGGCACGCAAGGAAACCAAATGTCATGACCCCTTCGTCTACATGGGGAATCCCACACCATGATCTGATACTAGGCCTAGACTAGTACCTCATGATGAACAATTCACTGGTTATCATCGCTGGCATTCCGTAATTATTTAAAATAACGGAGTACTTCAATGTAGCAGCATATGCTATTACAATACGACACGTATTACCAAATATTAAGAACAAATAAAAAGACCATCAGAGCAGTAACAACCTTTAGCGATGATATCCAAGCGATTGACCCAGACACCCGTAGCTAGTCCTGCACACCTGAGTTCAGACCCTCTTGGTCCTGGTTGGACTTGCAACCTGAATAATAGAATTATCCACGATAGATATAACAAGTACGCGGCTACCCAGCAAGCAGCCCTTAAATATGAATGCAATGGCAAAGACAGGGAGTAGGTTATTTTACCCAAAACCTATTTCTACTCAAATTTTAGTTGACCAATTTTATTAAGTAGATGCATGATCATATACAGTATCACGAATCGACAATGTAAGGTGCGTCTCACACCAGGCCAATCCTAGCCTACTCTAGTCAAATTCAATTAATAAAAAGGTGGATCTACATGTGCAAACCTCTCGCCCCGTCCATATTCGGGGACACAGCTATCATGATAATTTTAACTCTGCAAAGTGTGTACAAATTTTCGCCACAAGCCCCGTCTCATCCACTAGGAGATACCGTACAAGACTTTTCTAGCCTACTACTCCCACCACTTCGCCTGCTCTCTCTTTTGGTTTCCCTAGCCCTGTCGGTGCTCACCGTGGTAGGGCGCCTACTACTTCTGGGCACCACCTAGGGGCGTTCCCCAATTATGCCATTCGGTTTCAGGAATGCACCTACCCCTCAGGTAAGGTCGTGAGCCTCACCCTAGGGAAATAGTGACGAAACGTAACCAGACAACCTACTAGCAATTGGTTAGTGGGTTTCGTAGGATACTAAGCCAGGACCAAAGGCACAAGTGGTTGTACGGTAAGGTTTGGTCTGGTAATACATAAGCTTGAGTCCTTATTAGAGTAGACCCTCGAATCTCCACCACAGTCTCGGAATCATCACTGTCAGCTCTCCCCTAAGCAATCTACTCTAGTTTTAGTTGTTTAGGTTTTACCAAATACACCATCACGAAGCATACGCTTCACAAAGGCACATTTGATAGTGAATCTCAATGCAGTCCTAACATCTAGTCAAAGGATAGGCTAAGGAACAGTAAAGGGTTCATGAAACAAGGTCTAGTCATGCTAGTAAATGACTAACATGAATAAGGCACACACACTATTCTAATATGCATGCAAAGGTATAATACGAAAAGTAAAGACGATTAAGCTCCCTCCATCCAAAGCTGTTGCCCTAAATCATGGTCAAGAGAGCACATACCTTTGGACGGACGGAGATAGTAAAACATAGGACAGGGATATGCAAACAACTAGTGCTTTCCTGGCAGTGATCAGCCTCGCAAGGAATCATCGACGTTAATGATCAACATTGTTCACGGCGACGTCTCGTTCCGATGTCCATGCCTCCACGTCCTCTCGGGAGGTTGTCGGCATCCACCACTCTAGCGTCACGGACGATGATGTTCTGACCCAAGTCTTGGTCTTGACGATCTTCCGTGAATCTATCGGCACTCGTGACTCCGATAAAAATACTGGTACGATTTACACGCAAAACGAGATACAACCCATAAACAATGCAAATATATTTTAATAAAAATACTAAAGAAGTTATTGGCTGTTGGCTTCCACTAAACTCCAAAATTATACGCCAACATACACCGGAACTCCGGTAATTTGGGGGAAATCATTGTTTATGTTTGCATTTTATTTAAACTAATACATTTCCACAAGTTTTGGTGAGTATTTGTCCACAGGAATAAAGTGGAGAAAACCGGAGCCGAATCGGGCTCAGAAGCCGATCGGCCGACCGGGACTTTTCGCCCAACCGACTCTATTTTCTCCCAGGTGGTCAAGAAGCACAGAATGAAGAGATCTACACCATCCACTCAAGTAGGTTTGATCAAAGAGCAGCACTTCCTTCACAATTGGGTGACTTGGCTGTTAAGGAAGCCATGTCTAATGACCTTAACTGCCAAAACCGACGCAATGGGAAGATCTACACTGCACATGAAGCATCCCAGGTGAAGGGGACGACCTGGATCAACTGAAGCCCGGTCGGCCGACCGCCTTGGGATCCCCTTTGGATTCTCCTTCAGATGGTGGCTTGCTTACACGTGTCCCATGGCGTGTGGCTCACTCATTGGTTGCAGATGGCTATAAAAGGACCCCCTCACCTCACTTGAGAACACACCAGACACACCACACCACATCCCTCCCACTTGGAGTTACTCTTCACTTGTTAGAATAGTTAGTTTGGGAGTTAGTGTTGAATCGAGCTGAACCTCAAAGTTCCGGAATCGTCTTCGGGAATTCGGGTAATAGCTCTTGTATCCTTTCCCTTCTGTAAGACTTTGCTTTTATTATATAAATGTCTTTCAATATCTGTGCTGAGCATATTTACACTAAGTGGGAAGTGTGAATTATAGAGCAGTTGATTAAGTTCATCTGGTTCGGAGTCTGGGTTCATTCTCATATGCTTAGAATAGCTTAAGTATTGAACTTGGATCGCCTTCCTAGGATCCGGGGAGGAGTGATCGGACATAATAGCAGACGTGGTGGGCTATCATGATAGTTTTATCTCTGCAAAGTGTGTAAAAATTTCCGCCACAAACCCCGTCTCATCCACTAGGACATACGGTACAAAACTTTTCCAGCCTACTACTCCCACCACTTCACCTGCCCTCTCTTTTAGGTTTCCCTGGCCCCACCGGTGCCCGCCGTGGTAGGGCGCCTACTACTTCTGGGCACCACCCGGGGGGCGTTCCCCAATTATGCCATTCGGTCTCAGGAACACACCCACCCCTCAAGTAAGGTCGCGAGCCTTACCCTAGAGAAATATTGACGAAATGTAACCCGACAGCCTACGAGCAATTGGTTAGTGGGTTTCGTAGGATACTAAGCCAGGGCCAAAGGCACAAGTGGTTGTATGGTAAGGTTTGGTCTAGTAATACACAAGCTTGAGTCCTTACACTAGTTTTAGTAGTTTAGATTTTACCAAAGACACCATCACGAAGCATACGCTTCACAAAGGCACATTATATAGTGAATCCCAATGCAGTCCTAACATCTAGTCAAAGGATAGGCTAAGGAACAGTAAAGGGTTCATCAAATGAGGTCTAGTCATGCTAGTAAATGACTAACATGAATAAGGCACACACACTATTCTAATATGCATGCAAAGGTATAATACGAAAAGTAAAGACGATTAAGCTCCCTCCATCCAAAGGTTGTTGCCCTAAATCATGGCCAAGAGAGCACATACCTTTGGACGGACAGAGATAGTAAAACATAGGACAGGGATATGCAAACAACTAGTGCTTTCCTGGAAGCGATCAACCTTGAGAGGAATCGTCGATGTTAATGGTCAACATTGTTCACGGCGACGTCTCGTTCCGACATCCATGCCTCCACATCCTCCCGGGAGGTTGTCGGCATCCACGAATCTAGCGTCACCGACAACAATGTTCTGACCCAAGCCTTGGTCTTGACGATCTTCCGCGAATCTATTGGCACTCATGACTACGGTAAAAATACTGGTACGTTCTACACGCAAAACGAGATACAACTAATAAACAATGCAAATATATTTTAATAAAATACTAAAGAAGAAACTGGCTGTTGGCGTCCATTAAACTCCAAAATTATACGCCAACATACGCTGAAACTCCAGTAATTTTGGGGAAATCATTGTTTATGCTTACATTTATTTAAACTAATACATTTCCACAAGTTTTGGTGAGTATTTGTCCACAGGAATAAAGTGGAGAAAAACCAGAGCTGAATCGGGCTCAGAAGCCGGTTGGCCGACCGAGACTTTTCGCCCAACTGACTCTATTTTCTCCCGGGTGGTCAAGAAGCACAAAATGAAGAGGTCTACGCCATCCACTAAAGTAGGTTAGATCCAAGGGCAGCACTTCCATCACAATTGGGTGACTTGGCTCTTAAGGAAGCCATGTCTAACGACTTTAACTGCTAAAACCGACGCAAGGGGAAGATCTACACTACACAAGAAGCGTCCCAGGCGAAGGGGACGACTTGGATCAACTGCAGTCCGGTCGGCCGACCGCCTTGGGATCCCTTTTGGATTCTCCTTTAGATGGTGGCTTGCTTACTGAAAGGATCACTATGCCGCCTAGAGGGGGTGAATAGGCGAATAAAATGAAATTGCGGAATTAAAACAACTCAAACAGTGACCAGTCGGTCGGATGTTCCGATCTGGTCCAGAGAGCCTTGCGTCGGATGTTCTGATCTGGGTCGGATGTTCCGACGGCGTCGGATGTTCCGATCCTGGGTATTCTGGATTCGTCGAGAACCTGCAGTAAAAACTGTTTTCTCGCAAAACCAAGTTTAGATCTATTCAAGAATACTCAGAACAGGCCAACACCAATAGTAAAAACACCAAATCAAGTCCAAGACGAAAACACAGCAATTTTTGTTTACCGATGTTCGGATCTTTGAAGGGAGATCCTACTCACCGTTAGGGAAGACACAAAGCCCGGATCACCAAGGCCCTAATCCCCTTCCCGGCGAAGCACAAAGCACTCACCGGCGATCATTAGTTGAATCCTTTTCCTTGCGGAGGTAGATTCGCACCTTCACAAACTCCGGAGGGACGCCACACAAAGATCGGCGACTCACCGGCGACACCTAGCCATCTAGGAGCCCTTCAAGCCTCCCAGAGTAACAAATGCGATGAAGAAAATAGGAATCGCTAAGTGCTCAAGAATTGGACTCTAATTCGTGGAGCACTTGGGTGCCTTGATCTCTCTAGATCTAGATCTCACAAGATGAACAGGAGAGAGAAAGGCTAGGGTTCTTGAGAGAGATGATGAGCAGGAAGTATTAGGTTCAAATCAGGATGAAATCAGAGTGAGTAACCTTTTGGCAGGTATTAGAGAAGGCTTTAAATAGGGAATCCCGAAAACTAGCCGTTGCTGTAGTTAATCCCGCATCGGATGTTCAGATGCCATCGGATGTTCCGACCCATGTTCCGATGGACTACTCACTGGATGGCATTGAAAACTGGCAGACTGGATCACCATCGGACGTTCTGATCCTCGTCAGATGTTCTGATGATGTAGGTTCTGTATGAGGTGTATTTGGAGTGGAAAACTCACACGAACTTCGAGATACCTATTTTGAGCACTTAGGAACCTTTATATGCTTCTCCATTGCATCCCTCTTTATAGTACGGCATCCCTATGACTCAATAAATAAAGATTTACAAATAGAAACTAATCTTGATGCCTTCTTGCAATATATCCATTTTTGAGGGGTACATCATCACATGTAAACAAGTACCTCATGGATTTTAACCTGTATAACATCTGTGCACAATTCTCCAATAGAAATATTAGCTATATAATTATTACTCATTAATCAACAAAATCACTTAAGGGCCTAGATGCACTTTCACTTACACGTGTCCCATGGTGTGTAGCTCACTCATTGGCTACGGATGGCTATAAAAGGACCCCCCTCACCTCACTTGAGAACACACCACACCACATCCCTCCCACTTGGAGTTATTCTTCACTTATTAGAGTAGTTAGTTTGGGAGTTCGAGTTGAGTCGAGCTGAACCTCAAAGTTGCGGAATCGTCTTTGGGAATTCGGGTAATAGCTCTTGTATCCTTTCCCTTCTGTAAGATTTTGCTTTTATTATATAAGTGTCTTCCAATATCTGTGCTGAACATATTTACACTAAGTGGGAAGTGTGAATTATTAGAGCGGTTGATTAAGTTCATCTGGTTCTGAGTTTGAGTTCATTCTCATATGTTTAGAATAGCCTAAGTATTGAACTTGGATCGCCTTCCTAGGATCCGGGGAGGAGTGATTGAACATAATAGCAGAAGTGGTGTCTGAGATTATCTCTGACTTGGTCTACACCCATTCCAACGTACTTTGTGGTAGGTGGGGTAGGTGGTGATAGCCCTATCCATCCAAGGTTATCTCACGTGTAATCTACTGCGTTAGGAATTGGACTAGTAGGGCCTAATCGGTGGCGGTCATAACCATTCGGTGTTTTTAACTAATAACGGGTGGCAGTGAATCGGCCGAGCTCCGATGAAGTTCTTAAAACAAACCTTTAAACTCATATCTGCTAGCTCAACCTGATAATTGATTGCACTATTAAGGAACTTTATACACTTCTCGTTGTCCTCCCAACTATCTGCCTAGCTTAACTTTTTGTACTCCTTTTTATGTGTGTGTCACCGGTCTTATATTCTTATTATATTATCTTATCCTTACCCCCCATTATTAGCTGGTTGGTATATTAAATAATATTGATATTGGAATTATATTTCTCCCTCGTTCCTTGTGGATTCGATACTCTGGAATACCAAATCAATAAAAATTTTCTTTGCAGATGTCTTGGTTTTGGCAGTTAAGGTAGTTAGACATGGCTTCCTTAAGAGCCAAGTCACCCAATTGTGAAGGAAGTGCTGCCCTTGGATCAAATCGACTTGAGTGGATGGCATAGATCTCTTCACTTTGTGCTTCTTGATCACCTGGGAGAAAATGGAGATACGGTAGGTAGTATGGATCAATCAGAAATGAACAAGGCCACGAAGCTGGAGAAATGGGCCTAAGGAGCAGCCCGGAGTAGGAAATACTCGCGGCGTGCCTCTAGTAGATTGAGGTCGAGCTGCCGCTCCTCGTCGTTGGCCACGAAGCTGAAGAAGTCAACGCGATCGGATCCTAGTCTCATTTCTGTTGGGAGGACGGCCTCCAAGCCATAGATGAGTCGGAAGGGAGTTTCGCCCGTAGCCCGACTGGACGTTGTCCGGAGCGCCCAAAGGACTGACGGTAGCTCGTCGACCCAACCTTGTTGTTTTGCCTTGAGGGCGTCGTATACCCGCTTTTTGATGCCTTGCACTAGCTGTCCATTAGCTCGCTCAGCCGCTCCATTGCTCTGTGGGTGGGCCACAGATGCCAGGGCGAGCTTCATGCTGAGCTCTTCGTAGTAATCGTTAAACTCCCGGCTCGTGAATTGGGTGCCATTGTCAGTGATGATCCTGCTGGGCATGCCAAATCTTGCAACGATGCTCCAAAAAAATGTACCGCGGTAGTTGCAGTGATATTAGAGACCGGCTCGGCCTCGATCCACTTGGTAAAGGTGTCGTTGAACAAGTACGATTTGCCACCTAGCCCTTTCGGGAACGGTCCTAGGAAGTCCACGCCCCAGACTGCAAACGGCCACTACAGTAGAATTGTTTGCAGTTCATACGCGGGCTGGTGCGTCATCCGTGCATGGTATTGGCAAGCTTCGCAGCGCTTGATTAAAACTTCTGCGTCGCTTATCGCAGTAGGCCAGTAGAAGCCCACGTGGAATGCTTTGTTGACAAGGGTTCTATGTGAGGCGTGTGCACCGCAGATGCCCTCGTGTATGTCGGACAGAAGGTACTTACCTTCTTCTTGGGTAACGCACTTACAAAGCACGACATTATCACCCCTTCGGTACAGCGAGCCCCTGTGCAGACGGTAAGCTCGGGCTCACCTTTTTAGCTAGGAACGCTCAGCTGCGTCCTTGGCAATGTCCCGTGCTCCAAGAACTGGATGAATGGCGTCATCCAGGTGGTGCTTTGCTCGAGGTATGAGACAGTACAGGATGTCTCGGTGTGGGGGGTAGTATGTGTCAGCGTATTTTTCTGCCGCTTGACTTGAAGATTCAGAGATTCGGCACGGGGGTAGCACTGTTGCGCCTCGATCCGCTCTCGAGCACCCAAGAACAGTATGAACACAAAGATTACCCAGGTTCGGGCCCCCGAGGTGGGTAATAGCCCTACTCCTGCTTGAGCGCCAGCTCTATGTGTGTATTGCCATGGAAATGAGGTGGAATGAGCCAAGTCCCCCTCCCCGTGGTGGCTTGGTCCCCTTATATAGTGTGGGAGAGCCCGAACCGACGGGGAGAAACAGGGGTGCATCTAGCCTATTACATGATCACTGTACTGGCAGGTATACAATAAATGCCGTGTAGTCGTAGCCGCCTGCTACGCACGTCCCGCTGCCTTGTCGCGTCCCATCGGTGGCAGGTGGGGCCTAGAGTCCCGCCGACCCTGCCAGCTGCTCATGTGGTCGTCGATACGGTGCGGGTCCGATTGCCCGCCTGCCGATCTGCCATGTATCCTGGTCGCCGAGCTGCTACATGTCCTGCTCGCCCGGCGTGCCGCGTGTCCTGGCCGAGGCGGTGCTCGCCCGCGTGCTGGGGCCTGGTCGCCCACCTGGCACGTGGAAGGGCTCGCCCACGTGCTCGGGTCTGGTCGCCCGCCTGGCACGTGGGGCCCGGTCTCCTGGCGCTGGGGTCTGGTCGCCCCCGCCTACCGAGAGATGCCTCGGGGTCCAGTTCCGAGTGAGGGGGCCGCGTGCCCGCCGTTCCACTCGGAACCAGACCCGGTCTTCTCGGTCCTTCTGGATGACGCCGTCTTCTACCCCCTTCTGGAGGAGGTGGAGAGGACAACCCGGTACCTTATGTACCGACAGTATGCATCCCCGTGGCCTCCTCTTCGGAGAAAATGGAGGGCTTTAAAAGGTGCTGCACTAGCACCCCCCGGCGGGGCCGGTTCTTGTGAGGATCCGAGCTTAGCGAGCTTATCGGCTTCGCCGTTCTCTTCTCTGGGAATGTAGCTAATTTTGAAACTCGTGAAATGCTTCTCCAGTTTCCTCACTTTCGCTAGGTACCGCGCCATTGAGTCGTCAGTTGCCTGAAACTCCTCCCTGACCTGGCGGACGACAAGCTGCGAATCCCCTTTCGCAACAAGCAGTTTGATGTCGAGCGCAGCGCTTGCTCTTAGGCCCACTGGTAGGGCTTCATACTCCGCGGCATTGTTGGTCGCCGCGAAGTGTATTTGTATGACGTGCTGGAGTCGCTCTCCGTTGGGGGAGATGAGAATGAGACCGCATCCTGATCGCCCGGTCTGGTGTGATCTGTCGAAGAATAAAGTCCACCGATCTACTTCCTTTTCTTGACCTGGAGAGCTTATCTCTTGCTCATCCGACCTAGTCAACTCTGCAACGAAATCAGCCAGGGCCTAGGCCTTGATCGCGGTACGGGATACGAACTGGATATCGAACTCACCCAGCTCAACTCCCCACTTCGCGACCCGGCCTGTGGCCTCCAGATTTCGGAGAATGTCCTTGATCTGGTAAGTGGTCGGGACCATGATCTGGTGGGCTTGGAAATAGTGACGCAACTTGCGTGAGGCCATCAGCAAGGCATAGCATAGTTTCTGAAGGTCGGGGTAGCGCTCCTTAGGCCCGGTGAGCACTTCGCTTTCGTAGTAGACGGGCTGTTGCTTCCCTTCTCGTTCCACTTCCAGCACCGCGCTTGCGGCGTTCGGTGTTACTGTGAGGTACAACAGATGACTTCCCCGAGCTTGGGAGTGGTGAGGACAGGTGGCGAGGCGAGGTCGGTGACCTCATCTTTTCGATGGCCTCGATCTTTTCGGGGTTTGCACCGATGCTTGCCCCGCCGATCAAGTAGCCAAGGAGCATGCCAGACTTGACACCGAAGACGTATTTCTCGGGGTTAACTTGACCCAGTGCTGTCTCAGGCTGCCAAAGGTTACCCGTAGGTCGGACACGTGGTCCCGGGCGTCCTGGCACTTGACTACGATGTCGTCTACGTAAACTTTGACGTTGCGCCCTATTTGGTCAGGGAGAGTTTTTTGCATGAGTCGCTGGAATGTGGCGCCAGCGTTTCTGAGACCGAAAGACATGGTCGTATAGCAAAATGTGTCGAAAGGCGTTACAAAGATGGTTTTTTCCTCATCCTCTTTGGACAACGCGATCTGATGGTAACCGAAGTAAGCTTCCAGAAAACTCATCAAGGCTGAGTCCGCCGTAGCGTCGACTAGCTGATCTATGCGTGTAAGGGGAAAATTATCCTTGGGACAGGCGGAGTTAAGGTCGCCATGGTCGACACGTGCGCCACTTGCCGCCCTTCTTCTGGACTATGACTGGGTTCGTAAGCTAATTGGAGTGCTGTACTTCACGGAAAAAGCCCGCCCAAAGCAACTTACCGATCTGGTCTTGGATGATCTTGGCCTTCCAGTAGGGAACACGCCTCCGACACTGCCTTACCGGTTTTTTGTCAGGCCGGACAGCTAGCCTGTGCTCGATCACCTCCCTTGGGACACCAGGCATATCGGACAGTTCCCATGTGAACGCGTCCGTGTGTAGCCCGGATGAAGGTAATGAGCTCGAGTTCCTATTGGGCCTCAAGGTTTGTCCTCAAGTGGACCCCCTTGGAGGGGTCTGTCTTCGTGAGGACAATGGTTTTGGTGGGCTCCTACGGCTGCAGTGCCACCTTTGGGCGCACTGTGGAGTGCTCCTTGCTGCTGGGACCACGGGTAGGGAGCTGGCCTACCATGGCCAGCGCGGTCTCGTCGCAGTCGAGGGCCATCTTGTGGTTCCCCTGGACGGTGATGACTCCCGTTGGCGTCGGCATTTTCAGGCAATGGTAGGCGTGGTGAGAGACCTCCATGAACTTGGAAAGCGTGGGGCGGCCCAAGATGGCGTTGTAGGGGAGGTCGGTTTCCACCACCTCGAAGGTGATGTACTCCATCCTGAAGTTGGCGGAGGAGCCAAACGTCACGGGAAGCACGACCTGCCCGACGGGGCGGAGGGACGAACCTGGGACGATCCCATGGAAGGGGACGGTGATGTCCCTGATCTTGCAGCACGGGACCTACATGAGGCCCAGAACGCGCGCTGTTATGATGTCCAGCGAGCTTCTGCTGTCCACGAGGACGCGGTAGATGCAGGTGTTGCCGATGGTTGGGCACAACACCAGCGGGAGGCGCTTCGGCTTGGAGAGCCCCACCGGGCAATCCGTCACCAAGAAGGTGATGGCCTGGCTGGACCAAGGCAGGGATTCCGTTGCGGGCTCGCCGCGGGTAATGTGGAGGACCTCGCGGGACGATGCCTCGAGCTCACGGAGAGAGCTGTAGTCCGGAGTGCCGCCGAAGATGACGGCGACGTGGCCGCGGGCCTCGGGGAAGCCCTGGTCTTGGGCGCCCTGCAGAGGAGGTACCGCGGCCGCGCCCTCAGGTAGCTCGGGCATGAGACCGAGACCACGACCAACGTAGAAGTCCTCCAGTTGGCGAGCCCACGTGCGGCAGTTGCGCAGGTCATGGCCGTGGCGCTGGTGGAGGCCGTGGAACGGGTCCTCACCTCTGCTTTGCTGCTGCGGACGGGGAGGCCGGTCTTGAGGCGCCCCTGGCCGCCGCGCGGTCTGCTTCCAGCTGGGGGAGGTTGCGGCTAGCGCTGCGGTGGCGGGGGCACTGGCAGAGGACACTGCGGCGGCGGGCACTCAGGCAGGTCGGGCTCAACCGCCGCGATGAACTTGGCGGGCTGCTCCGACCGTTTCTTCTTCTTCTTGTCCGCCTCGGTTTTGCGTAGGCTGTCGCCGACCTTGGCCTTTTTCTTGGCGTGGGCGCAGCCCCTCTTGTGCTCAACCGCCTTAGAGGCGTTGACGTAGAGGGCCGCGGTGCGGAAGAGCTCGCTCGCGGTGTTGACCGGATGGAGCTCGAGGTCCTCGGTGTAGCGTCGGTCCCTCACTCCATCCTTGAAGGCCTCAATGATGGCCTCGTCCGAGATGCAGGGGATAGTGTTGCGGGCTCTCACGAACCAACACACAAAATCCTAAAGACTTTCATCGTCTTGCTACACCACGAGCTTTAGGTCCTAGGGGCACCCAGAGCGGGCGTAACACCCCTGGAAGCTCGTGTGGAGGGCGTCCTGGAGCTGGGCCCAGCTGCGGATGGAACCGGGCCGCTGATTGAACAACCAGGTCCGGGCCATGCCCTCGAGGATGGTGGGGAAGTAGTTGACCAAGACAGCCTCGTCTCCCCCCATGGCTCGGATGGCGGTGGTGTAGATGGACAGGAACTCCTCAGGGTTCTTACTCCTGTCAAACTTCTCGATCGGCCCGGGCTTGAACCTCGGCGGCCAAGGCGCCTCACGGAGAGCGCGGGAGAAGGCGGAACACCCTGGCGTGGCCTTCGGGGGAGAAGCATCCTGAAGCGGGCCCAGGCGGGAAAACACTTCGCCCGGGGCGCGCGGCGAACCGCTGGTGGAGGAGACTGTCTGGGCCCAGCACAAGCGGCTACGGTTGCGGCGGGAGCGGCTTTGAGAGCCGCTGTAGCTAGAGCTGCCCGTGCGCCCGCCGATCCGACCCTCACGCTGGATGAGGCCGGAAGTGTCGTCGCCAAGGCCCTCAGCGATGGCCAGACCCAAGTCAGCCATGGTGAAGCCACGAGGGTCCTTCTTCAGGTCGCGGACGACCTGGGCGATTGCGCGCGTCTTCTGGCTGCTACGCAGAAGCGGGTTGTGCCTGGTCTCGATGAGGGAATCGACCGGCTGGCCGTGAGCCGGGGTGCGCAGGCTGTCCTCGTGGCAAACCCCGGCCATGATGCGGCAGACGGAGTTGCGGAAAAGTCCTGGGCCACAGCGCAGCGGCGCTGCAGCTCCGTGGCCTCCACGTTCCCGGCGTCATCGTCGGCCGAGGCTGCGAAGACCCAGTGAGACGTGCGCAAGGCCGGGGGACACGTCCCGGTGTCGCCCGCGGAAGTGGAATCGCCCAGCAGCTTGAACTCCATGGGAGTCTCGCTGACATGGGTCAGTGAGGGGTCCAGCTCAGGGAGCGACTCCTCGAGGCGAAGCTCTGCCCCTGGGCGAGTGAGGCGTCAACCTCCATCTCATCAGCCCCAGCTGCAGCGAGGTACTCCTCTTGCCAGCCCTCGTACGATGGACCCAAGTCGTCCAGATCATCGCACTGATCGAACTCGAGGTCCAGGAATCTCAGGCATGTCCAAGGGAATGGACTGCTGAGGGCTGCTCATGGGCCCACGGTGGGCGCCAGCTGTCGGTGTCTGGGAAACGCGCCTCGGAGGGCAGCGGGTCCACGGACCGGCAGACGAATTTGTAGTTGGAGTGAGGCCCAACGACAACCCTTCCCAGCAGCCCGAGGCAGCAACCGAGCTTGCGGGGGCTCTGGCCGCGCGGTCTTCCCGGACTACGCCTGGTGCGACTTGGTGATCCAGGTACAGATCCGTCGTACGGTGAGAAAGAGAGGGGTGAGAAGGAAGGCGAAGGGAATACAAACCGTGAAGACCCAAGTCATTTTACCCTGGTTCGAGCCCCCACTGCTGGGTAATAGCTCTACTCCAGCTCTCGTTGATTATATGGTGGAAAACAGTACAAGTGTGTCGAGACCGTGCTAGAAGGCACTGGGCTCGAGCTTACAGAGGAGTGTAGGACACTACTGAAGTGACTAAGGACTACGGCTACTGCTTAGGAAGCTTCGGATGCTTGTGTTGCGTGTTCTCTTGGGCTCTGTTCACCTGGCCCCCATCGGATCCGGGGCCTTTCCTTTATAGGCGCGGCGGGTTGCCCGGAACTGATACGGCGGGCCCCACATATACCTCTGCTTTGTCCATCTTTAGTAGCGGCGCCCTTGTCTTATTCCAGGCTCTGTCCTGTCTGTGTCCTGCAAAGAGAAGCTGGTCTTGTTAGTACTGGACACGTGTTCGTCTTGGTGCACCTACACGGGGGAGCAGCCAGCTTCAGGGAGAAAAGCACTTTCCCGTTATCCCAATATAGCATTGACTAGAATGAGCCAGCCCTGCGCCATTTGCCCAAAGGGGCGAACGACAAGGCGAGCTACCCGCACGGCTCTCCCCGGGCTACGGACTTCTCCGGGGAGACATAGTTCTTCTCGGTGAAGACCGAGGAAAGTGTGGTGGGGCATGACAGCTGTCGCCACCTGCCCAGGGACAGGCGGATTGTCCTCGGGGCCCTCTTCGGGGCTAAGGATTGCCCGGGAGGTATGCAACGCTCCTGGTTAGGACCTAGGGAGGCACGGTTGACTTGGTCAAGCCCGGGGATGTCCCCGGCGGGCTAGACGTTCCTTTTAGTACAGCCAAGGTTGGCCTTTGGTTCCTTCCTACGCGAGGCAAGCCGGTACGGATCCGGCCCAAGGCCCATCTCGGGGTGGGCCGCTTACAAATCACCAACAATACGTTTCTATAAAGAGCTGTCCGGAGAACCTGAGGAGACCTTCTCCCTTGTGGAGAGTTGGACTCAGGATGTTGCTCAAGTTTCTCAAGAAGAGAACGATATTCTTTCGGGCCCTTTTTTAGAAAAGGAAGTGAAAGATGCCATTTTTCAGCTTGAACATAAGAAGGCACCCGGTCCTGATGGTTTTCCGGCAAATTTTATCAAAAATTCTGGGAAATCATTAAAGGTGACTTAATGGAAATGTTTCATGAGCTTTACGTTGGGGATTTACCGCTTTTTAGCTTAAACTTTGGTGTGATCACTCTCATACCTAAAGTCCAAGATGCTAACATAATTCAACAATACAGACCCATTTGCCTCCTCAATGTGAGTTTCAAAATTTTTACTAAAGTGGCCACGAACAGGATTAGCCTTGTTGCGGACAAAATAATCAGTCCCACTCAGACTGCTTTCATGCGTGGACGAAACATCCTAGAAGGAGTCGTCATACTGCACGAAACTTTGCATGAGTTACATAGGAAAAATCTGGATGGGGTAATTTTTAAAATAGACTTTGAAAAGGCTTATGACAAAGTCAAATGGCCCTTCTTACTCCAGACTCTACGAATGAAAGGTTTCTCACCAAAATGGATCACTTGGGTTAAGACTTTCATTTCGGGAGGGAGTGTCGCAATCAATGTGAATGATGAAGTGGGGCACTACTTCCAGACCAAGAAAGGCCTCCGACAAGGGGATCCCCTATCACCACTTCTGTTTAACATTGTAGCAGATATGCTATCAATCCTAATTAAGAGGGCAAATGTTGATGGGCAAATTGGTGGGATAGTACCTCATCTGATCGATGGAGGTTTATCTATTCTACAATATGCAGATGACACAATTCGTTTCTTGGAACATGACCTGGAAAAAGCTCGTAACATGAAACTTCTACTTTATGCTTTCGAGCAAATCTCAGGGCTGAAAATCAATTTCCATAAAAGTGAATTGCTCTGCTTTGGAGAAGCCCAAGAGTATTTGCAACATTACATGGATATCTTTGGTTGCAAGAAGGGGGATCTTCCTCTGAGGTATTTAGGCATTCCTATTCATTATAGGAAATTGAGAAATACTGATTGGAAGAAGGTGGAGGAGCGCTTTGAAAAGAGACTCAGTAGCTGGAAAGGCAAACACCTCTCTATTGGAGGAAGATTAACATTAATCAACTCGGTGTTAAGCAGCCTTCCGATGTACATGATGTCCTTTTTTCCCATCCCAAAGGGTGTTCTTAAGAAACTTGACTATTTTCGTTCTCGATTTTATTGGCAAGGTGACGAGAACAACAAAAAATATCGCCTAGCCAAATGGTCTATTCTCTGCCAACCTAAGGACCAAGGGGGTTTGGGAATACATGACCTAAATCTTAAAAATGTTGCTTTATTGAGCAAATGGCTTTTTAAACTTCTCACTACTAAAGGGACTTGGCAAGAACTTCTTAAGAATAAATATCTTGCATCTAAGCCTTTAGTGCAAGCGGAATGGAAGCCAGGAGACTCGCATTTTTGGTCTGGCTTGATGAAGGCAAAGCAAGACTTTTTTCGCTTTGGAACCTTTGATATCAGGAACGGATCACAAGTGAGGTTCTGGGAGGATACTTGGCTAGGAGGCTCAGCTTTAAAAGACCAGTACCCCGGCTTATATAGTATTGCTAGAAAGAAATTTATAACTATCGCAGAAGTTTTAGCCACACCTGATCCAAACCTATCTTGGCGGCGCTCTCTGATTGGCCCAAAATTATTAGCTTGGAATGATCTACGTTTGCGGTTGGCCAACATTGCGCTAACACATGATAACGATGTTTTTCGTTGGAACTTGCACCAAAATGGTCAGTTCTCGGTGAAATCCCATTATCAAGCTTTGATTAGGAGGGATGTTCCTAATCTAAACAGAAAACTATGGAAACTAAAAGCCCCGTTGAAACTTAAGATTTTCTTGTGGTACCTTCGTAGAGGAGTTATTCTTACCAAAGACAATCTAGCCAAACGAAATTGGAAAGGGAGTAAAGCTTGTTGTTTTTGTCAAGATGTTGAGACAATCAGTCATTTATTCTTTGATTGTCGCTTTGCTCGCATGGTCTGGACCTTAATTCATTTGTCTTTGGGGATCTCTAAACCGTCTAGCGTTTCTAACATGTTTGGGAACTGGCTAGCGTGCTTTGATAATCAATATAAAAGTTTAGTCCTACTAGGAGCAGCAACCACCTGTTGGTCTCTCTGGTTATGTAGGAATGATCTAGTCTTTCAAAAGAAACTTAATGTGTCTCCATTGCAGGTTATTTTTACTATTATCCACTGGCTCCAGTCTTGGGTTGTGCTGCAGAAGCAGGAGTTGCAGCCTATAATTGTGGAGGCTACGCAACGTTTGGGGCAGGTGGCCAAGGTCTTCTTTTCCCAGGCACATGGGTGGCGTTCTAGTCGTAGGATTGAGTGCTACTAAGAATGTGTTTGTTCAAGTGTTTCATCATCCTTTAGGCTGTGTGTATCTTGTATGCAGAGGCCGGAAGATATTTTCAAGACTTTGTATCAACTCGATGTTTAGTTCTTGAAAGTTATTTATTCTTCCATTATCAAAAAAAAAATGGTAGAGAGTATTTTGTTTTGAGAAGGGTTTGAGTGCGATTGGTGTGGCATCAAGAGCGTTCTCCTTGCATTTAGCCATGCTTTGTAGACACCAGAATTAGGTTCTCAAGGTGGTCTTCTCACCTATATATGCTGTAGGGCAACCCTGAAGAGAGTTAGGAGCTCTGCCATTTCATTTAAAGAGAGAAAAACAAATGAAAGAAGAAGATGGAGAAGGAGATAGAAGGGAGGAGATTACAACCCGATCTATAGATTTGCTAATTCTCAGACGTCTAAAATTTTCTTGGCTATCAGTCATTTTAAAGTTGCACTTTAATAATATTAAAATTGAACTGCTTACCAAGGTGCACTTTCAGTATGAATTTGCTAATTATAAATTATCTATTTTATTTATTGATTTTCTATGTTTTATCACTATGTAGATTTGCTAAATACACGTACTCACATACTTTTTATCTTCCTATGTTTTAAGTCATCATGTTTATTTCAATCATCTAAAATTGCACACCAGTAATACTAAAATTGCACCTATTAATAATGTGCAATTTTAGTATATTTACAATGCAATTCTAACAAAATTGACTGACCCTTATTTTCTTTTCATACGATTGTGTTGTAGATGGTCCCCCACGGAAGGTCACCACACAACATCCCCATGCAACCCCTTCCCCCAATGAAAGATCAAGCACTCATAAACGCCAACACCAAATGGGAAAACCAGTTCAACCAGCCGCATGAGCTCAGGTTAGAGATGCAAAAGGGCCGACCCAAAGGGTACCCCTTGACCCTCTCTAGTTTATTTGTTTGTATAAAAAATTGAAAAGGTGGGTTAGATATTGAGTTTTTAGTTCATTTCAAATATACTAGGGTGTCCCTAGGGCCGGCCCTTTTGCATCCCTAGCTCAGGTGTTCGATTAGAACCAAGTGAACGAACAACAAATCACCATTCCCAACTCAATCACACCCGTATTTCAGCTCAACGTGCAATTTAATCACCGGAATCAAACAAAAAAACACAACTATAATCTTGCAAAAGAATCCATCCCCCCACACTAGCTCGTGACCAAGCACAACCAGGTCGACTGGTCGAGCTGCCTCTGGGTGCAATTAATCAAAATCTCCTTATTGTGCATGACATTAAGTAACAGGCTCGACTCAGGCAAAGAAATTAAAGAGCAGTGGCTCCAAGCTTTGGATCGTCCTCCAGCCCCAAACCCCCAATTAGCCATTTCATGCTCAAGGCAGACAGGGAGCGGCCACTTTCGCCTTTGGTAGAAAATTAACGTGCCATTCGCCATTATTTGTGGCGCCCACGCCAAATGGGATGGCCAGGACTAGCTACGTTGTTGCTAGTGACCATTTGCCAGCAACTTGTGAATGTCATGACAACGATTACTTACTCCACGTGGGATCGTCTCGCTCGCCGTAGCGAAAGAGAGAGGAAATTACTCGTATTCCAAGCAGCACAAATGTGTGAATAGATTTTTAATCGCCACGTAAAATCTAGATGATACGGAGTCACAATTTTTGTTAGCGCAATTTGGTACGATTGTCTATATCTGCAGTGTCTGGCTATGAGTGATCCTCCCCAATCAGCATAAGGACACCGGAACACTAGGTCGTGGCCACAAAATTGGCTGCTGACCCCTATATATGCATCCTGTGTTACAGATAGATCGTCATGACCGATCACACCAGTGACGTCTCCCTATTTATAGCGGAGACCAGGATACGAGTCCGATCCTGACACAACCCTCCCCTGCCTATACAACTTATAATCCACGCAAGCGATTACGTACACGTATTTGGTATAAACTCTAACAAAATGAGTTTTATTTGAAGACGTCACTTTGGCCTTGATGAAACAACTTAGGTTCGTCGAGTCGGTGTGTGTTTTTGGCAAGGTTTTTCTGTGTAAAATCGGCGAAACAAATTGGCAAAGATTTATCGGATAGCAGTTTTTGTTTTTTATAAGGGTTTTTTATGTAAAGTCGGTCTTATTTGCCTATTGATGCTACAACACAATTTTCTAAGTTCCAACCAATAAAATATCGTATAGCTAGAAAAAATGCTCCAGTTTTCTCTAAATCTTTGGTAATATCTATCATTTGTCCCAAATAGACATGCCCCCGTCACTATGACAAAGTATTAAGTGTATCGCCCACATGTTCTCCATCGGCTTAGTCTTTTGGGTGAACTGACCGGTGCTTGCAGCTTAATATGATACCAGAGACAGATGTCTCGAGTTCAAATCATGGCGGGCACAATTAAATAGGTCATCCACTCCTATTCAACGTCTCAACTTAGGCTTTTAGGTGAATTAATCTGTGGATATAGCTTAGCGTAGATGTCACAATATGGATCAGGGAAAATAGGACAATTGTTAGAGATGTCCATAGAGCGTCGATGTGCATCCAGGGCTTGTTCTTTGCAATTTAATATAAAATTAAATGCTACCACCATAAAATTATAATTGTATAAGCCAGATGATAGTCGTTTTTATAGAGTTTCAAGCAGTTCTTTTTACAATTTCTATAATATTTTTTATCTTCCAAAATCTCCTTTAAGAGGTGAAATTTTTTTCAGATTATATTTTCAGCTGGTTTAAGGCCGAAGTGAAAAAGAGGGGGAGCCAAATGTGACTACTGACTAGTAGGCTTTTGTTGGTATCTATCTGAGTGGGCATATAGAATCCAAGACAAGGAGACCGTGCGACGTGATGTGTGGGAGAGAGAATACACGGCACCTTCCTAGCTCGCTCGCCGCCGTGGCTTGTCCCGTTGCTCTCCAAGCTCCTTTCACCAATCTGATAGGGCTTGTGGTCGTGATCACATTGCTTGTCTCAAGGGAGAAGACTCGGAGGCAGATGCGCACTTGGGCATTGCCACTCTCACTCGTCGGTCTCAACCTCTTCGCGAAGAAGCACAAGCAACCTGGCTTCATCCAATCGAGCCTAGCTAAAGGTGAAAGGAGAAGGGGTGTGTTTTGATGGAGACCTCGTTAGGTGATGACTTAAGAGTTGGTGCTGAAATAAGATATGATTAATGTGAGGTGTTCCAGATACCTAAGTGCGTTTGTTTGGTTGCACATGGCAGTGTATTATTCAATCATCTATGCACCCGCAGCTTCTTGGAATTGGGCCTCCAGCCTCCCCGCGTGGCGGGATGCAGACATCCTTCAAAAATCCCCCACAAGTGGCGCTTTGTCTGTGTGTTTAGGGATTATTTGGTACTTATGGCTGGAGCGGAACGACAGAATTTTCCGCTCGGTTGAACGCCCTCGTGCCACTTTCCTCCAATACCTCGTCGACGATCTTCGGCTTTGGATGGCCGCAGGGGCCAATTTTGTAATCAGCTAGACAGTACCGGTGCCGGGGGGAGGGCTTTTTTCCCCCGAAATTTGTAACTTTTCTTCTTTATAAATAGAAAGCAGGCA
>SPJY01017702.1:476387-526644 GCA_005191435.1 Raddia distichophylla
AGCATAGGTGTCTCCATAATCTACACCCTCGATCTGCGTGAAGCCCTGAGCCACAAGTCTAGCCTTGTTGCGCACCACCACTCCAAGCTCATCTTGCTTGTTCTTGAAAACCCACTTGGTTCCAATTACGTTGCAGTCGTTTGGCCTTTTCACCAAGCTCCAGACTTTGTTCCTCTCAAAGTTGTGCAGCTCCTCATGCATCGCATTGATCCAGTCCGGGTCGTTCAGTGCATCTTCTACTTTCTTTGGCTCAAGCTCAGACACAAACGCCGTGTGCTCACAGAAGCTGGCTGTCCTAGACCTTGTTTGCACACCGTGAGTCAAGTCCCCAATCACTTGATCAGCTGGGTGATCACGAGCAATGGTGTGATGGGTCTTGATCAACTGAGGTGGTAGCTCGGTTGACTCTGCATCTGGCTCACAAGCTGTCTCTGCCTCTGGAGGGAATCAGTTTTTCTATAGGTTTTGGGGCAATGCTCCCCCTGAGTCTGGCATTGGTTCAGGCGTGAGAGGTGATGGAACCGTCTCGATCTCCCTCTGAACCTCTACTGGCCTCACATCACCAGCAGGCATCTCCTCCACTGCTCTTGCCAGCTGCTCACCGTCCACATCATCCAAGTTCTCATGCTCTCCTTGGCTCCCATTGGACTCGTCGAACTTCACATCGCAGGTCTCCTCAATCTGGCCACTGCTCTCATTGTACACCCTGAAAGAGGACCCTCTGGCTGAGTACCCAAGGAAGACTCCTGTGTCCACTCTGCTCTGAAATTTGCCCAAGTGCTCCCGCTTCTTCTTGATGTAGACCTTGCAGCCAAAAACCCTGAAGTAGGAGACATTGGGTCGTCTTCCCACAAGCAGCTCGTAGGACGTCTTCTTCAGAAGCTTGTGAAGGTACAGCCTGTTGATGCAGTGACAGGCTGTGTTGATTGCTTCAGCCCAGAACAGATGCGAAGTCTTGTACTCATCCAACATTGTCCTTGCCATCTCAATGAGCGTCCTGTTCTTCCTCTCAACCACCCCATTTTGTTGAGGGGTGTAGGTGGCTGAGAACTGGTGATCAATCCCTAACTCATCACAGAACAACTCAACCGAAGTGTTAGTGAACTCCGTTCCATTGTCACTTCTCACCTTCTTGAGGGTACACTCAAAAGCATTTTGGGCTTTCTTTACAAACTTTTGAAAACATCTCCAGTTGGAGTTTTGTCAGGTAGAAAGAAAACCCAAGTGTATCGGGAGAAGTTATCAACAATGACCAAGCAATAGAGATTTCCCTCGATACTCACATATGTTGTTGGCCCAAAAAGATCCATGTGTATAAACTCAAGAGGTCGAGATGTAGACATGACATTCTTGACAGGATGTGAGCTTGCCACTTGCTTGCCGGCCTGACAGGCACTGCAAAGCTTGTCTTTTTCGAATGTCACATCTTACACCCCAAGAATCAACTCGTTTTTGAAAAGTTTCTTCAAGTTTGCCATGCCGACATGTCCAAGACGCATATGCCAAAGCCAACCAAGAGAGACTTTGGCAACAAGGCAAGTCGAGACAGATGCAGCAGGCTCATTAAAGTTCACAAGAAATAAGTTTTCGAAACGAAAGCCTTTGAACACAAGATTTTCATTTTTGTTCTCGTATAACTTCGTATAATGTATGCTATACGAAGTTATTACGAGTCGTGGGTTAGTAAGGGTAAAGGGTAGTGAGATCGAGGTTGTGTTTACCTGTAATATTATTTGTTACCTACTCTGTTTAATTTATGGTTGTTACCTTGGTTCGTTTTATGTTTTTTGAACCTTGTTGGCTTGTGCTTTCAAAGTTATGCATGAATTTAGGGGGAGCTATCTTAATTGCACATCCTTGTGGTCGAGTTGTGGTCTTCTTAAATTTAATTACTCGCATATTTGTATTGCACTAACCCCTTTTGCAGCTCAAAAATTTTATTCTCTCTTGAGTTGTCATCATGTGCCACAAAGGGGGAGATTGTGAGCATCGTTGAGCCCTAATTTTTATTAGTGGCATTGATGACAAATTAATTAATATTAAAGTGCTAGGGGGTTTTTGGACTTCTCGGAACCCTAGCGAAGACTCGGCGCTTTTACAAACCCTAATTCGGAGCGACGTAAATTTCCTGAGCTGCTCCAAGATTTCAAGTACGTGGACCGGGCGAGAGATGAGGTCACGTATAGATTAGGAGTAGTTAGGTTTATTTTCTGTTTTTCGTCGGATTTCAAAAGGGGTTCGAATATCTCGGACTATGCCGGATCTTTGCGAATTCTCGAAAACTCGGTTTCCGTAGTCCACCACATCTAAAAATACCCAAATATCCCTTTGTGAGACTTCTAGAGAGAGAGAAACCCACCTAAATTCCCCCACACTTTTTCAGCACGAAAACACCCTCTGTCGGACGGCGTCTGGACACCGCCGGACAGCGTCCGACCAGCCATTCCAGTGCACAATGCACTCTGTCGGACGGCGTCCGGTCGTTACCGGACGGCGTCCGATAAAGTTCAAAAATCTGAGTTTTCTCCCATCGGACGGCGTCTGTGCAGAGGTGGCGAGCGTCCGGTGGAGTTGGGGCGTCAGTTTTCCTTGCTGTCGGACGGCGTCCGGTGGGGACCGGACGGCGTCCGATAAATCGTTTTTTTGTGAGCAGTACGCTCTGTTGGACGGCGTCCGGTTCCCGTCGGACGGCGTCCGGTAGAGGCCAACGGCTAGGCTTTTTGTCCTCTTCCGAGGGGCAACGGCTAGTGTTGCTCTTGGGGCTATAAATACCTACCTAGTGGCTGGCTATTTTGAGGGTTTGCTGCTCCACTTCACCTACCACATTCATAGCTCATCAATTAGGTGTTCTAGAGCCATTCCTCCACCCACAAATCATCGAAAGCCACAATCCATCAAACCCCAATACCGAGCTTCATGGAAGTCCTTCGATCCGGCATGATCGGGGCGTTTCGGGCTTGTTACTTTTGAAGACATCCTTCGTGGAGGCGAGGGCTTGGGAGTAGGCCTTGGCGTGTGGCTACTCTCGAGTCGGTGTACGGGTGACGGAGTCCACCTCGCCGGAGTGGCGGAACGACTACCGGGAGTGAGTGAGGCGGTAGGCTCGAGAGCGAGCCGGTCCTTGTGCGCAAGGGGTAGCCTCAACGGAGAGTAGGAGTTGCGGCTCCGAACTTCGGTCAAACAAACACCGTGTCACTCTTTCATTTAATTTCCGCATTTACTCTCTCGCATTACTTGTGATCACTTGAATGCCTTGTCGTAGTTGTTTTGTGCTTTATTCATAGCTTCCGCTTACTTGTCTTGCAACTAGGATTGGGTCATTCTTAACATGATGCTTAATTGAGAATAATCAAAAGAAAATTAAAATTGCCTATTCACCCCCCCTCTAGGCCTTAGGATCCTCTTTCAGTCGGCGGCAATACTTTAGCCGCCGACACATATCAAGCTCAATGTCGGCGGCCACTACATAGACCGCCGACACAAATCAAAATCTATGTCGGCTGTTCCAATAAGGCCGCCGACAATACTCTATATACCGCCGATAGTAAGTTTATTTATATTGGCAGTTTCGATACGACCGCCGATACTACTATATAAGCCGCCGATATAACTTAATGCCAGAGGGGCCTAGGAGCTCAGCGGAAGGAGCTATGTCGGCGGTATGTAAAACGGCCGCCAATATAGATTCTGACACGTCAGAGCGCCGTGAGAGGATCGGGCCCGTTTGCCAAAGGCTATATCGGCGGCTCGAAATGCCGCCGACATAGACCGACCGCACGAAAGCCTTCCCCAGGTTTCCGTTTTGTCGGCGGGGCCACCGACATAGTTAAGCTATGTCGGCCACGCAGCGTCGGCAAGGTTTTGTCGGCGGCTAGCCGCCGACATAGGTTAATATCGGCGGTATTTGGACCCAATCTTGATCTTTTGGATTCTCCAGCATAGGTTCAGAGATATTTGTATTGATGCTCCTACGAGGTGTCTCCTTAGCCATGCGGTCGTATTTTTCCAACAATTGATCAAAAGTTGGCTTTGGCCTTGGCTTGTAAATCGGATTATTATTATGCCCACGCTTCACCTCACGCCACACGCCAGTTCTTTCACCACCCCGTCGGCCTGATGATCGGAATTTTAGTTCCGGCCTTTCTTCTACTACGATCCTCTTAGAGCCAACCAGTACTTTAAACCGATTGGAAATCTCGGGCTCGTCGGCTTTCCTTTTGGCGTCAACCATTCCGACAAAACCGACCGGTAACGGCTCTGTGTCAATCTGCGAATTCTTGCCCTGATATCGAAGTTGCCCGCTCTCAATCGCTTTCTGGACCACTTGCTTGAATACATTGCACTCATTGGTAGCATGCAAGTAAGAATTGTGCCACTTGCAATACTTCCGCTTCTTCAGCTCTTCAAGTGGAGGAATTACGTGCCCCTGTTTAAGCCGAATCTATTTTTCTTGCAGCAGATGATCAAAAATCCGATCACTCTTGGACGTATCAAAAGAATACTTGCTCTTCTCAGCACCCTTCGGCTTTATCCACCCAAGCTCAAATTCCTTCTTATTGTTTACCCATTCAGCAACATAAGGCCCAACTTCCTCAGTATCGGAATCATCTGAATCTTCATCTTCGTCAGCATCAACCACATTGATAGCTTTGACCTTACCTTTGTTATTGTTATTATTCCGATACTCCTTCTGACCTGGGTAAGAATTATCAGAGAATCGGCTCTCATATAGCGCGATCTTGTGAGCTAGATGTGAAATATCAGCAAATTCCTGATTGCCCACCTTCTTCTGATTAACAGTTAACAAGCCCTTGAAAGCCAATTCTGCTAGCTCGTTATTAGGCAGTGAAAGGCTATAGCACTGGTTTCTTACTTCCCTGGACCGACGCAAGTAATCATTTACCAACTCCCTAAATTTCTGCTTGATCATCATGATATCGGTAATTCTCGCTTCATTCTCTCCAGAATAAAAATACTCATGAAACTTCTTCTCCAGATCCGGCCAGGAAATGATACTATTAGGAGGAAGAGAAGTAAACTAGTTAAATGCCGATCCCGATAGCGACAGTGGGAATAATCGGCATTTGAGAGTGTCCTTTGATGCAGCCTCCCCGCACAGTGCAAGAAATCTAGCAATATGCTCGCGCGTGGAGGTGTGATCACTTCCGCTGAATTTGGCGTTCGCGAAATCAGGAACTCGATACTTATGTGGATATTCTGTTTCATTGAAAGCCGATGGATACGGCATCATATAGTGCGGAGCAATCTTAGGAGTGTTGAATCCGCACTGTTTCATCATGTTATAAACCAAGTTCCTAGTCATCTCTTCCAGATTTTCATTTACCCCAGGATTCATCAGCTGATAGATCGGATCTGGGACTGGGACCATAGCCTGATTATTCGGTATCATCTGAATCGGGGTAGGATTGATCGTCAATGCGGGATTTGGTTGAAGAATTCCAGCGTTAGATGTCCCTGGCTGGGCATAAGTTGGATGCTGATTCCCCACATTCATCCCTTGTGGAATATTCCGATTCACCTGATGAGCTTGTCCAGTCATGATGTTGTGTAGCGCGGCACTAGTCCCCTCCTGGACAATTCGCCCTAAAACTGATGAATGATCTAACATCGATCGGTAAACAGAGCTATTGATCTGATCTCTTATCACCTCGGAAAAATCTCCGGTGAGCAGTGGATCTCCAATAGAAGTCTTTGTAATCTGGCCACAACGGGTTTTCCGATAGCCAGTTAGCATTCTCTTCTTGTTCTCCTCATGGATCTCCGCGAGCCTATCTTCGATTTCCCTTTTCTGATCTGGGCTCAATTCGTCAAACGTCACTGCCTCAGCAGTGAGCTTGAGCGCCTCCAACGCTGCCTCGCCGTCGGTACGCGTCATCTCATTGGTTTTCATTGTTGAGTCCCACCGAGCGTGCCAAAAAGTATGTTGACACAAAAAGATGGATTTCTGTGAACACACGTGCGAAAGCGTCAATTCTGTGATTGTGTCGCAACCAAAGACCAAGCGTACCAGTCAATTTGACCTGTAAATTGACAAGGAGAAAATTGTCAGTAATATAGCCCTAATTGGATTTTCAATATAGCCAGATCAGGTTATTCGTAATCGGCTTTAAATAACCCGATTACAGAATCTATCGGCTTTAAGCCGGATAGAGCAATTTAATGTAAATAAAATTCAATTATAAATCCTCTACTTCTTTTTGGTATTTTATGTAACATCATCAATAAGCCTTTTATTCAATATATCAGATTAAATCAAGGAATAGATCGAATTTCTGATTCAGCCCAATAACTCCAACATATTTGGCCTTTCCTGAATATCCGATTTTCTGCCAAATTTGGGTGTCAACAGGTGCATGTTATTATCGATTGTGGAAGTTGCAATAACCTTGCTTGTGTGGACATGGTCGAGAAGCTTGGCTTGGCCATGTGCCCGCTACAACAGCCATATGAAATTGAATGGCTCGATTCTACTGGTAAGATTAAGGTAACAAAAACTGTTCGAGTGTCTATCTCTATTGGTTCATATCATGACCATGTTATATGCGATGTTGTGCCCATGAATGCTTGTTCTCTTTTATTGGGTAGACCTTGGATATATGATATAGATGCTACACATCATGGTAGGACCAATCAGTACACTTTCTTATTTAAGGGAAAGAAAATTATTTTGGAACCAATGACTCCTGCTGAGTTAGTTAAGATTGCTGCACAACATGCAAAAAGAGAGCACAACACAAATGAAATTAAGAAGATGAGTGCAGCTAAAGAACCACAGCCAGCTAAAAGCGCCAAGTGAAAAATCTGTTTGCAAATTACAAGGCATAGTTTTGTTAGCTACCAATGTTAGTGCACATGATGACATGAACAAATGCTTGCAACCATCTGTTTCTTTGCCTCCTGTTGTCACTAACCTTTTGCAGGAGAATGAGAAGAAGTCGAGGACGACTCCAATTCAACAAGGAGAGGATGATGAGGACATCAACATGAAGGATATGACCGCTGCCTCTACTTCGTATACTTTCTCTCCTACCGCACCGTCTACTTCGCCCACACTTGACGCTACGACTCCGTCATCACCTATGGGCCTAAATCCAAGAGCTTGGTCTTTCAAGCTCAAGACAAAGGATCAGCACATCAAGCGTGCACCCCGAGGAAGGTCCACGCACCAAGGAACGCCCATATGGAAGCCCAAGATACTAGAAAATCCGGTTCGGCCATCCAGCAGCCCGTCGACTCCAAACGGGCGTAACTCGGGCTCCTGAACTCCGATTTCGGCGTGTGACCACTCGTTGGAAAGATTTGGAGATCAGCTTTCCAATGGATCCAGCCC
The DNA here is from genome assembly GCA_005191435.1 of Raddia distichophylla. NCBI lineage: Eukaryota > Viridiplantae > Streptophyta > Magnoliopsida > Poales > Poaceae > Raddia > Raddia distichophylla. The sequence continues at coordinate 483,739 of SPJY01017702.1, forward strand.
AACATCAAAATTCGTCCAGCAGCATTGGGAAAACACCGAAGAAGCTCACATGCCACAATTTCAGGGTGCTGCTCACCTTATCTTTGGGCCTATGGCCCATATATCTTAGGGTTTTGGTAGTGGCCGACCCTAGGGTGGTGGACGGCGCCCCTTTACTGGTCGCCACTCTATATATGGCTGCCGCCGTCGTATGTTGTGGTTTAGGTTTTGTTGTGTTTTGGTTGACCCCGTGTGTGTCCCTCCTCGTGTTCGCGTGTGTCGACTAGACCACCCGTGACGAGAAACAGAACCTCACCCTTGTTTCGTGATTTATCAGTTATCATCTTGTTTTTACTTGTTCTCGGTTGCAGCAGGTTCAAGGATCGATCGGGTTTCGACTTGGTTGATCGGTTCAGCGAGGTGACGTTACGATTGCTTGGTTGCTGATCTCGTGGTTGGTAGCCGATTCATCTACTTCGCCGTACACTAAACCGACATATCGTTCCTCACCAGAAGATCGGGCCGATCTTGTGCGCATCACTCTTGTAGCAAACATTTGCAGGAGGGTAAGCATTGTCGAGAGGAGGATGAAACGAAGAAAAAGAAGAGAGAAGAAACCATTATTGTCACATGTGTAAATGAAGATAAAAAAAATTGATGTTTCACCTACATCAACTGAAGAGGTCATACAAGGTAATGAAAAAGGTGATGCCCTTGCACGTCGTGATAATGTTTCTTGTGAGCAAAATTTGTCCACTACTCATGCTATTGTAGAGTAACAGTTAGTGAAAACCACTTCTGATTTTTTTTTGCCACAAGATGATATGCTTATTGTCATCAGTGATAAAGAAGAGTTGTGTGATGATGCTTCACTTATATCATTACAACAACTACTGAATGAACATGCAACTTCTATTTTTGAACCAATTACTTGTGAAGATAATAGACATGTTCTTCACATTGCAAACGAGGAAGATGAGCAAAAATTAATGTCTTCTTTAAATACTTATTACATTGAATTTGATGTTCTTTGCGATCTAAATAGTTTAGAGGATAAACATTGTAAACATTTAGATTTTCCACATTTATATAAAAATAGCAAGCAAATATAATGATAAAGGAGAGTACATGGTGCACCGAGTTTACATTTGTTCTAATATGAAACCTCCTTCTGATATAAATGAATGTTCCCAACTAGAGGATAACAATATTTCTGGTCATGCCACATTCTTCTAATTTGGAATCAAAAGACCCATGTTTGTAGTAACCTTTTGCAGGACCATGTGATGGAGTCGAGGACGACTCCAATTCAAGAAAGGGAGAATGATGAGGACATCACCCATGTGGATGCGACCGCCACTCCTTCCTCTACTTCTTGCACTACGATCGTGACACGTTAGCAACAATTCATCACATCCTCTCCTTCGGCTACATCAACATGGCTTCATCGACCCCCACCTTGGCCAGGTCAATCACACAGTTGGTCTTCTTCACCTTCGGACGTGATGCTATGGTATCCATCACTCCGGCAGCCACCCATACTTGAAGGCGCATTCAAGAAAGGTTCATCTCCACCTCATCCACTCCTTCAGGTCATAAAGATCACACCACTCCAAAGACGGCTAAAGAGAAAGGCCAGCTCGAGTCCAAGTCCAGTTTAGCCATCTACACGCAACACAACTTCAAACGGATGCCCAGGCCACATACGATGTCCGTTTTTTTACGTTCTACCACTCTACGGAAAGCTTAGTAGATAACGGATCTGTTTTCACCTCAAAATTCATCATGGAGCAACGGGAATCATCGAAACAAGGTGCTGCATCAACTAGTTAGGCCAAACCTGGTCTTGTAAGCTTGTTGGGCCGAGGCCCATGTGGTGCGAGCCCTAGGGAAACCCTAGGACATCTAGCACTCCCTCATAGCCGCTGCTCCTCTCATATATGGCGTAGACATCGCTGTTTAGACGGAGGTTTGGTTGTGTTGGTAGACCCCCTTGTGCGTCCCTCCTTAATTTTGCGTGTGTCAGCTACACCACCCGAGTCGAGTTATCGAACCTCAAATTTATTCAAGTGTTTCATCCATATTTGCAATTTTAGATTGTGTTTATCTTTTTTCTTGCTTGTTCTTCGATCGCTTGCAGAAAACGACCTTGTGGTCAGGTCAATCGTGTTCTTGGCATGGTTGATAACGAGCAAATTTGTTGGTTTAGCAATCGCCGGATTGTCATCCTTGTGAGGTTGATAGCCGGATCGTCAAGGTCGCCTCTCCGAACAAATCAGAATTACCCCCGTGAGTCTCACCAGAAGATCGGGCCGCCCCGTCCCCTATCATCTCCCCATAAAATACTCTAATCCACAAACACAGTTTAACAAATATGCACAGGTATAATTAACTCCCATCATCAATATATAATCAACAGTAAACTCAACCCGCTCATAGGTCCATCTCAATAAACGCCAATGCCATTAACCATTCGCCATTACCTTTAATGACGACGTCGAATACATTAAATAAGGAACAACCCAATTATCCAACAAATGGAATAAACATAAATCTCCACACAAAAATGAATCATAATGGTTCTCTAATTAGCTTGGGTCAAGGTAACTAAATTTGCTAAATCAAGCAATTAAATTAAGTTGTGAGTTCTGGTGGCAAGATGAATTGTGCTACGACCCCATGCATGTCGCCTTCAAAGATCAACTAAAAATCAAATAAAATCAAGAGTGAGTATCAGAGAATACTCAGCATGGCATATGTATAAACGTAAAGGGCAACAAGATCTCGTCAACAATTGTGTTAAAAAAACAACCATTATATCAACCACTCTATCAAACTTAGTTTTCAAGCACTCGATTCAATGCAATGCACATGCGTCTGTACAGTGAGCTCATACCGGTATAGCTAGGTGCGCACCCGTCGATGCCACACCTTGCCCATCCTGTTTTAGGAGGGGACCAAATACTACACTCTCGTGTAGTACCTACCAAGTAGGACTTTAGAGCACTACGGACTAGTCACTTTTGACTTTCTCACCGACCGCACCAGACTAGTCAAAAGTGACTTTCTCACCGACCTAGCTCATGCAACATGATGCAATAATGTAATGCATTAATGCCTCCATTGTCATACAACTCTCACACACCATCATATAACATCAAATATCACAAGTACTCACGTAAAGATCATATATCTGTAGAAACATCCACAAGTCATCTACATCTAATACACTACATGTTTAACATATACTTGCCTTTAACCGCGAGGATCCAGATGAAGCGTAGACAACACTGATCCCAACCCAACACCTTGGGAAAGCGACAAGTCTCAATACATTGCTCAATTAAGAGCGCAGTAAAAAAACCGTTGCACCTACTCTCATCTCTCTCTCTCTCCCCCCCAAGGCTCAAATAACATAATCTAGATTCACCACTTTATGAAAACCCATAAATTTCAATTCTGTATAGAAGCACAAAAATCGTCATTTCTCCTAAACCGCTTGTCCGTTTTCAGCGTTCTTGTACTCGAAACGAAGCTAAGACATAGATGCACAATTTCCGTAACATGACAAAGATATAAATCATGCCGTAAATAGACCAAAACCTCGCTCGAACCTTCTGCACAAAAACTAATCTAGTAAGATCTCATCCCTCCAACCTAATCCTACAAAACCCACGATGGTTATCATTTAAGACAGGGAAATCTCAAGAGAGCTCATCTAATTTCGCTTTCTAATCCTACAATAACAAGAATTAAACCCTAATTTCTCCATCCTAGCCATCCTTAGCCAGTGCCGCCCAAGTCTCCTTTCTCCTTCCTCCTCTCTTCTAGATAGCACAAACCCTTCCCATCCTTCCCTCTTCTTCCCAACTGCCTCCACACCCCCTACAACAAGGACACACAGGAGTTACCACGAGTTGCCGACGACGCTACAACGTGAGCGAAGATGGTGCCAGGCAAGACAACGCCAGGCAAGACAACGCAGGCACAGCGACGGCGACGGCGTAGGCGTGGCCACGACACGGGGATGGTGGCGGCGCGGCCACAAAACGGTGGCAGCACGGCAGCGAGATGGCGGCAGCACGGGCATGGGCGACATGAGGATGGAGCCGGCGGCTAGGTTTTGTTTCCCTGAAGCAAAACTATCGGACTCCCTCCCCACTGCCTTTATCACCCTTAGGTGGGCTGGGCCTGGACCAAGGCCCAACGGGATATCACATTCTACCCCCATTAAACAGAATTCGCCCTCGAATTCTAACTCGATTCTACACTATATCAATTCAAATAAATAAATTATCAATCCTCATATTTATCAACCAACTCATCAACTCAAGAAAAAGATAAAATGATATTCTTCCTCTCAATAGGTTATAAAAGAAATGCAACTAGTAAGTTAATCAAATAAATTACCTGATTGTAGATGAGTACGGTCTACTGCCCTGGCAGTCGGCACATTATAGGCTTCAGATGGGACAATGAAAGTAGAAACCCCATTACGAGACTGAGCTGGCACAGGAAGCTGCAGCGGAGCTGTAGGAGCGACTGGGGGCAGCAAATAGTAATTAAAGGGCAGCCAGGTAATAAGGAACAATGTCGTAGGAGCGAACACCAGCAACTGGACTGACCCTTGAGATGAGGCGACAAAAGATGACGCAAGGACCTCCTCCCACTTAATGAGACTATCAGGATCCATTCGACACACTATATCCATCTGGTTCCACTTGCCACAACGGGAGCACTTGCCAGTCCAACCACGCTCAGCAGCACGATGTTCACCACCACACTTGAAGCAAATCATGCCATGCCCTGGGACGAGGTGATAGGAAGGTGCCACCGATTAAGGATGTGATGATGGGGATGTACATTGGTTACCCTGAACCTCTTAGAATTCAAATGATGAGAAGACCCACCATCCTCTCCAGAAGTCCTTTTTTGGCCAACTTTGGAATTTTTGGAACCATCGGCATCACCAACATCACGAATCCTCGAAGAACCTTGCCTCTGCTTAGTAACCAACTCTAATTCAACACTCTTGGCTTGATCAACAACCGTATTAAAATCACCTACTGGCACCACGGCCAACTAATGATAGTACTCGGAATTAATCCCTCTACGGAACCTCTTCGCCTTTTCGACATCATTCTCCGCTACCAACGGTACAAAACGAGATAATTTATTAAACTCAAGCTCATACTCTGGAACCGATCGTTTTCCTTGAACCAGGTAGATAGGTTCTGATCCATCTTCTCTAAAAATGATGCTGAGAAGTAATTCGCTTTGAACTTCTCAGTAAATAACTCCTAAGTCACTGGCCTCATTGTGCGAGTCCATGATGAGAGAACCCCCTCCCACCAAATTCAAGCTCATACTCCGGAACCGATCGTTTTCCTTGAAACAGGTAGATAGGTTCTGATCCATCTTCTCTAAAAATGATGCTGAGAAGTAATTCGCTTTGAACTTCTCAGTAAATAACTCCTAAGTCACTGGCCTCATTGTGCGAGTCCATGATGAGAGAACCCCCTCCCACCAAATATCTGCCTGCCCATTTAGTTGGAAAGCGACATATTGGGCCTTCTCCTCCGAGGTCATTGCGATAGCAGCCATCTTCCTCTCTATGGCCTTGTTTGTTTCAGATTAATGTAGAGTTGCATTTTACTGTAGCAAATTTATGACCCCCTCAAAATATGTTTTAACGAGTTCAAAAAATTATGAAAAAAATATTTTACAAACTTTAAGAAGTACTATTTAAAACCCCACAAGAATGACTACAAAACATTACATCATTTGGCTTATACAAAAATAACAAATTTTCATTTAATTTAATTTAATCTGAAACAAACAAGGCCTATGTTGTGCAACCAGTCCGCTGCGTCAGACGGGGAACCCAAGCCGTCAAATGTCAAACGGCGACGGCGCAACCACGAAACAGCAGTAGCACGGCGGCAAGACGGCGGCAGCAAGGACGTGGGCAACATGAGGGTGGAACCGGCGGCTAGGTTTTGTTTCCCGGAAGCAAAACCATCGGACTCCCTCCCCACTGCCTTTATCACGCTTAGGTGGGCTTGGTCTAGGCCAATGCCCAACGGGATATCACATGAAACTTTTTTGTCCACACCATCTCATGTGTCTGTCAGGTACCGAATCTGGTCGCCTACATGCCCCCAGACGCCCGAACCTTTAGTTCACCTCCGTGGAATAGCGTCAGCCACGTACCCACCGGCACCTACATTACATAGATGAATCCAAGCCAACCATTTACCTTCTCCAACAAGGTTAGCTCCACAAAATATGAACATCGAAATTCGTGCACAACATGTTTATTAGGACGCAATTGGTCACATAAACAGCCCTGACACGCGACTCCGTCATACATCGTCCGATCCCCACCCGACACCATCCAGTCGCGTTCAAAACTGAGCTAGCCAACAGGCCATCGGACACAGTCAAAAACATTCCACCGGACCACGTTCCGATCATCATCACACACCGTCCAATGAAATCTTAACGAGAAGACCTCGGACTGTCAGACCCCTCTAGACTCGGTCCGATCCCTCTGGACATCGCCAAAAACTACTGGACCAGACATAGTCTGATGCCGCCGAACATAGTCCGATGCAAATGCTCTATGTAATTCACACAGATATTGTTCGTTAAAAAAAAAATGACATACACATACATTAAAGAAGGGAATGGATTGTCAATTTGCGGCGGCACGAACAAGAGTCTTTCGTACGCACCTACGTATATACACACACATCTTTAGATGAAATGCACGCTAAGCTCTCAAGGGAAAAAAGGAAAGGTGTGAGCTCGATGGCTCTCTGTCCTGTCCTGTTCATCACTCCATGATTTCTGCATGATCGTTGCAAAAGCGTAAAATTGCAGAGCAGACGAGCCCGGCACGACACACCCTTTGATAGCGCCCTTGACGCAGACCCGAGTTTGAAAAGCATGCACTAGCTGGAGCGGCAGCAACTGCTTTTCTATCCTGTGGATGCCCTGATATGCAATCACTTTTGGGTGCATCTCTCCTCCACGTAAAATACTAATGTACCAATTGTTTTCCCATTCTTCAAGTGGTCGCCTGCTTTTAGCTACTTATGGTGAAGTGCTGCAGGGTGAGATAATATTTCTAGCTAGGCCATCAGATGCGCGACATAACAGCCATCCATCCATTCATCCATTTATGTATGGAGGAATTGCTTCGTCAGAAACGTTTGCATGAATTCTCCACAAAGCCTGGAGCGCAATCGATTCGATCCCGTCTCTTCTTCGTCATCCTTCGTCTTCGATCCGATTTCCGGCATTGTTCTAACCCAGAGGGATGGCAATCGCTGATTTTGTAGCATTGCTCATAAGTGATATGGCAATTCATGCTTTGCCGCAAAGAAAAGGAACGAGGGTGGAGGTATTTTAAAGCCCCATCATTTCGCCCCTGTCCATATAAAGTTGAGATTATCGATGAACCCTGCTTGCCATGTTGAATTATGGAACCACCAACTTGAGTGATGTGGCGATACGGGTATGTTAATTAGCAGCTAATTCTAAAGCCATCGATAGAATTTCAACATGCATGCGTGGGGAACCAATTACCCGTACGGACGTGTTCTAATTTTCTTCCAAATTTTGCATTGGTATTTCGCATTTTAAGCTGGTGAATTAGGATGTGACTAGAGGGTCCATGTGTTGCGCAGTGTAAAATTTGGTATCCTGGTAATTTATATCACCTCGTTGCACCAACGTTCATGTGAACCATGACGTATCCGTCATAATAACACCCGCTGAAAAAGTGTCCTTCATGGGTTACAACTTTCTTGTCTGTTCAGTAATGGTGCTGCGCTGCTGTGTGCTCAGTCCTCACGCATTTGGTCGAATCGATTTGCATGAACTGTGATGCACTGATCCGACATAAATCACTCATGATATGACCTATGGCAAGTTCCATATCTTCGCTCTGACAAATGAATGCAGTGATTAAAATATACCGACCAAACAAACCTAGATCTCGTTACGAAAAAAAACGCTGATCTGATAGCCTTATAATCTTTCCTTAATTTATATTCTTCAATTCACTGGTAACTTTCAGCTCTGCAGGCTAAAGAACCATTACAACCAGAAAGAATAAGAAATACGAGAGATCATATGAAACTCTAGATTAAAAACATCTTAGCACAGCAACAGAATGCTGAAATTGAACAGTCACGAAAATATCAAGAATTGCAGGGATTTTTGTCGAAGAATATTCAGTTTAATTGTCGCTGTTACTCAATAGAAAAAAGAATCACGACGCGCAAAGTAGAGAAAACATCTCCTGTAGCGTAGTATTGAACTGTACTGTACGATCTGATTTCAACAATATCCTCATCTTTACACACTTTGTGCAATGTCCAAAGTGGTGACCGCATTGCAGATAATCCAGGTGTATCCATCATTCTTAAACACCTGCAATAATGCACTCGATTCCTATCTTTTCAGAAAAGCAATTTCTTCGTTCAGTTGTGTTTACCATCAGAAATAAAATGCAATAAGAATCCGAATAAATAGATTCACTTTACCAAGAACATGAAGTAGCGTACAGATGCATAGTAGTTAGTTGACTGGCCAAAAGATTCAGAGGTTCAAATGAACCTCTCTTCCAAGTGAGATCAAAAGTTCAAAAAGAATATCCAAAGGTTAAATGAACCCTTTTCCTATTAAGGATATGAACTTCAAACACATGATTCTTATTAAGGATTTGAACTTCGAACACATGATTCTTATTAATGATATGAACTAGGGTAAATGCAAGATGCATAGTACCTAATTGTTATGTATATTGTCAAGTACAACACATTCAACAGTTACTTTCATAAAATGAGAGAAAACTTCCGACTTAATACTTCATGAAAGAAAAAGAGAACTTCTGATCTATCCTCGTGCCATCTACGTGCCTTCGTCGTTATTCTGAACTCATCAACTCAAGCAAATGTACTATTTCATACTCGGAAACAGGACAGGGCCCTAATTCGTTGTGTAGACTATGCTCAACAATCCCAGAGCCCAGACAAGAGTCCTCCCTCCCCGCAACCCATATTGAATGGTGTCCCCTAATTCATACTACAGGGCCCTAATTCATTGTGTAAGCTATGGTATAGCAACCCCAGAACCCAGACAAGTGTCCCCACTATGAGAAGTGTCCCATTAATCATAGTCTCAAAAACAAGACAGCCCCCTAATTCATTGTCTAAACTAAGGTATAGCAACCCCGGAGCCCAGAAAAAAAAATAGTTCATTAAAAGCCTCAAAGATTTGTTTTGTAATTAGGATGGGAAATATAAATCATATTACCTTCTAGCCATTACATCTGGGACCAAAATTTGTGATTTGCTCTTTTATATATGATATAATCAGTTGGCACTATGGTCAATTGTGCAAATTTCTAGAAACATTTGCAGGGAAGTAGGATAATGTGCAGCAAACATTAGAGGCATCACAACATTGGTTATATGCTCAATCTTGCAAGATGGCAATATATCACAACACTACAACCAACAAACACCGTTTTTTAGAACAACTAACGCCTGTTCTTCCCTAGTAGTTTCATCTGATTAGCTCCTTCTTCTTCCTCCTCTATCTTCTTTCGGCGTAAAGCTTCTTCTCTTTGCTTCCGGAACATTTCCAGCTCCATGCGTCGTTCCAATTCTTTCTGCTCCTGCTCAAGAGCTTCTTTTCTTTGAGCTTCCTCCACTTTTCGTCGGTTCTCCTCAAGCATCCTATCTAATTCCTCCCTCTCTCTTCTTTCTTGTTCCTGCAAAGTGAGAAATTATGTATATAATATACTGATCTTATCAATAATCAAAAGCATTACAGAAAATGCACCTAATTGACAATTCTGGTAACATAACACACACACATGCTGGCATGCATTTTTGCAAAGAAATTTGGATTGCATAAACAACAAAGGAATCTTCTAGCATGAAGCAAAAGGTGAAGTGTTTATACGGATTAGAAGCAGGGATATGTTTATGTGTCAGAAGCAGGGATCTTATCTGATAACATTGGGAAAGATCTATAAATATGAATATGCGCAGATAATCACCAACTATCAGAACCACAGTTAGAAGCAAGAAGGCAAGGTTAATATATAAAAGTTGGCAATTTCATTTTCAACCTCTGAATTTTCAAAAAAATTATTGGCATCACGCAAAGAACAAGATGTTTTCAGTAATAATGCTCAGCAACAATAAGAATGATGTGACATGTATAATACACTACTTACTGCTTTCTGCCTGGCTTCATGCAAAGCGGCTTCCTTTTCTTTTAGTAGCTGAAGATCAACCTCATCAAATAACTTTTTGATACCTTCCTCAATTCTGCGTTTTATTTCACGTTTGACCTCCTCAGAGTTCAGACGGTCCTCAACATTTTTCCTTGTAGCTTCTTCAACTCTCCTAGCAAGCTCCTCCTCCAATAACTTAAGTTCAGCTTCCTTTTGGCGCCTGCAGCGAAAAATGCATAGGTATAAAGAATATAAATCGCCACTACTCTATTAGAAATGTGCAAAAGATATCCTGGTAGAAACTTGAGAAAGTTCAAATATTCCAATTGATGCTCAAACTGATATGCGCAGAAAAAATTAACATTGTAGGTACAGTAACTGTCCAGAAAAGCATTGATAAACCACAGCCTTTTTCTTCTGGACGGTTATATAAGCTCCATATATACTAGCTTCAGAAAGAAATTGGGAGGGAATGGAGTATTATGATTAAGGAACAAATGCAAGCTAAAATTCTGAAGTAAAGAATCATTGAAAAAACACAAGCAATATGGATATGTTTTCATATAAAGCATTGAGTAAAAATTGGCATCTTTTGAATTAGTGAATCTATGGATTCACTGATAACTTGGAAGGCACAAATTGCAAAAAATGAGACTCTAGGAATTATTTACACAAGGATCTAATCAACCATAAGACTAACCATAATTATAATAAAAAAATTATAAATAAAGTGTTAGCTTCATAACAAGGGTTCTGTTTGAATGAAACAAGGAATGAAAAAGTATAGAAGCTAATAATATCCAGTGCTAACTAAATGCCCTGGCAATAAACTGAAATATTTTCTATAAATTCAAGGAAACCTATCACATAAAAGGTGTTCTAAAAACTGGACAATAAGAACTATAAACTATCTTAGGCCAAAAATTCAATGGTTCAGATCGACTATTACAAGCCTAATATACTTACAAAGATTATATATATTCCACATTACACTTTCCATTTGTCTTTCCAACTTGCTGTAACATGTGGATGCACTTTGATCTACATCTTTCAATAAAATTAATTTAATGGCAGGAACTAGAATTTTAAGTATTCTATTTTAGTTCTAACCAGATACACTATACAACCATATTTTAAGGTACGGATTGCATCTTCCATATATTCCACACCACTTATTGGCTTTTTTCAAGAATGTTCGCAAAGTTGAGCAATGAATCAATGCCGGTCAATAAATCGAAACACCAATGTTTTGCTTTATAATACTATAGATTTCTACAGAGTTGCATTGTAACAATTAACACTTCTAAACAATAATTTTTTTAGATGTGAATGGTATTTTCACGCACATACATAGGTTTTACCATCATATAAAAAGAGTCCAGCTAACATTATGCTCATTCACCCGACTGCATCCCACTTTCCCAGTCAAATTATCATTGATATTTTGGCCAACTTGTACCAAAGCATCCAAAGACATTTCCGAAATGGGTGACAGGCAAGCTCCCTCTAATTGTTCTCTACCGCACATAAAGATTTTCAAGTGTCTATAGCATTGTTTTATTCCAGACTATTTCCTCGGGTGCTTCCCTGTCTTGCAGGATCTGATTGTTAATATTTGGTGTTGATGGTAGAAGTAGCAACGTAGATTGCTTAGAAATTATAGGTATGCTGCTTTGTTCAAGGATGGACATGATAATCTGAATAATTCAAGTAGTCCTGCATATGGCTCAAATCTCAATGATAAGCACTCAAGCTTTATATCTGATTCAAAAGAACATCGATGTTGGCTTGGTTTAGCTGCTCACCAACCATCACATACCGCTTTGGTGTATGGACACCACCATGCACTATAAGATTTAACATTGCATATGTTCAACATTTAACTATAGTGCTGTAGGTAGGGACCCTACAATCTAGCCAATGGTACAGGAGGTTAAGAGTCGGGAAAGGAACAGGAATGAGACTTTAGAGGTGTGCATTCCAACTCCAGCTCTACTCCAAAGTGGTGCTGAACGTCCTTGCTCTGGCATTGGATCAGAGCGGCCTACTCCACGATTCCATGTGGAAATTTTAGAGTTACAGTAGGGTGTTCCGCATGGGACTGGCCTGCCAACCGAAGGGATGCTGGCATTGGCTGCCATGGAGGGGTCAACTTGCGATAGCCCCACCAAAGATAGGTGCCATCAGTGAGCGATGCTAAGGGCAGTCGTGCAACAATGGTTGGTGATGGCATGGGCACTAGAGGGGACAGCAGGGTGACAGAGGGGAAGTATAACATCCCAAAATTTTCATCAGTTGAAGTTACATTATTCTGAAGAAATTATTTATTTAATAATAGTTTAATAAATCGACCTAGATCACAAAAGCTGTAAAATAAATGAAAATATGTTTTCTTTTATAATATTTTTCTATGGCCCATAATAGTATTGACCCATAATAAAAATTGAGACTTCAATTTAAGCAACTAGATTAAACTAACATGGCAAGCTCTAGGCCAAAAGATCTATTGGCCCGCCCGTTTGAGGTGGTGTGGCACCACCAAAGGCATCGGATTTCACATAAGCAGTCAGTGGGTATCTTCTAATCCTGTGTGACCGCTTTGTGTGATGTGGCAGCGCCACATCCGTTGGATTGTTGTCACCATGGTTCCGTCTTTGCGGTGAAGTTGGCAAACATTCACTCCATCTAGAGAGAGAGAGAGAGAGAGAGAGAGGATAAATGGAAATTGTATATTACAGATGTGTGGCCAAGCAGCTGTCTTTGCGGTGAAGTTGGCAAACATTCACTCGATCTAGAGAGAGAGAGAGGATAAATGGAACTTGTACATTACAGATGTGTGGCCAAGCAGCTCTAACGTGCAGTAGCACTGTTGTGCCTATCTTTTGGCTCGTGCGTTGTTTTGGCTGACGAAGCTAATGGTAGCATTGTAAGGAGCATCAAAGAACCATCTTCACCAAGTTTAAGCCGTCACCACCTTGGGAAGTTGTCATTGGAGCAAAGGGTTCTAAGCGACATTTTAAATTTGGTAAGCATATTAATTGTTGTAGGGGGGGGATGAAGTCAATAAACCCATCTTCTACGACCTAAAGACTTGTGCGCCGTTATCGAAGAAAGTCCCACTCGACCGGAGGAAGTGAGGCAAAGAATGGGCGTCGCCGGCCCTTTGCGAAGTAGGACTTGTGAGGCGTAGCGGAGGCCGTGTTGAGGGGTGCGACAATGCGAAGGAAATATCTACTTAGCAATCAAGAAAGATTAGGGGACAATAAGTACAATTGTGTCAGGATAAACATCATTGGGTCCTTAAAAAGGGATAGACTGCAACAGCCTAGGAGATAACAAAATGCCCTTGCTTTAGTATGACGGTCGGAGGGCTTTATGGTCCGCGTATCTCTACCCCAAGGTTACAAAAGGCCCTACAAGCTGCAACCCCTGCTTCTAGTGGTTCGACAAGGACAATTAGGGTATCTCAATCAAAACTAACATATGTAACCCTGCTTCCTTAGATCTAGGAGAGCATTTCAGTTCTTCCCATGTAAATTCCCCCTCCTATAAATGGAGGGACTCTTGTACATGCAAGTGATTGGAACCACAAAAAAGAAAAATGATAGGGTTAATTCACATGTAAATTCCCCCGCCTATAAATGGAGAGACTCTTGTACATGTAAGCGACTGGAACCTAGAAAAGAAAAATGATACACAAGAAGATCATAAATAAGTGCAGAGTTTCCCTTGAATCTCTATTCTTCTGCTAGTTCTTAAACTGCCCTGCTAAGTGTTAGGCTCAGAGGAGGGATACCCCTAAAAATACATGTTGCACAGTATTCCATCAACAATAGTCCTTAGAAGTGGTTTCTAGCATCTTATATGAAGATTATAAATATTAGGTCGTGTAGTTGTAGGCGAGGCGTAGTTGTGACTGGGTGGATTGACTGGATTCACAATATTGAGTTGAGGGATGGAAATCATGTTGGGCTCTAGTTTTTGCCTTATTGAAAAAAACTGCAATATAAAATTTTGAAGGAGCATACTAGCAAGCAACCTCCAGCTGGACCTAACACCAAACAGGAATCATCAACGACAATATGCTTGGTGAGATATGGTGCCAGCGCAGTCACAACTGTTCAAGATATATTAGAAGTCTTTTATCATATTAGCATAGAATAGATCCTTTGCTTTGCCCTTATCTGGGTTTTCCACCTTATTTAGGCTTCTAATGTACGCTATATATATCGACCCTTAGCCTCATATATCAATACACAAGTGCTATTCCTAACATGGTATCAGAGCCTGGTTAGGGTTTACCTGCAGCCATCACCTTTCCCGGCGTTGCACTTGCGTCGTTTTGCCTTCGTCTCTTGGCCGCCGATGTTCGCTGCTCTTCTACCGTTCTGCCTTTCCCGGGAAGAGCTATTTTTGTTCCCATGGGTGGCCACCTCATCGACGTTGCTGCTCTTAGGATCCCCTGGCGTTACACCTACGCCACCCTTTCCACCACGCTGTCATCATCTTTGACCCCGCCGTCCTCTCGCCGGATCTGAGAGCCACAAATCTCTTCTTGCTGTTGGTTTTCCTCTCGACCGACGTCGAACCTACATCAAGCTGCTGCTCGCTATGAGCTTTCGTTCGGGCCTCATCCCACGTTATCATCGACTCAGCCTCGTTCGACGCCGTCGCCAACAGCGCGCCTCGGCTACGTCCCTTGCTGCTGAGGTGTAGGACTCACCTTGGCCGTCGCGCCGCCGCCACGGTCTCGTCTCGACCGCCACATGTCGTCGCCGCCTGAGTTGCGTCGTCGCTTGGGATACATGACGTCACTGCTTCTCAGCTGCAGGATCGCCCCGATCTGGTTCGTCGCTGCTTCTCCCTTTGCAGCTCGATGCGACGTTGCTGCTCATCCCCTGCATCTTTGACCTCTACGGCTTTTCGTAGCTTTTTGCAGTCTCCGGAATTTGATCGACTTATCTCTTCCGCTGCCTCGTCGATTTCTCCCTTCCTACTGCCGCTACATGCATCTTTGGTCTTTCTTTAGTATTTTTTTTTCTTTAGTAGGTTTTTTGGTGTCCACTAAAGTCCTATATTTTCATTCTCTCAGTTCGTCTATATCGTACGAGTCCACAAACGTCAATCAATTTTTTATAGCATGCAGTGTTTGCTCTTTACTTGAATTTTCTTAGATCACCTTTTTTTTGTCATTGCATGTTTCTTTTACGCAATTGACTTTCAAAACTTTGATCTTCAGTGCCATGCTTCTCCTTAACTTGATTTGATACTTTTAAATAATTTGCCACCTTCTTAATCTCCTTTTATCCTTTTTGTTGTGGTTTTGCCTTTGCACCGTGTGCTTTCTTGGCTACCTACGACCAAAGATAGATGAAGTTCTTTTGGATTCATCATATTATCATAATGACACGCTACGACGACTACAATGACATTTGCAAGACATGGACTTCGGTTTTATCTTTGCATTCCCGTTCAAATGCGATGCTTTTGTATACGCCTTGCATTTGAGGGGGGTGTTTTATAGGTTTTTATTTTTAGTCTCTCTTTCAAATGCATTGTTATCGTATACACCTTGCATTTGAGGGGGTAATTTTCTTTTTTGTTACTCTTTCAAATGCAATGCTATTGGATCCGCCTTGCATTTGAGGGGGGTGTTAAAAGATATATTAGGAGTCCTTTATCATATTAGGATAGATTAGATCCTTTGCCCTTATCTGAGTTTTCCTCCTTATTTACGCTTTTCATGTACGCTATATATATCGGCCCTTGGCCTCATATCAATACACAAGTGCTATTCCTAACAAGAACATACTACCATGGGTGTAGAGCCAATGACACCAAAATCTGCTGGGAGCAAAGTTGCCTTAGCCATCAAAGGGGCCAGCACCCGCAACTTTACCTATGAATTGGAGGGGGAAATAACCTTATGCTTCTTGGTCTTTCAGGCAATCAAGGAAGAGTCCAGGAAGACATAATTGATAGAGAGGGATTTAAATGATGAATATACATGTTGTAGGCGAAGTCACTGTTTCATTAATACATATAATGGATTTATTTGGCAGTTAGCACAGCTTACAACTCTTGCTAATCCAAACAAAATAAAAATTTAGTTGTTACTTCTGTCATCTTCTTTCGCATGTTTTCATCTTCCTTTGTGTTCTTGCTTGGAAATAATAGAGTATAAATATAACATTTTGTAAAACTGAAGATTGAAAAACATGCTGCTTTAAAAATTTTGGGCATTGACATGCACACAAATAGTACATAACAACAAACTAAATATAACAATTTCGAAATGTTTGGATTGTTAGAATAGCTTCTGTATAGTACTTCTTTGCTATTGTAGGTTTATAGGGGCCTTTTTGCATATTTTCCTTCCCTCCTGTACATGTATATTACAGCCCATTTTGGGCCCATCTAATTGAGCAGCTCATTCTAGCCCTTCTAACATGGTATCAGATTAGGGTTAGGGTTTCCCCACCACCAAGCCGCCGCCGCCACCGCTCCCAGCCATCCGGCCACTGCCGGCCCCACCGCCGTCGCCGGAGGGGCTCCACCGCGCCGCACCGCCTCCTCCCGCGCCGAGCCTGGCTGCGCCGCTGCCTCCAGCGTTGGAAACTGGGCTCGGCTCGGCTCGTTGGAAGCTCGCGAGCCAGGGAAAATATTAGTTTCCCAACCTTCTAAGACATTAAACATTGTAAAATATAAGTTAGCATTGTACATATGAGTATCAAAATAATTTGTGCATACATATTTGGGTTTTGGGCTATTTTATGGGCCTTTTGACAATACGATGTCATTTTCTAATGGTTAAGAGATGAAATAAATAGTGGCAGCATGTAAACGAGCTGAGCCCGAGCGAGCCAGCCTCTGGCCTCGGCTCGGCTCGCTAATGGCCACGAGCTAGAAATGGGGCTCGAATCGTGCTCATTTACAAACGAGCTGAGCACGAGCGAGCTTTTACCGAGCCAAGCCCGAGCAGCTCGCGAGCTTCAAGCTAAAGTTCCAGCCTATGCCGGACACGGCGACACGGACACGGATACGCGATACGGCGACACCGCGATCTCGCCAAAACCGCGATACGGGGACACGGCATATATATATAATTTTAATAATTTAATAATATTTATAATAATATAGTTGTACTAATGTACACAAACATATAGAAATGAAGAAATTTTTACCGTGAGTCTGTGACATTTCAATAACCTTGAATGTTCTATACTTCTATGTCTTCACTCCTTACACGCACCAATCAGGCAATCAACAATTCAAACATTCTACAATAAATAGCTGATCGAAAAAGGAGAAAGTGAAATCGAAGTGAGGAATGGGGATTGAGGAAGGGGAAGTGAGAAACTGAGAACTGAGGAAGAGGACTGGAGGAGGAAGAATGGACTCACCACTTCACCAGTAACGGGATGGCGGCGGGCAGCGGCCTGAGACGGAGATGGCGACGGCGGGCGGCAGCCTGAGAGGCTGAGACAGCCTGAGACGGCGACAGCCTGGGAGAGTGGGAGGCGGCCTGGAAGGAGGCGGCGGCTCGCCGGCGGCGGCCTGGGAGGAGGCGGAGCCGCGGCGGCCTGGGTGGAGGAGGCGGCGGCTCGCCGGCGGCGGCCTGGGAGGAGGCGGCGGCCTGGGAGGAGGCGGCGGGGCTCGCCGGCGCCCAGCCTAGGGTTCACGCCTTCACGGCCACGCGTGGGAAGGCTCGAGTGATTCTGAGGACGGGGTGGGCTCGGCTGCGCGCGGCCTATATCGAGCAGCAGGAGGCGTCCCCAACGTGTCTCCAAGGTGTCCCGTACGTGTCCCATTTATTTTAATTATTTCAAAAAGAAAAAAAACGGGACACCTGATGGACACGTATCACGTGTCCGACACGGGACACGTGTCCGGACACGGATACGTCGATTTTTTGAGGTGTCAACGCATCGCAGGTTCCAGCCCTACCTGCGGCCCCTGGTACTGCTCCTCAGCCTGCTGCAGATGGTGCTCCTCTTGTCTCTTGATCCCGTCGTCCAGCAGGCTTACGATACCGTTGTCCGGACATACAACACCGCGGTTGAGTGTCTAACCGATTAGACTGCTGCTGAGAATCGTGTTGTTCATGTCCTTTCCAGATCTTGCTGTTGACGTGGTCCCCCTGGAGACTTCTCAGGCGATGTGGTTCTATGTTCAGGCTACTTATCAGCCCAGCAGTCAGGCGCTCTACACTTCTCTTCTGCGTGAGGCCGAGACACTTCAGCAGCAGGACTCCACTTCAGTGATGTTTACCGTCAGCTAGATGCTCTGGAGCCTACACCCGACGTCGCCTACTTGCAGTGTGTTCACCTTCGGGATCACCGTCTTGGTGCGAGGGTTTTCCAGTTTCTCAGTCGGCTCTATCCGGAGTTTGAGCCCCTTCGTGCTCAGCTCCTGGCCCGTTCGCCTCTTTCGACACTGCAGGAGGAGCTGACTCATGTCTGGCCTAAGGAGACTCGCCCCCGTGGCATTCTCTCATCGTCAGCTACTGTGTTGGGTGCTCCTGAGTTGCCTCTGCTTTCGGTGACTTCGTCGCTTCCTCCTGCTCCCGCTCCTCCTGTGCTTGTTCGTGGTCAGGCTGCGGGGGGTGGTGCCCGCTACTTCTACACCGACAATAGCATCGACACCTGCCGCAGGGGATCTCGCAGCTTCTGCAACTACTGTCATCGGAGGGGGCACATGATCCAGCAGTGCAGGATTCTCCATGATCGGCAGCAGCAACAGCAGTCTGCCAGCCCTGCTGTCAGCGTCAGTGCTAGTCCCTCTCGGGGTTCCGAGTCTCGTGCTCCCGAGTGGGCCCAGGCTCTAGTTCAGCGTCTTGAGCGCCTTGAGCTCTCCAGGTCTCCTAAGGCCTCCTCTGTCACTGCCAGCTAGTAGAGGATCAGGTATCTGGTATCTGGACGACTCTGGAGCTTCTTTTCACATGACTCCTGATTCCACTCACCTCACCTCTCTGAGGTCCCCAACTAGTCCAGTGCTTGTCAAACAACTGATGGCACCTCCCTCTAAGTTGTTGGCCGAGGCACTCTACACACATCATCATTTAGTGTTCCCTCTGTTTCTTATGTGCCTTGTCTCTCACTATGCAGCTGATCTCTACTGGCCAACTTACTGATCTTGGTTTCAGCATCACTCTCGAGTCTGACTCTTGTTTTATCCAGGCTCGCAGTTCGAGGATCCTAGTTGGTATTGGCCGACGCACCCGTGGCTTTCCACGGCTGTGGGAGCTTGACTGGCTTCGCCTTCCTTCCGCTGCTACATATCCACATCTCAGCCAGTCGATCATCGTGTCCAATGCCACTGCCTTCACTACCACCACCTACACCAATTTTGCTCTGTGGCATCATCGGTTGGGTCATATGTCGAGTCCTCGCTTGTTATCTGTTGCGAGTCGTGGTGTCCTTGGAAAGGTTTCTCGTGATGCCTCCCTCCCCTGTCAGGGCTGTAAGCTTGGTAAACAGCTACAACAGTCTTATTCCAGTCTGTGTCGGATCGTCTTTTTGCTTTAGTTCATTCTGATGTATGGGGACTTGCACCCTTTGTTTTGAAAGAGGGCCATCGCTGGTTTGTTATCTTTATTGATGATTACTCTCGCTTCACTTGGATCTATTTTCTCAAATCTCATGATCAAGTGCTAGCTGCTTACCAGGCCTTTGCTGTCATGGCTCGCACACACTTCGACTCCTATTCGTGTGTTTCGTGCTGACTCTGCTGGCGAGTATCTTTCTAATGCTCTTAGGTTCTCTTGTATCAGGGCACTCCCTCAGTACACTTGCCCTGGTGCTCATGCTCAAAATGGAGTTGCTGAGCGAAAACATCGCCATATCCTTGAGACTCCTAGGGCCCTGATGCTCTCTGCCTCTGTGCCCTCACATCCCTGGGTTGCGACTGCTTCCACGGCTATTTGCCTCATCAACATGCAGCCGTCTACTGCCCTTCAGGGTTCTACTCCCTTTGAGCGTCTCTTCGGTCGCCTTCCTCAGTACAGTCACCTTCGCACTTTTGGCTATGTTGTCTACGTTCTCCAGCCTCGGGAGAGGACGAAGCTCTCTGCTCAGTCAGTACAGTGTGCCTTTCTTGGCTATGATTCTAGGCGCAAGGGTTTTCGCTGTTGGGATCCCCTTGCTCGTCGGATTCTGGTCTCCCGAGATGTCTAGTTTGATGAGTCCTGCTCCTTTGACGACTCTCGCTCTTCGTCTCCCCACATCACACTTCTCCTTTACTTGAGTCCCTTTCCTTTTTTGAGTCCTCCTGAGCGGATCTTTATTCCTCCGTTCGCTTCCCCACCTATCATTACTACTTCGTCTCCCATAGCAGCAGTTCCCTCATCTTCCACATCACCTGTTGAGACTCTGCCTACTCCATCATCTCCACTATCAGCTCCACCTCCACCAACCTCTTCTTCCTCCCAGTCTCCACCACCTCCTGCTTCCTCCTTGAAGTCTCCACCACCACCAACTTCCTCATCGTCGTCTCCACTACCTCTGCCATCGCGTCCACCTGTTCTTTTTCACTACACTCGTCGTACACCGATTCCTTCCATTGATACCGCTCCATCACCCCCAAGGTATGCCCTCCGTGATCGGTCCACTCTCTCCCCTGCCCGCTATGGGTTTTCGGCTTCTGTCGTCCTTCTCCCTGAGCCTTCCTCCTATCACGAGGCTCTCCCTTACCCTGAGTGGCAGTTTACCATGTCTGAGTTGTCTGCACTTAAGCGTACTAGCACTTGGGCTCTTGTTTCCTGTCCTTCTACTGCTCATCCCATCACCTGCAAATGGGTTTTTAAGGTTAAAACCCGCTCTGATGGTTCTCTTGAGCGCTACAAGGCTCGCCTTGTGACTCGTGGTTTCCAACAGGAGTACGGGCGTGACTACGGTGAGATCTTTGCACCTGTTGCTCATTGGACCACTGTTCTTTCTCCCATAGCCATGGCTACAGTTCACCACTGGACTATCTCTCAGCTTGATGTGAAAAACACCTTTCTTCATGGTGATCTTCATGAGGAGGTTTACATGTATCCTTTTCCTAGATACAGTCTTCTTCAGGGCTTCGTGCTTCTTCTCATACGCTCTCTATGGCCTCAATCAGGCTCCACGTGCCTGGTTTGAGCGTCTTGCATCTGTTCTTGCTACTGCTAGTTTTGTTCATAGTCCTCACGACCCAGCTCTTTTTGTTCACACTTCTACTCGAGGTCACACCTTGCTTCTCCTATATGTTGATGACATGCCCATCACTGGTGATGATACTGAGTATATAGCCTTTGTCAAGGCTCGCCTCAGTGAGCAGTTTCACATGTCTGATATGGGTCCTATTCGGTACTTCCTAGGGATTGAGGTTGATCATACACCAGAGGGCTACTACCTTTCTCAGCGCAAGTACATCCAGGAGCTCCTTGATCGTGCTTGTCTCACGGATGTGCGCACAGCTGACACACCTATGGAGCTCTACCTTCAGCTACGGCCTACTGATGGAGTTCCTCTTGAGGATCCCACTCGCTACCGTCACCTTACGGGGAGCCTTGTGTACTTGGGTATCACTCGTCCGGATATTTCGCGTGCTGTTCATATCCTCAGTCAGTTTATGGCGTCTCCTACGAGTGTGTACTATGGGCATCTTCTTCGGGTCCTTCGCTACATGCGTGGTATGGCTGACCGTCGCCTGTTGTTCTCCAGTTCCAGCTCTCTTCAGTTGCAGGCTTACTCGGATGCTACATGGGCTAGCGATCCCATTGATCGCAAGTCCGTCTCGGCCTACTGTGTCTTCCTCGACTCCTCGTTGATAGGGATGAGCATGGGCCAGGCCGACCCATCGACCCACCGACCCTACTTAAAGAAAATAAGAAAATGGGCCAGTGGACCAGACTAGAATAATTTGAGGGAAAAAGGGGTCGGATCCCCTATACCCACTGGTTCTCCTGGGCCGACCCACCTCGCACTCGCCTGATCGCCTCGCCTCCCTCTGTTGCGGCGGGCGGCGGCGCCTCCACGCCTGTCGCCGCCTCGCCAGGCCGGCCGCCGCGCCTCCCCGCTGGTCGCCACCTCGCCAGGCCGCCCCACGCGCCTCCTCGTATAACTTCGTATAATGTATGCTATACGAAGTTATTACGGTATTGGTTATGTCGATTCATATCCCCGCCGACCCCCGCTGCCGCGAGTCCCCGCCGGGAGCCGCATCGCCAGGCCGGCCGCCGCAACGCTACGAAGGTTCGTTCATGTTTCTAGGTTTTGTGCCTCGCTACGAAGAAAAGCCTTGAACTTTTAATTTTGTGCCTTGCAGGCCCTCGAGTCCTGCGATTTATACTTGAATCACTTCGCCGTAGGTTGAAATTAGTTGATTCAGCCCATGAAAGCTGCTTCGGGAAGGCAATATCGTCCTCATCTCAATGCTGCTTAGGATGCATAGATTGGACTGTCAAATCAGTGAATCAGAATGCTTATATTATGTTAAGTACCAATAATTCTATTCTTACCATTTGCTTCTCTTGGCTTGTGAGTAATGACTACTGTGGAGTTCATCACAAGGACATTCTGTAGTTGAGGCTGTTCAGTGTTCAATATGGTTTCTTAGTGCCTGTAAGGCTTGTTCTTATTTTTTTTTCCTTCACTCTTTCAGGAGTCTCCTAATGCCGCTCATGTAAAGGTTTTGGCAAGTGGAAATTCAGTGGAGAGGCGATTCAGGTTGGACCTACTTTATTTGCTATGCTTAACTGCTCCAATGATCAGTACAATGTTTTACCATTGCAAGATACAACTCTTGTTTTTGGTAGGGGCCATGCTAGGCTATTTATTGCATGACAAGGTTAAAACATGGACCGCTGCAGATTAGGAATTAGTTAACTTATCTTGATCATTTGGTCATGTTGCCGCAGAATACTGCAATAGAACTTGTGTTTGTTGTTGGGTATGGGGGCAGAATGATTGTTGGACTCTGAAACTTGCATCTTTAGATGTGTGGAGATGTGCAGTAACATGTTTGATTTGTTATAATTTGAGAGCAGTGTTTGGATTGGAGGGAGCATTCTTGCATCTCTTGGGTTGTTCCAGCAAATGTGGTTCTCCAAAGCCGAGTAAGCTTCATATTTTTGTCATTTGTTTGCCCTGCTCTTCTTGGGAACGTATTAAGCTATGCTACTTACCTTGTAACAGGTACGAAGAGCATGGTGTATCCTATATCCAAAGAAAGTGCCCTTGAAATAGCGGAATGCTCTTTGTTACCAATGGGTGCATGTGGACAAAGCCACCTAGTTATGTTGCCATATGAAGCCCATTATCAAACAATATTTGTCATTATTATGATTAGTTTAGTTTGTAGGTTCTGCAAGATCAACTTAAGAACAAAGCCAGCTAATACTTGTTATTGATGGTCCAAGATAAGAGAGGTTAAGCCCTTCGAGCTCAAGATGGACAATAAGGCAGCAATTGCATTAAGCGAGAACCCAGTCTTCCATGAGCACAGCAAACACATTGACACGCGGTATCACTTTATCCGTGATTGCGTAGAGCACGGGAAGGCAAGGACCACCTACATCAGCACCTCAGAACAGCGTGCTGACATTTTCACAAAAGCACCGGGGCGAGAGGTGTTTCAAGAACAACGTGCAAAGATTGGTGTAGTCCCAATCAAGAGGCAAGAAAAGTGTCAAGACTTAGGGGGTGAATGACATATAAGTCTTGATACATTTCCTATTTTGCTAGACTATAAGTATTTGTGTGTATGTGTGAACACATAATATTTTTGTAAGCTGTCAACCTGTTTTTGGTCAAAAAAGGCTGCTGTCCAGTCCAATTTAAGCTGTAAACAGCTAAGTTGTACTGCTTTAAACAGCAGATCTAAGGGTTGTAATTTGCTGGAATTGAGTCGATTGTAAGCTCTATATAAGGAATAGAAAACCAGAGCAAGGGGTAGCTTTAGCTAGCTCCATTTTGCAGCTCTTTTGTGTCTGTGAAGTGCAAATACTACCCTCCTATTGCTGCTGCCATCTCCACCACATAATTTTGTTCCAACAGCAGTGTCTCGCCCCAGCACAGAGGCTGAACTTCGAGCTCCCTCTTCGGCCACAGCCAAAATTACTTGGCTTCGTTGGCTTCTTGGTGATCATGGAGTTCCTATCACTGCTACGACAGTGGTGTGCTCCGACAGCACTGGCACCATCAGCATTGCCCGTGATCCTATGAAGCATGAGCTCACCAAGCACATTGGCATTGCAGCTCACTATGTTCGCTCTCAAGTGCAAAATCAAGTGATTACCTTTCGGTATGTGACTTCGGCTCTTCAGCTTGCTGACTTCTTCACCAAGGCTCAAACTAAAGAGAAGCATGATGTACACATTTCCAAACTCAATGTTGTTGACCCACCATGAGTTTGAAGGGGTGCTAGAATAGCTTTTGTTCGTATAACTTCGTATAATGTATGCTATACGAAGTTATTACGCTCTGCTTGATCTTTCCACTCTCTCCATTGAGGAGGTGACTGGAAGGCTGAAGACGACAGAAGATCGTTTTGAACTAGGCAATGGTGGTGGTGCTCAGTCCAGCGGCAAGCTTCTCCTCACCGAAGACGAGTGGCTTGCCTGGTTCAAGAGCCGCCAACATGGAGAAGGTTCCTCAGGTGGAAGCTCGTCGGGCGATGCCAATGGGAAGTCTAGTGGCAACAACCAACGCCGCAACCAACCATGGCAGCGTAAGCAAGACAGAGCACACGACAAATCGAAGGATACATGTCGCAATTGCGGCAAGATGGGCCATTGGGCTAGGGATTGCCGTCAACCAAAGAGGGAACAAGCGCATCTCGCTCAAGAAGAGGATGAGTCAACACTCTTATGGCGCAGGCGTGTGGGTCAGCAGAACAGAGGCCGCTCCCCTCAAGAACTGTCTGCCTGGTAGAGCCACAGCAGAATGGAGTCGTTGAGCGCTGGAATCAGACGGTGGTGGCCATGGCGCGCAGTCTACTCAAGCAACGTGGTGTACCTGCGGAGTTTTGGGGAGAGGCGGTCACAACGGCTGTCTATCTCCTGAATTGCGCACCGACGAAGGCCCTCGCCAGGAAGACACCATATGAGGCTTGGTACAAGAAGAAACCGGCGGTCAGCTTCTTTCGCACATTCAGGTGCTTGGCATACATGAAGAAGCTAAAGCCGCATCAAGGGAAACTGGAAGACAGAAGTCTCCCAGTGGTGTTTCTTGGGTATGTAGAAGGGGACAAGGCATATAAGGTGTTTGATCCAATCTCCCGGAGAGTTCATGTCACTCGTGATGTCGTGTTCGACAAGGACAGAGGCTGGGATTGGAGCAAGATGGACGAAGATGGTATAAGTATTTGTGTGTATGTGTGAACACATAATATTTTTGTAAGCTGTCAACCTGTTTTTGGTCAAAAAAGGCTGCTGTCCAGTCCAATTTAAGCTGTAAACAGCTAAGTTGTACTGCTTTAAACAGCAGAGCTAAGGGTTGTAATTTGCTGGAATTGAGTCGATTGTAAGCTCTATATAAGGAATAGAAAACCAGAGCAAGGGGTAGCTTTAGCTAGCTCCATTTTGCAGCTCTTTTGTGTCTGTGAAGTGCAAATACTACCCTCCTATTGCTGCTGCCATCTCCACCACATAATTTTGTTCCAACAGCAGTGTCTCGCCCCAGCACAGAGGCTGAACTTCGAGCTCCCTCTTCGGCCACAGCCAAAATTACTTGGCTTCGTTGGCTTCTTGGTGATCATGGAGTTCCTATCACTGCTACGACAGTGGTGTGCTCCGATAGCACTGGCGCCATCAGCATTGCCCGTGATCCTATGAAGCATGAGCTCACCAAGCACATTGGCATTGCAGCTCACTATGTTCGCTCTCAAGTGCAAAATCAAGTGATTACCTTTCGGTATGTGACTTCGGCTTTTCAGCTTGCTGACTTTTTCACCAAGGCTCGAACTAAAGAGAAGCATGATGTACACATTTCCAAACTCAATGTTGTTGACCCACCATGAGTTTGAAGGGGTGTTAGAATAGCTTTTGTATATAACTTCTTTGCTATTGTATAGGTTTATAGGGGCCTTTTTGCATATTTGCCTTCTCTCCTGTACATGTATATTACAGCCCATTTTGGGCCCATCTAATTGAGCAGCTCATTCTAGCCCTTCTAACATCGTATCAGATTGCGGTTTCGATGATCTACTTGTGTGTTTCGTAGCATCTTCATCAAAGTGGGCCAAATCAAAGCAACCCCAAAGCTTCACCTAGATCGCTGAAGCAAAGCAAGGCCTTAACCAAAGCATGGAGATCAGCCTGGTAGCCAACTAAGCTTAGGGGACAAACAATACCGTAGGACCCACACTCAGAGAGGAAGTGAGCGAGTGAACGACAGATGTGTGGGTCCTATGATACTGTTTGTCCCCCAGTCTTCCTTTGCTTTGATTAGGCCGTCCTTAGCACAGATCTTGCGAAGCTCCATGGATGATTCGCTTCATCCCACTGTAGTACCTACTTGGTGGCCAGTCTACGGGACACTTCCTAATTAATTTGGCCCAAATAAGGTTATTCCGGTCGTGTGTTGCTACTAGATGATCAATGACGATGAGAATGACAACGAGAACATGAGATTAGACTTGAGAATTTGAGACATGAGACAAATTGCAAACTATGCCATGTTAATGTTACTAAATCTTGAGAACTGCTTATTATTTACCCGAAAAACTTTTATACTTCGAGGTTAAATGCTTTTCTGCAACTTAACCCTAAGGTTTCATAGGATGAGCCCTAACCTGGCAATTTACATGAAAGACTTGCTAGCATTCGTGTGCTATCCTTCATTCAGGTTATTCCACAAGCAGACCATGAGTATGATGATGAGCAGAAATACGTTGTAGATTTTCCAAAGGATGCGCAGGACTGCTAGTCGAATCCCATTTTGGCCCTGTTCTTTTCAGGTTAACGGCTTAACATCTTAACAACTTATCTACGTTTCGAAAAGACAAATGTGTTGAGTTTTTTAGGCCTTTTTTCGCTATTTTGAAGGTGGGTCCTAACGCTTTAAAAAGCATGTCAAACGAAATGGATCCAAATCTTGAGACTATCTTGATAAGCTCTCAAAATTCAATCATTTCAGCCGTTCACCTGCTCTGCCATTCAGATCAGCTCAAAAGAATAGGACCTTAGTGTGTGTCTATGGGCGTGATGAGACACCATCTATAATTGCTTTCTACTTGTATTAGTCAGGGTTTGATATTGTGGACTATTGCAATAAGTGGTTTCGCTGCACTCTGATCTACTTTATTAATTAGTTACACACTAGTATTGGTAATTTATCTTTATTTTAGTGTGCTGGGTATGAGCACCAGTCCTTGGACTCATACAGTTAACACGAAGGGGTTTCGTTTGGTAAAACCAGGTCTTAACAAAAGGCCCAGGGAGTAGTGCCTTTCTGTTTCTGTGTTCGTGGTGGTCCTCCAATGACATCTATTAATGTGTATTAACAATATCATTACATAGAATCCGAATATGAATCTAGATGCAAAAATCTATATTTTATTTGCATTCTATAGTACTAGTATTGACAAATAAAAACTATCTGAATTATCCATTTTCCTAACCCTAACTGAAATAGATTTTGCCTCCATCCTTATTTACACACAATATCCTGACCTACTCATGATAGATTCTGTCGGCTGTAATTTGTAAGCCAGTAACAACCAACGAACCACCTCTCCTATTTTGAATCTTAAATAAGAGATAAGTACTTGAACAACTAAAATAAGAATTCAATTTATTTGCTAACAAACTAAATCTAGAATTGTGTCAGACTTACTCCCTTATCTCCCTGGCATGCAGCTGCTTAGTGTGCCTTAACCTAGTCCCTAGACCTGTACTAGAAATGTACACAACCATACCACAAAAAGTTTAAAAAGGAAGGAATGACACAAATATAAGAGCAGCAATTTTGGATTTCTTTTTTTTTTTACTTGGCAGTTTGGATTGGCAAGTAGAAACTTTACATCTTTCTTTAAACAACTTTTAGAAGTTAGAACATGTAAGAATGTTTTGGTCCAAATTGTTTCCATGTACATTATGCATATTGCTCAAATGATGATTTATTTAGTTCACGCTATCCATTCCAATGTGTTTTCATGGATAGGACTTGTTTGCTATTTTGTGTTTTTTTTTGCAGCTGAACAAAATCCTATCAAACCAAGCGCCAAAAGAATGTTCAAGGCAAAAAGAATGCGAGGATGTAATTGCTTGACAAGCAAACTGTCTAGTAGAAGCCTTGGTCTATAGCTAATATTTGACTAAAAAATCAAAGAGACAAAAGCAGACAGAACATGCAGAAAACCACAAGTGGCGTTGTGTATACATGGAAGTAAAAAAAAGAAAGAAACATGGATTTACCTTTTCTTTTCTTCTTCTTCCTTCCTTTGTTTCTCAATTAAATTATTTTGCTCTGATCCATGACTTGGGCTGCATGAGTTGTCTACAAGAGAACTTGTGCTGCTCCGACTTCTCCTTCTTCTGTGTCGCTTTGGTGATGGAGGACTTCTACGTCTCCTAGTAATTGGGGATTGACTCCTATCCCATCTTGGAGAAGGAGAGCGCGTTTTTCGCCTAACCAATGGATAATAAATATAAGAACAGCAAAATACATCTCCGCAAAAAAATAATATGTTGTAATATTGACAATTATAGGTAGAAGAGTGTGCACCGCAGCAGTCAGCATGCATGACAACATTGGAGAAACGCATTTATATGGCATGTCAGCATCTAGTATGTGTGCCAAAACAAACATTAAAATGCATCCATGCTAATTTAATAAAACTAATATTTCTGCAATTGTGCAGTATGCCCATGTATCAGCAGTTTAAGTGAGGCAGATAGCATTAATGATTTTACATATCACACAATTTACAAGTGACAAATAGCACATCATAAATTAATAGTATCAGCAGGGAAGAAACCCAAGATTGAATGTTTCCCGAACCATGTTTACCAACGCGACAAATGTTATGTTCGTGTGGGCCCAAGTTGGCAAAGAATAGGGATTCGAACTACTGTACATGCATACTGTTCGCACATGCATTACCCACAACAAGAAATAATTGAGATTAGATGCTAGGAATAATTGAGATTACAAAGTTAGCGTTATGATTAGATTAGTTATCTATTAGAGATTGGCTAGAGCCTAGGATAAGGTTAGGTTGCTAGAGATTGGTTTCTATTAGATAAGATTAGTTATCTTCGTTGTCATTTGCTTCGTCTTAATTTATCTTATTTTCTAATATTTGACTTTGTAGGTGGGAATAAGTTAAGATAAGGTGCAAAGAATGATACCTTAGACTAAAGATTACCTTCTTTGAGTCCAAGTAAGCCATCCCTATAAAAGGGATAACATGTACAAAATTATCTGACAAGCAATAAAAGATTGGTCCAGTACCAACCACGCCGTGCACGGCTTATCCCTGCACCATGCGTGGCATACTGCTGCCAGCGAGATCGCGTAGCATTCCCTTCCCTCTCTATAGCAAGTGAATAACCAAACGAATCACAAAGGACGGAATCTTACAGCTAAGAATGTTGTTCAGAGTTCAATGGCAATCATTTGTACCGGGGTTAAGAAAGTATAGCACTAATCTTTCAAACCCTCTGTAATAACAAGGATTTTTGCATTACAAGTTGAAGATGAATAGACAATCACTTTTTTTCTAGTAGGCTCCTAAGGGCATGCCCAATGCAACCTTCAAACCCCCCTCCCCAATCTTTCACTGTAGCAGTAGGTAGGTAATAAATTATAAGAGAGGGAAATGTAGGGAGAGATAAGATAATAATAGAAAAATGGATGAATAGAGATGAGATAGGGAAAAAATAGAGGTTGCATTGGGCATGCCCTAACATTATAATTTTAATCATGTGCCTTGCATATGCATCCCTAGTCAAGCATATTTAATTCGAGCATGATCCAACCTAAGCCTCAAAACTAGCACAAGCATGAATCAATGTAAAAATTAAAGATTGTCGTCTTTTGTGGTTTAGTCAACTTTTCTAATCTCCATAGTTCATACTTGTGTTATGTACTTATGTATCTACATGTTTGCTGGAGCACAATCAAGTCCTGTAATGTGCCAAATCAAAGTATCAGAAACTTTGATGCTTTTATTCCAAACCAATTTATTATGTTGATGCTCCTTGTTAGAACTGGAGGGAGAGAGAGGAGAGAGAGAAGATGGGGACAAAGAGAGGAAGAAGGTGGCATGTGCGACCCACATTATAAATAGATAAAAGAAAAAAATTGCCACATAGACTGTCTATGTGGCAAAACAATCATATGAGGGCCACATGTGCGGTGAATGGACAACCCAATCATTGAAACCACCCTCTAAAAACTGTCCTTAGACCTAAGTGAAATAAAACACAACTTCATGGACCCAAATATCTGGTTTCATGAGTAATGAGTTGTGGACTTAAGAGGAATCGTGGGACAAAAGACCTACGGTGCAATTTACTCTTTTTTATATATACTTTGTGAAATGTACATTTCACATGCACGCTTACTATTTCAATAACTCAGGATTTTTTATATATTTTGTGTGATGTGTGCATTGCACATGCACTCTTACTAGTACTGGGGGGAATAGTTAGCAAGATTAAAGTAAGATAATCATGCAGAGTTGAGATATAGAGTTAAAGTAAACTTAAAATGTCCATCTAACTCTGCTCTGAAAAAAGGTTCATCAGCAAATCTTGCATGCCAGAGAAAATGGTCAGTACTGAACAGAAATGTCCCTTATAACATGTTGGCATAACCTTGTTCCCCTGTATGCAGGATAATGGTGGATTACCAAGATAGCATGCCAAATTGTACCTGCTACTCATGACAATATATGAAAGGACACAAAAAACGGCAATCGTCAACATTATAAACTGCTTCATATTTAATATTAGGGAGCAGGGGTTTGAATATCTGAGATGATATGGCACCCTAATCAGGTTTCCTTGTATACTGTGCCTGAAACTTTGGTTTGATTTTTCTTACCTTTTGATATTTTTGTACCTACTGTCATTTGCACAATGCAATGGAAATCGAGATATATTCCATGACTACCAAAAATGTATTCACTTGCTGTGCATCCTTTATTTTAGATATCTTTTCTAAAATCATACCTGATGCCCATTTTCCGATGAATTTATTTATCCCCACCCATAACATTGCTATAGAAGAAATCCCCATCATGAATGCCTAACAAATCTGGTGCTCGTCTCAATGATGCATTCCAGCCCCAACAAAGTGAGATCAATTAATGCAGAGAGTGACTGGTATTGGACCAAGGGCCACATCAAAACTTCCACGGATAGGTACAGGCACATGACTTCAAGCAGCATAACCCCTAATTGTTAAACATGTCAACGAAACACGCATCCAATGTGCACGGAGCAGCATAAGCAACGAGACTAGTTAGTTAAAAAAAATGAACTAAGCTATCGAATCAGTAAGCCAAAAAGGCCGTAAATTTTGATCTGTAGAAACCTAACCAGCTAGACATGCGAGCGCTGGGTGCGAGTGGTTTCGAGGCGGCGCGTACCGGAAGGAGGAGTAGGGGGAGCGGCTGCGATCTCGTCTGCTCCGCCTGAAACCGTACCGCGGAGAAGGGGAGTGCCGCCGTCGGTGAGATGGCGGCGACCGAGACACCGACCGAGGCATCCGCTCCGTGGAACTTCAGCGCGAGCCTGGCTGGTTGTTTCTGCCCTCGTTCTCTGCGCCTTTCGGCTCTGCGGTGCGACCCGGCGCGGTAAATATCGTGGACGAGTGGACGGCTGCTCCTTGGGATGAATTTAGAGGTGGCCAGGTCCGGGCTAACAGCATTTGCGGCAGTTACTTCAAAATCTCTTGATAGAGTAGCGGACGAAGGAAAGAAATCTTTTAAAATGTAATTGATGAGAACATCACTAACGAGTTTGTTGTCCTTTACGAGCTTGTTGATGGAGTAGAAAAACGATAAGACGGCATAAATCCTCACGCCATGTCATTCAAGCCTTCTTACAGGAAAGTTTAGCAAATTTCTACCTAATATTAAAGATAATAGGATTTCTTCCTCCATCATCCGTCATACGTTCTCAGCCGTCTGATCGCTCCGCTGCCAGGATTCAATGAACCCAGCTGCCCGCTTCCCCCTCCCCCGCGCTTCGGCTTCCCCTGGTACCAGTCTCCTTCCCCGCTCCCTGCCCTGCGCCTCCCGCCCTGCGTCACCGCCCGCGCTGCGCCGGATGACGACGACGCCCGCACCATCCCCATCGCGCGGTGCTACGAGGACTCCCCTCGCGCGGCTCGAGCTTTCCGGCACCGCGCGCCGAGAGCAGGTGGTCGCAGCGGTGGCGGCGGCCGATGGCGGTGCCGCAGAGGAGGCGAACCTCGCCGCTGGCGCTGAGGCCAAGCTCATGGAGGCGCTTCTCCCTGGACCAGACGGCGGCGACCGCAGCACCATCTCCACACGGGTGGTGAGCGCTCCCTCCGGCCCCGCTCCTTTTTACCGTTGTTTTCTCTTTTCTGCTGCGGCTTAAAAATTGTAGCCCCATAGTTCAGTTCACCCGTTTGTGCTTAAGCAGAGTTAGCATAATGCGTGCTTATTAGGATTGATCCTTTTTATTATAGGAACATTTGTTTGAATCTATTGTAGGAATTTCGGTCCATTCATTGATCGTAGGAAGGAAGCATGCTCATACTAACCGATGCAGGGTGGAACTGTTCAACATGTAGATTCCTTTTGGTAGTATTGCTTGCTCCTTGCTTAACCGTGATTCTTTGTTGTATTGCATCATAGAGGGAACTTATTAGTTTGTTTTGTGTATGTAAAACATGACAATATTCTTTAACGTTCGTTTGGTTTTCTTTCTTCATGGGCCTGACGAACTTTTTAATTTTATTGTACTTTTTTAGATCTTGCAAGCCATGGAAAGTTAAATTGAAGGCCAGTAAGATCAAGAAAGACTTAGGAACTGAATTTTTCTCTGGAAAAGAGCCGAATTCGGTTAAAATCTTGGCAATGGCATTTAAACAAGTTGTAATGCAGCAACTCTCAAACTTTCGGCTTGATCTCTTCTCCCCAGGTTCAGATAGAGACTTCAAAGATGAGAAAATCCCAAAGGTGTACATCTGCAAATTTTGGACTTTGACACTAGATTCCTTTTTTATTACTTCTTGCTAAGTTGTGGTTGCATGTCATGTACTTGCGGATTTCAATATCAGGTCATCAGATGAAAAACTTCTTTATGCCCTTGTTGAAGCCATTTTCTCATGTGTGATTGAGGTGCTGGAAAGAATTACCTTGGCAGCACAAGAGGTTTCCTTCATATGTGGAAGCCAAATTGTTCATTTGATTCAGACCTTGAGCTCGAGGACGTAGTTCTCCATAAAAAAAAACCATATGTCATATAACAATTGTACTAAATTAATTATTTCCTATCTTGCTAAAAATTTATAACCAAATGCACATTAAGGAAGCTTCACTTCAAGTTTAAGTCCAGTTGTGAACAGAGATTGAAAGACTTGTGGAGATAACTCCATAAGTATTTAGTGCGCTTAGTAACAAGTAATGCCGTGAAAATTTTGCAGCCTAATAAATTTTCTCATTATGGTTGTAGTCCCATGTGTTTTGATGAATAAAGGAGAAATCCACCACCTTCATTGCTATGATATTAGTTGCAGGTTTTTGTTGGCCATCTAGATTACGAGGTAACTGGTGGTACCATTCTCTTCAAGGGTGAGAACTTGGTTGACATGGACCCAGAGGAAAGGGCTGTTGCGGGCCTCTTTATGAGTTTCCAAGCTCCTATCGAAATTCCTAGAGTGAGCAATTTTGATTTTCTGCGCATGGCATTAATGCTCGCAGAAAGAAGAATGGCCTGCCAGCAATGGATCCAATTGAGGTTTGAACTTTGTTGTTAGTGTATGAGTAAGACATTAAAAATTTCACAATTAATACAGAGAATAATATATTAATATGGTGTTATACTTTACACGTCTCTCACTGGCATCTAAGATATGTGAAACTATATATGTATTCTGCATATATAGCCTTCTGTACCAATATTATATGTCTAACAGGGAGAAGTTGACGAATCCTAGAGCTAACTTGTTTGTTTACCCAGCCTGTAAGTTAGATTTTGATCTTCCTAGGCGCATGGAATCGTATGTCAACTGTGTGTGTAATTTGTTGAATCTAACCTTGCAGGCTACATGCCGATAAAATCCTCATATTATTTCAGTTCTCATGTTTATGCCATGTCATTTTTTGCTATGGTTATTTATTATTGTATCCATAAGCTGTACACATGTTCTCAAATAATCTTGATAACATTGCTTTAAGTTTGGCAGACGAGAGTCCTGCTTAGTTTGCAATTTCTATTTAACTTGTCATCAACTTCTGGATTGAAATCGTCCAATGTGAATTTCCTTTTCCTGTTTATCATTTTCAGGGACCCAAACTGATTGAATTTGTCAGTCGTTATGTTTGTCAATTTCATCTTCTTTGTATTTAGATGCATTCTTTTTTGATATTTAAAGAGACAGTTAACTACTCATACCGAAACAAGTATGGTTTGTTTTTTGTTGTTCTATGTCATCTGTCGTTCTCTCTTTTTTAACACAATTCAAGCTTACAGATACAATTTTAAAAATTATTCCAGAAAGTTTTCTTTTGCATAAATAATATTAAACGAAAATATACCTATTTTTCTGCATGCCTTGCTGATGTGCTGATATTTAGTGTTTGGTCAAGTTGAATTGGGGTAGCAGGGTGGAGTGGCTTAAGTGGGCAATTTAATTTAGGATCCTGGTGGTGTTTGGATCCATGGATACATGGGTTAGCATATGAAACTGCGCTACAGTGCGGGTATCATGGTTATCAATACATCGTATATACGACATATATACGTCGTATATACGACAATACGATGCTGGGAGCCAATACGTCCCACTCGTATTGTACAAGGAGGCGAGGAGGAGCCGAGGGAGGAGAGATTGCACGTGTGGGGAGGAGGAAGAACCGCCGCCGCCGTGCCGCAGAGGGAAGAGGAAGCGCCGTCGTGCCGCAGTGGAGGGAGTCGCGGTGCTGCGCCACAGTGAGGGAAGCGTCGTCGCTGCCGTATTGTGGGGAGGGACAGGAGAGGGAGGCGGCGGCGCTGGGAGAGGAAAGGGAGGAGGCGGCGCTGGTTGCCAGGAGATGGGAGGTGGCGCGGGGATCTGCAAGAGGAGAGGGAGGCGGCGCTGGAGAGAGGCGGAAGAGGGCAGGCGGCGGCTGTGGGGGAGAGAACAGAGAAGACACGAGGGGTGTGGCACTGTGGCTGCTAGGTGTCATGAGATGTGGAGGGATGGGATGGACTGAGATGGGCCGAATCTAGTGTCCAGGCTGCACTGGGCCTGTTCTTCCTCAGATTGAACCTATGTTATTTACCTAATATTTCTGAACCTAGTCGTATTATTATGTGCTTAATACGTCGTATTACTGCTCGTATTATTGTATATACTGTAACAAGGTGGCCCGTCGTATCGTACTCGTATTACGTATTGATAACCTTGGCGGGTATTATGGAATTAGATGGAAATCCTGGACCCATTCAATGGTTGTGATGATGGTTTTGTCCTGTAAGTACGGCAACCTCTTATGCCATTATGATATCTTATTTTTAGATCACCACTCATAATGCATTCTTTCAGTTACCCTATGATAGCACTATGATTATCATTTCTAGATGAGAAGTGACACATTTTTTATGACAACCTAGCTGACCTAAATCATATTCACGCCTCTTCGTGCGAACTAACGTTGTTACCACAAGTAGAATGGATTTGCAGATACGGTTGAAGAAAGAATAAGAAGAAAAAGAACACAAGAAGAAGGAAAAGGCTGAAGCTCATCTCTATACCATCATAAAGGTCAATCTCATTTTGTTAGTGTTCACTGTTCATCACAGCCTGGAATATAGAAGCAATTAACATTTAGTACTTTCAAGGTAACATGTCCCTAGCTCGAGATGAGGATTTGAAGCAGCAAATTGGCAAGAATATATACTTTGATCTGGTGGACCATGAAAAACTTTGTATCTTCCGAATACAGAAGCAATTGACATTTAGTACTTTCAAGGTAACATGTCCCTAGAGCTCCATGGAAGTTTTTTTCATAGCAACTCTCCTTACTAGCTTTGGAATACTAAACTTTGCACCACACACGCATCTGTGAACTAAATGGTGGCCTAATTGCTGTTGAAAAACTTGTTTAATAGGAGGAAGTTGCAAAGATATATGGCATCCCAGTACAATTTCAACGCTTCTGGTTGTGAGCTAAGAGGCAAAACATACATACCAGCCCAATCGTCCATTGACCTCTCATGAAGAAGCACAATATGTAAGTAACTTGCTTTCTGCAAGTGTTGGAAGTGAACTAAGGCAACCGATATATCCACAACTCAAATAATTGAGAAGTGGCATGTAAATATAAGGCCTCATTATCTTCGTCTTGTTTGACTTATCTAACTTCCAATAAAATTGACTACCAAGAAAGTTACATGCAGATTTGCCTTTTGTGACTTTCCGAAGATTAAATTTGTCATCTAAGTTATTGGAATGTATGGTTCATGTCATTATATGTTCTAGGAATGTTGTAATGCTGTAATATAGTATTAACAGTTAAAAGAGAAATATTCTGAATGATGTAATACCATTTCTCACCTCCAAGGATCAATCCAACTTGTAAATTATGTTTTTTGTTGATTTACCACGAATTCAAAATTCAAGTGTTGGGAAAACTGAAGGAGTTGATTTTTTTTAGTTTTTATAGTTTGGAGCAGTGTATTTGTTGTATAGATTTTTGGTTGGCTCTGCTTTGTTATACATATGTTAGAAAATTGATTGTGTTAAAGCTAATATAATTTTTCTTGGTTTATAAAAAACATGTCTGTGGCGCAATTAATTGTGCTTAATTGCTTACATGATTCTTGAAAAATGTGTTACAAAAAGAAAAACAATATAAAATCATGTCGTGTTGTGTATTGCTTTGTTCTCTTTCACCACTTCCATTTCATTTTTATGCAAAGGTTCATGCTTTTATCTGACCTAAGATGATATGTTTTTGACCTTGCATGTATTGATCAAGAAGGATAATGGAAGATGTCGATGCTGAGATGGTAGCCACAAACGTAGGGACGATGGTTTTCCTTGTGTGTTTGGACCGGTGTGACGTTCATTGTGGGATTAAGCTAATGATGAAATCGTGTTGCTTGGCCAAATAGGTATATAATATATCGCACTCTCAGAATGTTTCTTTTCTCTGATTTTATTGTAATGTCTGAACATAGGTTACATAGAGGAGCCAGTTGTAATATGACATATGGCAGTGCATGTGTAGCATTTTTAGTGTTTCTGTGAGTATGACAATATTTATAAAAAATAATTATTGCCATCGTCTCCATTTTATCGATGAGCTAAAAAATAAATAGAAGAGTGGAAATACCAGCCAAGGCCATAATGGTGCATGACCTGGCATGACATTCGGCACCTTAGTTCAAATAAATCATATCTTTGTTGAAAGGGAACTGCTACACTATGTTATGAATTTGGATAGTTTTTTGTACTTGGGCTTAGCAAATGAAATTGGCTTGCATATTTCTAACCAAATTTAATTAAATAATTATAATGAGGATTGAATAATAACCGCTGCAAAAAGGCAATTTCATACCGGTTATACTGCATACATATGGCTATCTTAGCTCTTAGTATCTAATATCAATCCTCTTGTTTATCTAAATTTAGAGAGGTGACAATAGAAGCAAAGCGATGGTTATGCTATTTGCCACAGACAAATCAAGACGGTACGTTATGCTACTACAAATTCAGATTAACAGCGCTGTGCCACTTTACTATCCTTCCATTTGTTAAAAGATCAAAACAAAGTAGAAAATTCAAAAAAATATCAAAATAAAGTGTATTCAGAACCTATGATACCTGGATACGGTCAGAAATTCACATATCGGTATTCGGAACCTAATACGGATACGCTAGGATACGTCAGGTATACGTATTGGACATTTTTTGTTAATCAAGTTTTACCTTTGGATGAGACATGCTACAATTGGTTAGCAACATATTTGGCTTAATTCATATTGGTTGATTTCTCCAGTTGCAACGTATAGCAATATATGTGGCTTAATTTATATTGGTCGATTTCGATACGGATACGCTAGGATACGTTAGGTATACGTATTGGACATTTTTTGTTAATCAAGTTTTACCTTTGGATGAGACATGCTACAATTGGTTAGCAACATATTTGGCTTAATTCATATTGGTTGATTTCTCCCGTTGCAACGTATAGCAAAATATGCTGCTTAATTTATATTGGTCGATTTCTCCCGTTGCAACGCATGGGCATTTTTGCTAGTTAGTTATAAGGTTCAACAGGTCCCCGACCACCGGGCCCAAGTCGAGAGGATTTCGAATTCACTGCCGAGTCCGGTTTGACCATCCAGACCAGTGCACCTTCAAATGGATGTTCAGATTACATACGACGTTCAAATGAGGCAAATAAGTACTCTACAAAAAAGCTTACGAGATAAGCTTTCCAACGAAATCGACCACGCCTCTAAATTTCATCCGAGTCAACGGTAATCGCGAAAAAAGTTCACGGACAGAAACTTTCTGGCGCTATGTTGTCGTATTTTTTGGCCCAAGACCCGTGTATCACTAGGGTTAGGGTTGTGCGTGTGTAGGCACCTGTTTGGGCACCGCCTCCCCTCTGACCGTCGTGATTTGTTTTAGTTGGATTTTGTTTAGTTGATTTCGTCATA
Source organism: Raddia distichophylla (assembly GCA_005191435.1). NCBI lineage: Eukaryota > Viridiplantae > Streptophyta > Magnoliopsida > Poales > Poaceae > Raddia > Raddia distichophylla. The sequence continues at coordinate 522,798 of SPJY01017702.1, forward strand.
ATTGTGTGAGATTTCGCCTGGTTCTTTTTGTGTCGGCTAGACCAACAGGACCAAGTTTCTAAACCCCATTATCCTTAATATCTCGTGTTCTTGCTTTTCTTCGATTGCTTACAGGAACCGTCCTTCGTATACAGATCGATCGCGCCTCTGGTTCGGTCGATAACAATCGTCGTAGTGGTTTAGCGATCGCAGGGATTTCCAATTCCTTGCAGGGTTGGAAGCCGGATCGTTCAGTTCTCCATGACACCTACCGAATTATCGTCGCCGTCTCTCACCAGAAGATCGGGACCCCGCGTCCGCACCCATCAAGTGGTATTAGAGCATCTGGTTGCCTGGTGAGAAATTTTCGTCTTCTGTTTTGTAGATTGGTTTCGTACCTAGAGTCCAGAAAATTCCCACACACAAAAAGATGTGCATTTACTATTGTCCGAGCCACGTTTAGCCTTTGCAATTGTTCTCTCTGTATACATTATTGAGTTTTTGCCCACAGTTCGTCGTGTTGCTGGTCAGTTGAGTTCTATATAGGTTTAGCTGTCTTTGTTTCAAGTCGAGTCGCCTCGATTTGCCCTTGCCAGCCGCCTCGTGTTACTATCCCGCCATTGCATCCCTTAGTTAGGTCGCAAACCGCCTTGTGTCAATTGCCCTGCATCGCTAGCCCTCCAATTTACCCACCGCATATCCACTGCTCGTCAGCGAATCGCCGAAAAACAACAAAATAGCCTACCCAGAAACCCTGCTCCGAAGACCCTTCGGTAAAACAGACATAACTTTCTCATACCAACTCCGATTTGGGTCCACGACCACTCGTTGGAAAGATCTCGACGAGACGCATCCAACCAAGGCTCACTTTGTTTGTTTTGGTCCAATCAGAACCCCGAAAATCCCTCAGAAAGACCACCAATCCGGCCCCCAAAGTTTCTGCACAGTTTTTAAGGCATCCTCCATAAATTGTATCGGCCACCCCCCAACCTCTAAATTGAGGGGAGTTTGTTCTGTGTCCATATTTCTGTGTTGCTGAAGCTAGAAAAAATATCAAAAAAATCATACAAAAAAATTGGTGAAATAAAAAGGTAGCGCATAGAAAAGAGCTGCGCAGAAATTGTGAAAAAAAAAGAGAAAGAGTTCTCTGTGCTTGTGTTCACTTACAGTGTGCTTAGCCTGATCTTAGCCCTTTGTGCCATCCTTATATTTCAGCTTGACCTACGTCTAAGACTAGGGTAGTTCCATCAATTGTACTATTTTGGGCTAATATTTAACTTTGTATTACTGTTTGAACAATTGTTTCTCCTTTGCTACATATATAAGCCTGTCCAAGCTCCACTATCTACTAACCAATTAGGGACGGATCGTAGCCATCGCTTTACCACCTTGTGCGTTGAAGTTATCGCCGACCAGTTGCCACTTGTACCTACTGCTTACACGGTAAGGACTGGTAAAAACAAAGGATAGGCTAGAGAGAGTTGTTGCCACCCACACACAACAGTAGCATATAGTATATATATTTTTATGTGTTATTTTTGCTCCCACTAACCATGTTAGGAGAAAGTAATAACGAGTCTGTGCTTCACTCTGAGTTCGCGAAGTACATGCAGGACCAGTAAAAGGTCATGGTTGATATGGCCAATAGCATCACTCAATTGGCAAATACAAATGCTCACGGGATGGAGCGGTTCGAGAGAAGGGTTGCCAACTTGATCATGAGAATGAAAAACATTGAAAGAGGAGCACCTGCCCCTGCTGCCCGTGCGCCTCCTGCACCCCTGCTGCCCCTGTGCCTCCTGCACCCCTACTGACCGTCACTCTTAGGCTGATGAGATTAAACAAGCTGAGAATGAATACGTTGCTGATTCCGAGGCTGACGATGGATTCAATGTGAACAATGATCGAGATCATCAAAAACCATCAAAATCGGTAAGGTATGGTAAGAAATTGACAAGGTAATCAGGAGACATGTGATGACTCATTAGCTAGCTTAAATTGATAATACCTCCGTATGCTGGTAGATATGATCCTGACACTAACCATGATTGGGAAATACTGGTAGATCAAAAGTTTTCATACTTTACTGTTTCACCTGAAAAGCAAGTTAAACTTGTTGCTAGTGAATTCATTGATTTTGCATCTATTTGATGGCATAAAATTTGTAGAAGAGGAAATGAACCTACCACCTGGCAAGCTTTGAAATGTGCCATGCGATTTAGATTTGTTCATTCATATTATGAGAGAGATTAGCTTAATATGTTCCAACGTTTAAATCAAAATAGCAAATCAGTTGAGAAGTGTTCTCAGGAATTGCAAATTGGTATGTTACATTGTGGTTTACAAGCGAGTGAGATGCAAAAAGGCTAGATTCTTGGGTAGGTTAAAACGTGAGATTTATGATATCCTTAATTATAAGGAATACAATTCTATCACTCGTTTGTTCCATTCTTGCTTGCAAATCAGAAAGGGAAGTACATGGACGATAAATCCGGACGCGGGGAAGTTGCAGTGGTTCATCAAAATGAAACCATGAGGCTGCAAAGGGTCCATCGTCAACACTTCATCAAGCGTCTCCACCCGTTGTTCCTTCTGCCCTTCCGACACGAGCTACAAGTGTTAATAAGAATTCCGTGGTGCAAGCCCCCGCCAAAAGTGCTTCTTCTGTCGCATCCACGGATCGTACTCCCGACATCCAATGTTTATGTTGCAAGGGATTTGGACATACGAAACGTGATTATCCTAGTCAACATGCTCTCATTATTCGTGAGCATGGTGAGTACTTTTCTGCTAGTAAACATGAGAATGATCTTACTTTAGTTGCCGCTAACCATGCAGGTACCGAAGATTCCGAAGGAGAGGTGTTTAATACTTCGACAATGTAAGCTTATCTAACACTTGCTGTGACCCGTATATTGACTGCACAAGCAGAACGATCATAGGAAAGTCAGCAGCATAATATGTTCCTAACTAGGATGGTTGTCAACGAATATGCGGTGCCCGTCATCATCGACGGAGGAAGTTGCTACAACTTTGCGAATGTTGACATGGTCGAGAAGCTTGGCTTGACCACACATTCACATCCACATCCATATTGTATTAAATGGTTCAGTTCTTACAGTAAGCTCAAGATAACTAAGACTATTCGAATTCACATCGCTCTTGGTACTTATCGAGATTACATAGACTGTAATATTGCTCCCATGGATATTTTCTCTATTTTGCTGGTAGACCTTGGATATATGTAGGCCTGGGAATGGGTTTGGAGAAATCGGGTTGAATGGGGTGGGTTATCAACTGGGTTGGTACTGGATGGATTAAAACGGGTCTAAGAGGCTCACGGATAGGGTCGGGTTGGGTTTCATGGGAAACCGGGTTGGTTTGGGTTGGGTGCGGGTTTGTTTTTTTGGGGGCAAAACGGGGTCGAAACGGGTGGAGACGGTGGGTTTGACCCCATTCCCCTCCACACAGGCACACACCCACCGGCTTGGAGGCGCTCGGGTTCCCCTCCTCGCCTGCCACCGGATGAGCCACCGGACCGGAGGGGGAGAAGCTGGAGGAGTAGCCGGAGGGGCCACCGGCCCGGAGGTGGAGCCGCCGGTCCAGAGGAGGAGGAGCCTCTGGCTTGGAGGCGCTAGGGTTCCCCTCCTCGTTCCCCTCCTCGCCTGCCACCGGAGGAGCCACTGGACCGGAGGAGGAGGAGCCGTCGGAGGAGTCCTCGCCGCTTCCAGCTTCGTTCGCCGTCACCGCAGTCCTTGCCGACCGTCTCCTCCTTCGTGGGGGATATACTAGCCTAGGTAAAGAACCTAAATCTCACCTCATGTAGTCTTGTGTGGATGAACAGATGGATTAGTTCTTGATTTGAACC
>SPJY01017702.1:529024-691167 GCA_005191435.1 Raddia distichophylla
GCTCCAGTCGAGATCGCTGACGCAAGCAACAGGCACAAGTCCGAGAGTCATGATCGGCTGCAGTGTCAAGAGCCAATTCCGCCAATTCATTATCGGGCAGTGAAAGGCTATAACATCGGTTTCTCATCTCCCTGAACCGACGCAGATAATCATTCACCGATTCACCAAATTTTTTTTTAATCATCATGATATCGGTGATCCTCGCTTCGTTTTCTCCAGAATAGAAATATTCATGAAGCTTCTTCTCCAAATCTAGCCATGAAGTGATGCTGTTCGGAGGGAGCGATGTGAACCAGTTAAAAGCCGATCCCGATAGCGACAGTGGGAACAATCGGCATTTGAGAGTGTCCTTTGACGCAGCCATGTCTAAACCTATCTCTTTAGGGCATGTACAGTGCTAGAGACAGCTGCGGTCTCTAAAGCCTTGCCATGTCACCTATAGACAACTATATAGATAGCCTATTCAGCGGGCTGTCTCTAGCTGTCTACACGGTTATTTAAAATAGTTGCGTGAAGTTTAAGAAATGTTGTAATTGAGTAGCTATCAATTTAAAATGAAAATTTTAAAAAATAAAACAAATAATAGATTATCAAAAATTCAAAAATCAAAATTTAAATTGTTTGAAATTTATATGGTAAGTGTGGTCTAGTTTTGTTCGAAAAATATCAGGAATCCATTTTTGAAATCGGTTTGTTAATCGTAAATACTAATCAAAAGATATAGCAAAAATTAATATAGAATGGGCATGCTTTACTGCTGCCTGTGCACTGCTGTACCCTGCGCTGTCCTGTCTGTGCAATGCTGCATGCGGCTAGCACCGGCTCTTGGCTAAGCGGCTATAGTCTCTCTGCTCGTTAACTGTTGTACGGCTCAAAAAAAAAAATGATGTAGCACTTCTAATGGACAGCTTATAGATAGCTGAGGTGAAGCATTCTACATGTCCTTAGAAGAAATGAGAAAGGCTCTTTTTACTATGCGATGGTTTGCCGGCACTTTTCTTCCAAAAGAATTGGCATTTGGTACAAGAGGATGTTTTCATTGCCATTAAGGAGTTTTTGATTAGTAATGCAGATAACGGTGAGATCAATAGTACTCTGTTGCTACTTATTTCTAAAGTGAAACAACCGAATGAGCTGACACAATTTCGCCCCAGATGTTTGTGTAATGTGATTAATAAAATCGGTTCGAAGGTGCTGACCAATAGGCTAAAAAACATACAGGAGGAAATTGTTTCTCTTGAGTAGAGTGCCTTTGTTCCAGGTCGATTATTTACCAATAATGTGTTAATTGCCTTTGAATGCTTGCACGCTATTAAATCAAGGCGGAAAAGAATGTCATCTTTGTGTGCTATTAAATTAGACATGATGAAGGCTTATGATCGCGTTGAATTGATGAGGACATCACTAACGAGCTTGTTGATAGAGTAGAAAAGCGACAAGATGGTATGAATCCTCGTACCATGCCATTCAAGCCTTCATCAACGAAATTTCAGAAAGTTAGCAACAAGGTTCAAGAAATCTCCGACCGGTTAGGCCATCCAAGAGCAGTGTACCTTCAAAGCGATCGCCGGGATTTTTAGTTTCTTGCAGGATTGGAAACCGGATCGTTTAGGTCTCCATGACACCTACCGAATTATCCTCGTCATCTCTCACCAAAACATCGGGACCCGCGTCCGCGCCCATCAGTAGTGTAAAATGTGAAAGAAATTTAGAGTAATGATAGAGGGAATAGCTAATAGTGAAATACAGAGTGGGGATAGAGGCCCTGATGCGGATGCTCTAAGGCTGTCTCCAACATCCTCCTTTAAAGCACCCTCTACCTCAAAATAGGATACAAATTCTTTCCCTATATGCTTCAACAACATTCCCTATTCCATTCACTAAAATATATAATTTCTCTTCATTCCCTTATATGTAGAAATTCCCTCTCCTTCCCATATACAATTCTCTATATAGGGTACGTTGTTGGGGATGGAAGAAATATAGGAAGAGAATCTTTTTAATGAAAGGCTGTATATAAGGCTATAGGGGACCGAATTTAGAGATTACTGTTGGAGACAGGCTAACAAGGCCGAACCGGATCGGTCCGTACTGTTCAACGAATCGTGCCGGCACGGTTCGGTTCACCAAACCGAACTTGGGCTGAGGGCTCGGCACGTCGGACCGGCCCGGTTCGGTTCATATAGTGACTGGCCGGCATGGTTTGGTTTTGTCCCGGTCCGGTTCATCACTGTAGCATATTTATTTAATTAAATATATTCATATATATATATATATATCTAATGATATACAATGTATTTACGCAATTTATATTGTATATTTGTGGAATATAGTGGTTTTTTCTTAATTTATTTAGCCCTTGTTCTTTTCAGGTAATCTTAACGGTTGAACAGCTGAACGGCTGAAATGACTGAATTTCAAACGCTTCTCGAGGTAGTCTCGAGATTCGGATCCATTTTGTTTGACTTCTTTTTTAAGCATTAGGACCCACCTCCAAAACAGCAAAATACGGATTTCAAAAACTCAAAGCATATGGTTTTTCAAAACATAGATAAGTCGTTAATCCGTTAAGCTGTTAAGCTGAAAGAATCGAGCCTTATATATTTTTAATTAAAATGAACCAGCCTATAGAAATCCGGGTCAACCCTGTTCTGTTCGGTTACTGTGCGAACCGAACCTGGGCCGAGACCCAGGCCCATTGGCCCGATTCGCATAGTTACCGAGCCAACCAGGCCCTAGCCGGGCCGAACCGGGTTGGCCCGTTGGCCAGGTCTGGATGAATGGAACGAATTTTTTAATTATTTTTTGATTTAAATTAATAAATACATATTTATTAAATTAAATAAATAGATTGCAATAGTTCAGTTCGATAGGGGAAATATAACTTCTCAAAGAAGCGTGGAAATTTTTACGCTGTTTGGTTAGCTGCATTTGCAGAGATTTGCATCTACAGATGCAAAATCTTGTTTTTTCTTGTGTTTGGTTGCCTGCATCTGGTTTTGAGCTTGGCTCTGTAGATGTAAGATTCTCCATGCAGCCTGGCTCTGAAGAAACACAGAAAATGAGCGTTTTTCTGGATGGAACGTATGGCGGCCTCGTGTTCTGTGCATGGGGCCATAGTCAGTCATTATATCAAACCATGCATGGACTGCTAATGTGGGAGGTAAGTTTTTATTTTGTTTCCTTTTTTGTTTGTATCTTTTTATTAGCATATCCGATTACCGAACCAATTCCAAAAATGGATTTCTGACATTGTTTCGAACAAAACTAGACCACACTCGCTATATAAATTTCAAAATAATTAAATTTTAAAATATTCGACTATTAAACACTCAACCAAACACTGTCTCTGCATCTGCACACCCCGTATCTCACCAGCCTGGCTGAGTCGAACAGACCAGGCTCGTGTGAGAAGGCAACCAAACAACCTATTTAATTTCCACCAAAGCTTTTGCTATCTCTAACCGCAACGACTAAACAGTTGTGGGAGGCATAAGCCGCTGGTTGAAACAATGGGTTTCTCCATCCAGACGGTAAGGTAGAATTCGGCCATGAGAAAAAAAAATTTGGTTTCACTGAACGGATTTGAAGGCAGGAAAATCTCATCATTCTAACGGGCGGGATTTGGCCGCCATATAAACCGCGTGCCGCCCCCTGTCAGCAGTATGGCCAGTTGGGCATTCCCGGGGTAAAAAATAGAGACAGGGAGGGAGAAAGGAAGAGAGAGAAGATGGTAGTCTCCCGCAGTACCTCCAGCATGAGCTAACCATTTCAGAATGGACACGGCGTACATCTATTTTTTGCAAATTTAACTTATAAATCGTAAAAACTAGATAGGTTTGCCATGTAAACCGGTAATCTAGTTAGTAACACAATTTAGTTTAGGTTAGTTGAACAACTAAGGTTACATGATAGGTAGACCTGGGATATAGTTTATTTGTAGGTAGATATAGGATATATTCTATTTGTAGTGCCACCAAGTTAGCTCCATCATGATCTGTAAGAAAGATCTAGGATATAGTTCATTTGTAGTGTAATTTATAGCGTAGATCTGACGTTGTACATATGTGAGGTATTTACAACTAATAGCGCTCGGGTTTTTTCAGTAACATGCGTAGGCTATATATCATGGTTACGTCGAAATAATTTACTGTCATTTTTTGTGAACAGAAGTAATGTTAGACAAGTTATATTTCCAAATAATTTATGGAAAATGAGAGGTGTTGATAAAGAACGGTCCCGATCTTTCGACAGTTAGGATAAACTCGATTGGTGAAGAACTAGACGTAAACGGTTCGGGCTTCCGAATAGATCTGACCGAATCCTGCAATCGCAACACCACCGTCTCTTTTTTGTTATCGATCATGCGTGAGCAGGGTTGACCTCACCATGAAAACTAGTTACTGCAAGAGATCGAGAACACGAGCAAAAACGAAGAAGCAATCACGAAATTGCAAATCTGCCTTAAGATCATGAAGAGTTAGGGTTGTACAAACCAAAGATCAGCAATACTGCGATGGCAGGAAATAACTAAGAAAAACCCGAGTCTAACAATGATGGCTACGAGGTCATAATATGCGACGAGGGGTGGCGGCTAGGGTTTGGGGAGCAGCCCCACGCGGGACACACGAGCCGCTGCCCAAAAAACAAGTGACACAACACCGAACAGCCCAACAAAATATGGTTGTCACCTGTTTCGACGATTGTGATTGACTCAAAAGTAATTTCGATGTGCGACCAGATTTGTTGGAAAGGTCTCATCGAGAGTTTCTCCGTAATGTACATGAATGCTCCAAACGGAGTTGATATGTATATGTTACGCCCGTCTGAATACAAACTGCTCCGCCATGGCCGACCTGGACTCTAACTCATGGTGGACATGGTTTCTGGCCAGTCTTAGCACAGAGTATCATTCTCGCTAATCAACACCATGTTTCTAAGTACAAGGACAATATTATTAGGTATTAACTCGCTCTTGTCAATATTCTCTTGTATACTAAGTAACGAGGTCACCAATTGGTTTAGTTTACGTGTGCGTGCCCTTGTTATTTGTGCTTGCACAACGGGTGTTGCAAGAATGGACGCATCGTTAGGGGTGATGCCCTCATCATCCTCCCCCTTGAATTTGAGTTGTTCTCGACTCAAACTCATCTTCTTCGCCCAAGTATGGCCGCAAATCTTAAATGTTAAAAGTGGGGCTAACCCCGAAATCTGCAAGCAACTTGAGAAAACACTCCTTTCGAAAGTGTAGCCACACAAGATCTCCAGGAGCAAATATCAATTCTTTCCTACAATGACAACCAGCAATGTGATATTTTCATTCATGTGCTCAATGTTTTTTTTGTGATCTATGCAGTTTAAAATAAATTCAACACGTTTCTTAGGATCAAGATTAACCTTTTCGAATAATGGGAGAAGAAATAGATCAATGGGAACACAAGTGTTGAAACCATATACTACCTAAAAAGTACTTACCTTTGTAGTCAAGTGTATGTAAGCGAACTTCACATGAGTAAGACACTCCTCCCAAAAATTGAAGTTCTTTAAAACGGCTCGAACATCCATCAGTTTGGGGATGACAATTAGTAGAAAACAACAACTTTGTCTCCAGTTTATTCCACAATGTCTTCAAAAAATGACTAAAAAATTTTGCGTCGCGATTTGAAACAATAGTGGAAGGCATACCATGTAAACAAACAATATCTTTGAAAAATAATTCTACAATGTGAGCGGCATCATCACTTTTATGGTTAGGTATAAATGTGCCATATTTAAAAATCGTTCCATGACGACAAATATACTAGCCCTCTCCTGTGACATCCTAATAAAAATTAGAATGTCCCAAGTTTCATTTAAATAGAAAAACTAGGCAAAATAATTTCTATTATTCTTCTATATGAAAATCCCTAAATTTTTAAACAATTATTTATATATAAGAATTTGTTTTATTAATTGTTTTCATTATAATTTATAATTTATAAAATTCCAAATTTTACGATTTCAAATACAAAAACTCTTTCCTCGCTTTGATTCGTTTCTCGGTCGGAACCCTAACTTTGTCTCTCGATTGAAACCTAGCTCGACCGAAACCCTAAAATCCTTTGGTTGGGCCGATCCTCCATCCCCTTCCTTGATTAAAACCCTAATCGACCTACAAACCTCAAAACCCTAACTCTCTCTCGTTCAAAATCCTGACTTGACTATCGACCCGAAAACCTATTTTCGACTAAACCCCGTAGAAACCCTAGTGGGTCAATTGTCGTTCACTCGGCTAAGACCGGTCCATGGTCAAACCTCTTTCCATGCACCTAGGTCAGTCGCAAGCAAACCACTCCTCCATCTTTCCACTACCTTTTTCCCTTTTCTCCATCGATCGAACCTAAACCCGATCCACCTCCTTTGTATCATAGGCCAGTCAGATTCTCTTTCTATCTCAACCGATCCATACCTCATCGGCCTCTCTATTTAAACCACCAACACTCCCATCACATCGTCCCATGACCATCGGACCCAAATCTTAGGCGTCGATGCCCGGTCGTCGTCATCTGCACATTCACCGCCACTGGCCAAGACACTGGTGTCTTGCCGTTCTGTTGAGGCAACCGCTATCCACCGAGGAGGAGCCGCCTCAACCGAGTTCTCGCCTACCCGAAATCCCAATCGGGCCCTTTCTGCAGCCCATGGCAGGCCCAGATGTATTCCACTTTATTTCCTCTCGGTACAAATGCCCAAAAACACAGCAACGCCATACTCAACAAAACCCTAGCACTACTCCCACCGCCGCCGCCGACTCCTTCCTCAAGCCGCAGCCCTGTTCCCCAGCTCAGGCCGCCGTCGCGCCCCTGCCCGTGGAACCGAGCCGCCGCCGCCCGTTCGTGCGCCGCCTCCCCGCTCCCCAGGCCGGGACGCCGCTGCCCTGCCGTCGCCCAGCCCCACCGGAGCGCGCCGCCCTGGGATGTCGTCGCTGCCCTGCTGCCGACCCAGGCGCCGCCCCAGGTGCCGCGCCGGTCAGGTGCCGCCGCGCCGCGCCCATCTCACGCCGCCGGCTGCCTTGCGCCGCCGTAGCCGCCCTCAGCGCCGCCGGAGCGCTGCGTCGACGCCGGACGCCGCCGCCACACAACCACCGCGCCGCGCTTGCCCTTGCCTCACTGCCGCCGCCGCCCTGCCCCCAAGGAGCCGCGCCGCCGTAGCCGCCCCTCGTCGCCCTGCGCCCCGAATCAGCGCCGCCCAGCTGCCGGTGCCGCACCGCTGCCCCTGCCCCGCCCCCAGTGCCACCCAGCCGCCGCCCTGGCCGTCGGCTCAGCCGTGCCGTCGTCGGAGCTCGCCTGACCCGCCGCCTCCTTCCTCTCTCTCTCTTCTCTCTACAGTGTGTGTGTGGCTGAGAGGAGGAGATGGGGAAATTCGGGATTTTACCCCCTATTTGATGCTGTGGCCAGGGATTTCAACATGAACAGTGCTCCTTCACTATTTTGTTTCTAGTACATCAAAGGTCCGGTTCAATTCAAACCAATTTTTCTAGTCTCCTACTTCCTCGGTTCCAAATTATAGGTCGTTTGACTTTTTTAACACGTACTTTGATCATTCATCTTATTTAAAAAATTTTATAATTATAATTTATTTTTGTTAGGATTTAGTCTATCATGAAAGGTACTTTAATAATGACTTGAGTTTTTCATATTTTCACAAATTATTTGAATAAGTCGAGTGGTCAAAGTACGTGTGAAAAAAGTCAAACGACCTATAATTTAGAACGGAGGGAGTACTAATTTGTTCTACCCACAGTAATTATGTGATATTTTTTAGGATTTTCCCTGCAGCGACCTTTTCGCGTGCGCCTCGTTTTGCGTGCGGTTGTCATCGACCTTGCCGAGCGGGCGTTTAGCGACACCGTCGAAGGGAAAATTGTTTCGACCGAGATTCGCGAAGATCGAAAGTGCGTTTTGGTTGCCGAGGCACCATCGTCCGTATTTTGTTTACTATTTTTATTAAATTATATTTTCTATTATTTATTGGTTTGCATGTTGTTTTGCGTATAGACTGTATCGGTATTTTTGCCGGGGATCACGAGTGCCGATAGAACCCAGGGGAGTCGTCAAGATAGGAGACTGGCCAAGATGTCGCCAACGACTACGCTGGGGCCGTGGATGCCGACAACCTCCCGGGAGGGCGTGGAGGCGTGGACTTTGGACCGAGACGTCGCCACGAACAATGTTGATCGTTAACATCGATGATTTCTTACGAGGCCGATCGCTGCCAGACAAGCACTAGTTGTTTGCATATTCCTGTCCTGTGTTTTACTAACCACTCCGTCCAAAAGTAGATGCTCTCTTGGCTACGTTTTAGGGCAACAACCTTTGGACAGAGGGAGCTTAATTTATTTACTTTTTGTGTTTCACTTTTGCATCCATATTAGAATAGCGGGTGTGCCTTATTCATGTTAGTCATTTACTAGCATGATTAGACCGCATTTGATAAATTCTTTACCGTTCCTTAGCCTATCCTTTGATTAGATGTTAGGATTGCATTGGGATTCACTATACAATGTGCCTTGTGAGGCGTTTGCTTCGTATTGGTGTTTTGGATAAAACCTAAACAACTAAAACTAGTGTATATTGTTTAGGGGAGACCAGACAGAGATGTTTCCGGGATTGTGGTGGAGATTCGAAGGTCTCCTCTAATAAGGACCCCAGCTTGTGTACTAATGGTCCAACCATTACCGTGCAACCACTTGTGCTTTCGGCCCTGGCTTAGTACACTACAAAACCCAATAACCGCTTGCTCGTAGGCTGTCCGGTTACGTTTTGTCACTATTGCCCTAGGGTGAGGCTCGCGACCTTACCTGAGGGTAGGTGCGTTCCTGAGACCGAATGGCTTAAATGGGGAACGACCCACACGGGTGGTGTCCAGAAGTAGCGGGCGCCCTACCGCGGCGGACACTGGCGGGGCCGGGGAAACTAAAAGAGAGGGAAGGTGAAGTGGTGGGTGGAGTAAGCTGGAAAAGTCTTGTACCGTTTCTCCTGGTGGATGAGACGGGGCTTGTGGGGAAATTTGTACACACTCTGTAGAGTTAAAAATATCATAATAGCCGTGTCCACGGTTATGGACGGGTTGGAAGGTTTGCGCTCGAAGATTCACGTTTTTAATAATTGAACTTGACTAGAGTATGCTGGGATTGGTCTGGTGTGATGATGCACCTTCCTTTGACATTTGGTCTGGTGTGATGATGCACCTTCCTTTGATGTTCGTAATGATACTATAGATTTATGCATTCAACAAAACATCACTTTTGCTAAAACTTGTTTAGTAAATAGGTTTTGTGGTAAAATAGCAAATTCCCCCGATCTTTGCCTTTGCATACATTTATTAAGGATTGCTTGCTGAGTAGCCGCGTACTCATTATATCTACCGCGGATAATTTTATTATTCAGGTCGCAAGTTTGATCAGGACCAGGAGGGTCCGAACTCAGGTGTGCAGGACTAGCTGCGGGTATCCGGGTCAATTGCTTGGATATCGTCACTGAAGGCTGTTGCTGCTCTGATGTTCTTGTTATTCGTTGTTAACATTTGGTAATACCTATTTCATTGTAATAGGTTATGATGCTACTTTATAATACTCCGTTATTTTGAATAATTACGGAATGCCAGCGATGATACCCGTTGAATTGTCCACCATGAGGTATTAGTCTGGGCCTAGTATCAGATCATGGTGCCGGATTTCCTATGAGGACGCAGGGGGTCGTGACAAAGTGGTATCAAAGCGGGTGTTGACCTTAGGATGCCGTAGCTAGTTGTCCTTTAAACCTTAAGGATTAATTTTAAATAAAAAGTTTCGAAAATTTCTTTGCCACTCTCTCCTATGATCTATTCTCAAAGTATAGTACTTCTTTACCCTGTCAGGAATTCTGACTTTCGATCTTTTCTACTCGTCCTCTGATATTCGTTCCTGTCTACTCGTCTACTCTTCTACCTTCACAAAGATTTATTCTATTTGCTCTCATACTATAAAGTGTAGCTTTTACCAATTTGATAAGATGGAGTTGTTTTACCAACATCAACAACAAAGAAGAAGAGACGGTCGCCGAAGAAGGGAAGAAAGAGAAGAACATTTGATGAAGCAGAACTACTAGCAACATAAAATAGCGAGGCAAGCATACAATGAAGAAGAGACAATTGCTCAAGAGGAGAAGAAAATAAGTCGAAGAAGAAGAGAACGTCGCTGAAGAACGAAGGAAACAAGAATATTGCATGATGGAGATGAAGAACCAATGTTTTCGGAAGAATAAGTGTTAGGAATCGTATTAAGAAAATATACATAATATTTTTGTGTGGAGTATACCATATCAACTTTTGGTTTGCTCATTGAGATGTGGATATTCATTAAATAGAGGTAGTAGAGATAGCTAGTTATATAGTAGGAAATTGTTTGGTGTATTGCTTGTTTTAAATGCTTGCAACTACGAGAAGATTGAAGGAATGGTGCAAGAGTTGTCACCACAAGAAGGCCATAAGGAGGAACTTTTAAAATCCACCACTACAGGATTGACGAAGGAAGACGATGTATGAAGATCAAGATAATGAGTGAAGAAAAAGAAAAGTTTAACAAGGTTTTAAAAAAAGAAATTTTTTTTCTGAGTTGATACTTCTTATTTTGTTTGAAAAAGGGTAATTTAAAAGATTTATTCAACTTACCTTTAAAAACAACGTCCACTTTTCAAACAAAACATTTACCCAAAAGAACGGGAATAGCAAAGGCACTAAGGCTTTGTCGCACGTACCCACGGTCCAAAAGCTATTGGATTTGTTGAATTTACTTAGTCTCATCTAGGGATGGCAAAAATACCCATGGGTCCGGGTACCCACGGGTACCGGACCCGATGGGTCCGGGTCTAATCGTGGACCCATGGGTATGAGATGTCGGGTCCGGGTCTCAAATTAGACCCATGGGCACCCAGACCCGGATCGGAAAAGATAGACTGACATGTGGTCCCTTGTTGTCATTGCCTTTCATCTCCCCTCATCTAACCCTAACTCCTCCCCAGACTCCCACCCACACTGCCTCTCTCCTCACTTGGCCTCCTCTCAGCCGCCGCCCCTCTCCCTTAGCCCTCCTTCCCTCTCTCAATTCCTACTCTTGGATGCGGCAGCGGCGGCGAGTAGGAGGCGGCGGTGGTGGCTGCGCGTGCGGGTGGCGGCGGTGAGCAGGAGGTGGTGGTGGTGGCTGCGCGTGTGGGAGGCGGCGCGTAGGAGCACGGCGCAGAGGCCCGCGACGGCTTGCAGGAGGCTACGACGGCCGGCGGCGGCGCGTGCAGGAGGCTGCGGCGGCGGCGTGCAGGATGCGGCTGACGGCGGCGTGTGCAAGGAGGCGGTGGCCGAGGGGTCCTCTCTCCCCCCGTTCTCAGGTTGAACCCGATGGGTACCCATTAGGGTCCGGGTACCCGCTGGGTCCGGGTATAGATTTAGACCCAAGAGTAATTTTGGGTCTGGGTCCGGGTCCGGGTACACTATTCGGGTCTCTGGTCCGAGTCCACGACGGCTGGACCCGGATGTACCCGACCCGATTGCCATCCCTAGTCTCATCCGGGTTGGTCCTATATGCAGTATAGTTTGGCATTGTCGCTCCCGGCTCAAGTCAATTTGGTTCTCAATGCCTCGAACAGGGGTAGTCCTGGGGGCATATCAACGGCAAACATATCGTCATACTCCTGCAAAAGGTTAGTAACAGCAGGTGGAAAAGAGACAGGCATATCATCAAATGAAAATTAGGTCTTTTTACATATCAAAGAATAGCATGATGGTTCGACAAGATCAGACTTTATGGCAAGCAAGATTTTTAATTTAATATCCTCAGTCTTATCAGAAAGTTTGTTCTTATCTTTATTTTATGGAAAAATAGTTTTAGTTACTTGCTGAATTTCAGATTCTAAGGTTCTCTCCTTCTCATTTTCTAGTCTTTCCCTATTAAAACGCACAATTTTGGAAGGGGTAATAGGAAGCAAAGTGATTTTCTTTCCTTTATGCACGAGAGTGTATGTATTATCTATACCATGACGACTTGGTTTCCGACCCGTCTTGGCGCAAAGTGCCATCATCACTGATCAACACCATGATTCCTAAGTACAAGCATAATATTACCAAGTAGTAACTCGTTCTTGTCAATATTCTTTCGTGTACCATGGAACGAGCTCACCTGGTGGTTTAGTTGACGTGCGCATGCCCTTGTTATTGGTCCTTGCATGATGGGTGTTGGAAGAATGGACGCATCATTAGGGGTGACGTCCTCATCTAGTTTTGTATGGTGAAACTCTAGTAGATTTGTCCAATTTTCATTCAATCACAAATGTGTTGAGTCAGAAGGGAAGGAAACGATCGCCAAGAATCAAATGAGGTGACTGGTGTGACGGATAAAGTGGAAGAAATTAAGCCAATTTTATAACAAATGGTGGCATAGGATGTGGAGCACGAGAAAGTTCGTGAAGAAGGCGTGCCATATGATGAGAGAGATTTTAGAGATCGTCCAGTCCCGACTGAGTGGAACTCGTATAACTTTGAGGAGCTATCCGTGAATGAAAATCACACGACATGGGACTACCACGTGAATGAGGTAACACAAGACGCAATCAAGGTTTTAAATATCATGTCGCAGAAGAGTAGCGGTGGACTGACTTTATAGTGGATAGCATATATCACGATATAGTGGATGCTACATGCTCAACTATATAATTGTAAATATATACTTAATCTTAAAACTAATTGTTAGACATAATTTGTATGAAACATCAAAGATATCACATAAAAAATATTTATACTAGGGTAAGATCAATATAATAAAATCCAAATATATTTTCATTTCATCAAATAATTTTTCTTATGTACCACTGTCGTATAACTTCGTATAATGTATGCTATACGAAGTTATTACGATATTGCAAGAAGGCATCAAGACTAGTATTTATTTGTAAATCTTTATTTATTGAGTCCTAGGGATGCCGTACTATAAAGAGGGATGAAATAGAGAAGCTTATAAAGGTTCCTAAGTGCAGGATGATCGAGAGATCTCTCGTATGTTGTGTTTTCGGTCTCAAGTTGTGTTATGAGGCAAGGGTATTGGATTGGGTGCCAAACTATGGCCCCTACCCCCTTTATATAGCTGAAGGGTCGAGTGATACCTGTATCCGACCGGAGTGGGATACAGCTAGTGACCCTAGAGGTCGTACCTTATTTTTAGCCATCTGGTACCTGTACTTGTAGAGTAAAACGATTGGCACAACATGGAGCATACCATCTGGATAGTGTTTGGCCCAATGATACTTATATCCGACTACAGCTAGTGTCCCAACATGGGGCATATCTTTGTTGTCAGCCAGACAGTACATGTACCCGACCAGAGTGGGATACAGCTGGTCACCCACCACGGGGCGTACCTTAAGGATAGAGTTAGGCCGTATGGTATCCATACCCGGGTTGCTGTGTACAGCGTCGGCCCCAACTGGAGCGTACCATCGAAACTCAATCCTAACATCACTGATATCTGATCCTGATATGCAGGGACCAACTAGCGACCCAACATGGGGTATACCAAAATATGGGTGTTTTTTTGTAGCTCTGCCGGTAGTCGACCCGACATGGGGTGTACCGAGGCTGAATTTGGCTTAGCCTGGCTGCACTTGTAGCCACTTGTTGTGACGCGCAGCTAGAAGCCGTAATTAGCGCTTAGGGCGCAGGGTGGTCTATGGCTAGAGGCGTAAGTGTATAGCCGTACCAAAGTTAGCCTGAGCGTGTAGTTGTGCCATAGACTTGAACGCTCGAGGCGCGGGCGTAGGCGCATAACCATGCCGAGCCCTTACTGAGCTATAAATTTGGACGGTCGAGGCGCGGGCGTAAGCGTGTAGCCATGCCAGGTGCTCACCGAGCCGTAGTTGTCGCTCATTGCCCAGGTCCTTCTTACCCGTATACGGAGTCATAGAAGGTACTTGTTGAGGTTAAAACCCATGAACCCCTGTAACATACACATGTAAAATTTAGGTAGTATCATGAAAACAGCTATATGGGTGTAAAAATCCAACCACTTTGTTTATGTAATTTTAATATCCTTTTGTTCCTTTTCCTTTTTGATCTTTAATTCGTCCAAGTAATCTTCCTTTTGTTATGCATTCTACCCGACTAGTCTAGCCCCCGGGATTCGCCGTTCGTGGGTCAGAGCTTCACTACTCAGAACAGTACTCGGATTCCTTCACAATCATTAAGAGAAAGAAACAAAAGTGCACGCAAGTGCACCTATTAGGTGTAGCCCCCAACTTACTGCATAGTTGGGACCGACTAAGTAGCAAGTCAAGGAACAACTTAGATTTATATAAAAAGATTATGGTAATGAGAACTTAGCTCAGGTGTAGGTGAGTAGCGTGTCACCGAGCCGTAGAGTTGGAGGCATTGGCGTGTAGCCGTACCAAACGCCCATGGCGCGCGATGGTGTATAGCCGAGCTGAAGACTTAGGCACTCGTGGCGCGGGGGTAGGCGTAGCTGAGTAGCATGTCGCTGAGCCATGGACCTAGAGGCGTAGGTGTATAGCCGTACCAGGCACTCGTGGCGCGCGATGGCGTACAGCTGAAGACTTGGACGCTCGTGGCGTGGGCATAGGCGCGTAGTTGACTAGCGTGTCGCCGAGACGTAGACTTGGAGCCATAGGCATGTAGCCGTACCGAGCGCTCGTGGCGCGCGATGGCGTACAACCAAGCTGAAGACTAGGTGTCATAGCCATGTGGCTGTACCGGGCACTCGTAACGCGCGATTGCGTATAACCGAGCTGAAGACTTGGGGGCTTGTGATGCGGGCGTAGGCGCGTAGCCGAGTAGCGTGTTGCTGAGCCGTAGCCTTGCAGCTATAGGCGTGTAGCCGTATCGGGAACTCATGGCGTGTGATGGCGTACAGCCGAACTGAAGGCTTGGTGTCGTAGGCGTGTGGCCGTACCGGGCGCTCGTAATGGTGATGACATACAGCCGAGCTGAAAACTTGGCCACTCGTGGCGTAACCGAGTAGCATATCGCCGAGCCATATAGTTGGAGGCGTAGGCATGTGGCCGTACCAAACGCTCGTGGCGGGCTATGGCGTATAGCTGAGCTGAAGACTTGTTGTCATAGGCATGTGGCTGTGCCGGGCGCTCGTAACGCGCGATGGCGTACAGCCGAGCTAAAGACTTGGGCGCTTGGGGCGCGGGCGTAGGCGCGTTGTCGAGTAGCATGTCTCCGAGCCTTAGACTTGGAGGCATTAGCGTGTAGCCATAGCAGGCGCTCGTGGCGCGCAATGGCGTACTGCCGAGCTGAAGATTTGGTGTCGTAGGCGTGTGAAAGGGATATGCCCTAGATCAATCATAGTGATGATTGTAATACGTCTTTATTCATGTACATGTGATAACTTTTATCAGCATCCTGAATAAATGTCATGACTTTCTCCATTGGGTACGACTTGATTATGAAACAAATTGTTAAGTAACATTATTCTTAACGTGCCCCTGATGCATATTATTACGAGGAGCGGTTATAATTTGATCAGCATATGTATTGGTTGATGATAATGTTTCACATAACATAGATATGGAGATATCAAACCAATAGTATAGATATAGAACATGGATAGTCGGACAGACATACTCCGAGACGCTGTGAGTTGTTATCTATTATAGTGCCATCAGTGTATAGTCTCGAGTGGTATGCCTATATGGTCCTTAGATCTGAGATTGTCGTGGATGCCCAGCATGTTGACTCGTATACTTTGGTATCATCAAACGCTACACCGTAACAAGGTAGTTATAAAGGTGACTACTGGGTATGCCACGATACATAACCAGGGGTGTGATGATTAAGATGGAATTTGCCCCTCCTCGATTACAAGAGATACCTCTGGGCCGCTCGTCTGGATGGATAGGGAAAGCGCACGGCCGTACTAATATGACTAAAGAGTTAGTCATGGTTTGTATGCATTACACTGTCGAGTGAAGTGGTCGAGTTATCAACAAGGTTGGCGCACATCTCATCTTGAGCTTGATTGATATCGTGTGGCAAAGGGATCGGTATGTGAGTGAATCAAGATTCAACCGAATATTGATTCTATGCATTCGGAGGTCAATACGTACTGTTAGACGCCACTGTTGATCGGTAGATCGAAAATGGGTTTTCGGATCCATGGGCGACTTGCACTGAACCTAACGGGTCATATACATAATGGGTTGGAACTGTTTAACGGGTTTATGTGTGGATATGATCTGCATAGGAGATAGAATCCTAGCGGGTCGAAGCCCACTAGAGTGACTATATAAGGGGAAGCATAGGGGCGGCATTGACAGATGAGTAGAGCCTTCACCACACCTAGCCGTCGCGCGTCCCTCTTATTCCCCAAAAACCCTAGCCACACGACGAGGAGTTAGCACACGCCGTATGGTGTTCCTGCTCGATACGTGTGGACACCGCTAGAGGCGCTGCCTTACTCGGACGCGCTGTTTGGCGAGCACTCCACGAACACCGGCAAGCACTCGGCGAGCACTCGGCCGGTGAGCATCGGCGAGGACATGCGATCACTCGGTGGTGATCAGGACGTGTACGTCTACTTCCTCTACGCGTGAGAATCTGCTTCCGCTGCACCTGCGCGTGAAGGGTAACGATCTGTGGTCACCTACTTGCATGTGATCAAGGGTGAATCGTTGTAGAAATTTTTTATTTTGTGATCGCGTAGCCTACCTGTTTCCTAGCATCGTGTAGCCGTACCTGGCGGTCGCAACACGCGATGGCGTACAGCCGAGCTGAAGACTTGGACGCTCGTGGCACGGGCGTAGACGCGTAGCCGAGTAGCGTGTCGCCGAACCGTAGACTTAGAGGCGTAGGCGTGTAGCCGTATCAGGCGCTCGTGGTGCGCGATGGCGTACAACCAAGCTAAAGACTTGTGCGCTCGTGGCGCTGGCGTAGGCGCGTGTCGCCGAGCCGTACACTTGGAGGCGTAGGCGTGTAGCCGTACCGGACGCTCGTGGCATGTGATGGCGCACAGCCGAGTTGAAGATTTGGGCACTCGTGTTACGGGCATAAGCGTGTAGCCAAGTAGCGTGTCGTCGAGCCGTACACTGGAAGGAGTAGGCGTGTAGCCGTACCTGGCGCTCGTGGCGCGGGCGTAGGCGCGTAGCCGAGTAGCGTGTCGCATAGCCGAAGACTTGAACGTGTAAGCGTGTAACCGTACTAGGCGCTTGTGGCGCGCGATAGCATACAGTCGAGTTGGGATTCTGCGCCATCGCCTTGATTGTTGGCCGGGGATCTGTCGTCCTTGGCCAAGGCCGTGTCACCACCGCCCAACCTTGCCCTGTCATAGTCTACCACACCACCGTCGTCGTTGCTTCACCACACACGGTGCTTGCGGCCGTGGTCGGCACGGGCGCCTCTCCTGCATGTGCCTTCGCAGCTCTTGGCTAGTACTGGAGCCATCGGACCGCCGCCATGCGCCCTAGAGCCGGCGCAACTCTTGGTTGCACCTGCTGCAGCGCTGTGCCGTGCTGCACACCGTCGGGGAAACGTCGTCTCTGCGCCCTTCCTCCCTGCCCAGCACATCCACGGCCGTAGGCAGCCTCGGGCACCACCGCCGGGTGCCGCGCTGCCCCGTGATTGGTGCGCCGTCGTGGAACCACCACCGGGATTGGCCGGTGTCGCGCCGCCTCCTTCTTCCTAGCTGGCCACCCGCGTCGTCAAGCTGCTCCTCCTTTCCTGCGCCGCCACGCCTCGGATCGTGGCAAAGCACAAGAACAGGAGCATGCGTCCCGTCTCTTTCTCTCACTGCAAAACACTTCCTCTCTGAAGGTTTTGGTGCACGGGAGGAAAGGCCAATCAACAAGGTTGGCGCACATCTCACCTTGAGCTTGATTGGTATCGTGTGGCAAAGAGATCGATATGTTAGTGAATCAAGATTCGGCCGAATATTGATTCTATGCATTCGGGGGTCAATACGTACTGTTAGATGCCACTGTTGATCGGTAAATCGAAAATGGGTTTTCGGATCCATGGGCGACTTGCACTGAACCTAACGGGTCATATACTTAATGGGTTGGAACTGTTTAACGGGTTTATGTGTGGATATGATCTGCGTAGGAGATAGAATCCTAGCGGGTCGAAGCCCACTAGAGTGACTATATAAGGGGAAGCATAGGGGCGGCATTGACAGATGAGTAGAGCCTTCACCACACCTAGCTGTCGCGCGTCCCTCTTATTCCCCAAAAACCCTAGCCACACGGCGAGGAGTTAGCACACGCCGTATGGTGTTCGTGCTCGGTACGTGTGGACACCGCTAGAGGCGCTGCCGTACTCGGACGCGCTGTTTGGCGAGCACTCCGCGAACACCGGCAAGCACTCGGCGAGCACTCGGCCGGCGATCGCATCGGCGAGGACATGCGATCACTCGGTGGTGATCAGGACGTGTACGTCTACTTCCTCTACGCGTGAGAATCTGCTTCCGCTGCACCTGCGCGTCAAGGGTAACGATCTGTGATCACCTACTTGCATGTGATCAAGGGTGACTTGCTGTAGAAATTTTTTATTTTGTGATCGCATAGCCTATCCGTTTCCTAGCATCGTGTAGCCGTACCTGGCGGTCGCAACACGTGATGGCGTACAGCCGAGCTGAAGACCTGGACGCTCGTGGCACGGGTGTAGACGCGTAGCCAAGTAGCGTGTCGCCAAACCGTAGACTTAGAGGCGTAGGCGTGTAGCCGTATCAGGCGCTCGTGGTGCGCGATGGCTTACAACCAAGCTAAAGACTTGTGCGCTCGTGGCGCTGGCGTAGGCGCGTGTCGCCGAGCCGTACACTTGGAGGCGTAGGCGTGTAGCCGTACCGGACGCTCGTGGCATGTGATGGCGCACAGCCGAGTTGAAGATTTGGGCACTCGTGTTACGGGCATAAGCGTGTAGCCAAGTAGCGTGTCGTCGAGCCGTACACTGGAAGGAGTAGGCGTGTAGCCGTACCTGGCGCTCGTGGCGCGGGCGTAGGCGCGTAGCCGAGTAGCGTGTCGCATAGCCGAAGACTTGAACGTGTAAGCGTGTAACCGTACTAGGCGCTTGTGGCGCGCGATAGCATACAGTCGAGTTGGGATTCTGCGCCATCGCCTTGATTGTTGGCCGGGGATCTGTCGTCCTTGGCCAAGGCCGTGTCACCACCGCCCAACCTTGCCCTGTCATAGTCTACCACACCACCGTCGTCGTTGCTTCACCACACACGGTGCTTGCGGCCGTGGTCGGCACGGGCGCCTCTCCTGCATGTGCCTTCGCAGCTCTTGGCTAGTACTGGAGCCATCGGACCGCCGCCATGCGCCCTAGAGCCGGCGCAACTCTTGGTTGCACCTGCTGCAGCGCTGTGCCGTGCTGCACACCGTCGGGGAAACGTCGTCTCTGCGCCCTTCCTCCCTGCCCAGCACATCCACGGCCGTAGGCAGCCTCGGGCACCACCGCCGGGTGCCGCGCTGCCCCGTGATTGGTGCGCCGTCGTGGAACCACCACCGGGATTGGCCGGTGTCGCGCCGCCTCCTTCTTCCTAGCTGGCCACCCGCGTCGTCAAGCTGCTCCTCCTTTCCTGCGCCGCCACGCCTCGGATCGTGGCAAAGCACAAGAACAGGAGCATGCGTCCCGTCTCTTTCTCTCACTGCAAAACACTTCCTCTCTGAAGGTTTTGGTGCACGGGAGGAAAGGCCAGCCTTGTTCTTGCGACAAGAACAAAGAACAGGATGAACACTCGAAACAAAAGGCACAAAAAATTTGGGAGGAATTTTTTTACTTTTATTTCTCCTGCTTTTCTATTTCCTTTCAATATCTCTCTAATTTCAATAGAAAAGATACAAAAATATGAGAAATTTTTGGAAATAATTTTCTGGAATTTTATACATCTTATATAATTTTATATAATTTTCTGGAATTTCTGAAATTTTTTAAAAAAGATACACACATGGGGAG
Source organism: Raddia distichophylla (assembly GCA_005191435.1). NCBI lineage: Eukaryota > Viridiplantae > Streptophyta > Magnoliopsida > Poales > Poaceae > Raddia > Raddia distichophylla. The sequence continues at coordinate 548,993 of SPJY01017702.1, forward strand.
AGCCCCTCCTTTCCCTCTCTCACCTCACACTTCTCACCTATGTCTATATGATGGTGGAATGCTTAGCACCAAAGACTCCACCCCGACTTCTTATATAGGCTCCGCCCCAAATCTTAGGGCATATGCTCTCTGAATATTCTGGCATCCCGAGAATATCCGGTACCGAGCCACGCAAGGTCTGCACCCTGGTTTTCTCACAGAGTCTAACCCGTAACATTCAGGGTTTTAACCACACTGGCTAACCTAGAACTGAAACAGGGTTTTACCAGGCCAATCCAGAACCAACAGAGGGTTTTTCCACATTGGCTAACTCAAAACCGAACTAGGATTTTCCACAGGCTAACCTAGAACCTAACCAGGGTTTGGATATTTGCTAACCCGGAACCTAACCATGCGTGAATCTTCAAGCGGATGCCGCTGTTGACACGAAAAGTTGTATTTTTGCGAACACACGTGTGGAAGCGTCAAGTCTGGGCTTGTGTCGCAACCAGGAACCAAGCGTGCCAGTCAGTTTGACCTGTAAATTGATAAGGAATAAATTGTCAGCGACATGGCCCCAATCGGCTTTAATAAACAGCCAGATTAGGTTTTGCGAATCGGCTTTAAAGAATCCGATTGTGATTCTATCAGCTTAATGCCTGATAGAGCAATAAATATTAATAAACATTTAATCATAAATTCCTTTCATCTCTTTTTGTTGTTTTATATTTATCATTAGCAATAAATCTTCAGATCAATCTATTAGATTAAATCGAGGGATAGATTGAATAGATTGGTCAAGCCAAGGCAGTATTCAAATCTAAATCTAGATATAAACTTATAAACCGATTTAAAGATTTAGAACTAATACAGATAAGTACAATGCTAATCGGCGAATAGCTAAACATGTGAAATCCTAAAACAAGTATATGCAAGATCGATTAAACGAGGCAGTTGCATACATCGGATTCAGGAAAAACATGTAAGATAATCGGCAATCGGCATTGCAAGGTAAATACATATTACAAATCGAATGAACGAGGCAGTGTAATATGCGAGAACATGTTCAAAACCCGAGACAGTCTAACACGCTTTGTATACATGAGATAGCCATGCGTACGGATTACAAGGAGAGAATCGATTATTCCATCGAGATAGCTCTACCTGCGATTTGAAGCCTTTCGACGAAGTCGATCGGATTCGAAAAGTGTGGTTGTGTTTAGAGTATGTCGTATATCGTTTTCACCAGACTTGGGACCCTATTTATACTATTACAAAGCCGAAACCAACACAACCTAATTTACTGCGTCGTGGAGTATATCTTCTGATTAAAGCTTCGTAACTCTCCCGGAGTCTTGTAACTATCGGAATTTTCTTATACACTCCTTTTCTCTTGACAACGCAGCCCATTTTTTTATTCGGCCCAATAATTCCGATGAAATTATCTGCTTCACAATATCCGATTTTCCTGCCAAATTTGGGTGTCAACATATGCCCCTAAGTTTAGCAATGGGATATTCTCATTACCCGAACTTTTTACTAAAAATCGGATTTTCCATCCCACTTGTCCCACTTGTCTTGGAAGAATTCACAGTTTTACCCTGCGCTTCTCAATTCTGGCCCATTATAAGAACACGTGACAGCCCACTATGCGACATGGGCCGTAACAGTAACACCGAAGACCCCGGTAAAAACCCTAGTTTTACCACGGCTATAAATAGGCGGCCATTCGCTGTCACTTTCACGCTCCCCTCTGCGCACAAGCCTCCTGCATCGGATTTCTGGAGCTCTGAGGATTCCCAGCGCACAGGCACTTTCTTCGCAACTCTCGATCGACAAACAAGTCTTAGGTACTATACCACTGTTCTGACTCCGAGGCTTTGTACTCGCTAGGTCCGGTAGGGGAAAATGATCCATCAGCTTTCATAGATCATTCAATAGCTAGACTTCCATTGTTTGCCGATGAACTGAATATGAATAGTTGGAAATTGGCATTTCGTTCCTGGCCTAGCCCAATCAAGGGATATAAGGACTGGCTTTCTCGGGTTCACAGTCAGAAAAAGAATCAGTGGAATGAATTAGGAATTACCGATGCTATCCTCCTTTCCTTGCATCCCCTCCAGCGGACGAACCCTTCCTGGCAGCATCGGCATATTTTTTGTGTGACACAGCCAATGCATTTCTCTTCCCGACAGGACCAATAAGCCCCACACTTTTGGACGTAGCTATGTTAACCGGTCTCAGCCCTGACGGCGAAATGCTATCGGCTTTTGACCTTCCTGCCACACTCAAATTGGTACCCGAAAAGAACTTCGGCTGGCAGTGTTACATTAGCACTCATCAGAAAACGGGCGACGTGGAAGACGAGGAGCACATCGCCTTTCTGAATATGTGGCTCGATAGATTCTTTTTCTACGACCAATCTTTTAGCCCCAAAAGTTTAGCAAGGAGTAGCCGAAGCATTGGTAGCAGGGCATAAGTTATCAATCAGAAAATATCTGCTGGGGGCCACATATCGGATGATGCATGAGATCAGGGAAGGTCTCTGCTCCAAGAAATCCGATTATTCAGTTGAAAACTTGGGTGGCCCTTTCTGGTTTGTTTGTCTGTTCTTGAAGCTCCACATATATAACTCCTTGAAGAATTTGATTTTAATATGGAATTTCCGAATGAAGAAGAAACCGATGGCACTGAACGCCCTTGTAGATCCTATGGAGAAATGACTTCTGTTAATTGTAATAGAAGGCGACTGAATGAAGAGGACTTCTTCCACTCTGTGGCTGCATTTTTCACCATGTCTGAATCGGAATATGGTCCAGAGCATTTTAATCCGTATACCGACTTGGACAGATATGCAGTTCCCTCCTTTTTCCGATTCTCTAACACCATAAGTGGTGAAGTCTTGCCATCTTTCAAAGAGTTCATCTCTCCGAGCATTATCTTTGCTATTCTTAGCATAAGAACTCATATCAGAAAACCTTTTTACGAGTTTTACCATCCGGCCATATTTCCTCGGCAATTCAATTTAGAACAAGACATTCCCGATTTGTTTATATACCGCCACATGAATGCCAGAGAGGATCTGAACTCCCAATCGGCATATGGCATCTTAGCTGTTGCACATATTGATTTTGAAATGCCGATGGAATTTATAATGTGGTCTGCAACCTCTCCAAAGTTCGAAACTTGGTGAGATTCTATTGCCAAAGAACATTTATGCCACGGAAGGTGGAGCTATAGCCTTAATCGAAAAATTTACTGGCAAGAGAGAGATTTGCAATCTAAACTGGCCAAAGATTGCTGGTATACCAGAATCTTCATCAGAATCGAAGGACAGCAGCAAAGATAATACCGATTCTCACAATTCCGATAACGAAGATAACTCTAGCAATGATAAAGAGGAAAATTCTTTTGAGTCAGACCCCAATTCGTCGGATTCAGACGACGAAACAACAGAATCTCAATATCATGCATCGTTTTTTTTAACGAGGTCACTAACTTGCGTGCGTTTACTAACTCATATAAATCCTTTTCCGATAACTAACCTTGCATTATTTTCCTTTACAGAGCGGAGACAAGCGCCCTAGGTCCAAGCTCGTTGGGGACGAAGACGGACGTCTCCACTCGACGACCAAGTCTGCATTGGTATTCACCCAAGGGTCCTCTCAACAACTGAAAAAGAAAGGTACGATCGGCTTATGATAAACATTCCATTAAAATCCGATGTCTTACTCATTTTTGATCAACAGGGAGACCCGACGGTGACATCGGCCAGAAGAAAAAATTGGCCACCGAAAAACCAAGACCCCAAAAGGTGCGTACATCCGATAGCACAGAGTCGGTATGTGACACAGTAAGCACTTGATTTTCCTCAGATTTTCATAACCTTCCTTCGGTTTTCTTCTCATCGGAATTCTAATTTCAGGACACCTCTCCCATTCAGAAGAAAAGGATACCACACCTGCTCCTCCGCCAGCATCGTAGACACCACCGGCCTTCAACCCCCAAGATGTAATCGGAAATTCCTTGAACTTATTTGCAAAATTTTTATATTTCGATCCTTTATAACTTTAAAAATTTCTTTCTCCAGTATATGTTTCAACCTCGAAGCCCAGTTCGGGTAACAGTAGTATCCACGCAGGTGATCACTTACGATGGGGGAAAAACCGATGAGCTAAATTTCGATCCCTCAAGCATGGATTGGCTCGACGATGGCGATCTGGACATCCTTTCCTCTTCGATTAAGACTCCATCCCCCCCAATCGCCGTTGCTGATCCTCCTGCCGCAGAGCCAACCCGGACCAATCGACTTCTCCCGGATACCCTTGCAAAGCTGATGCAGATGTGGGAGCTAGTCGGCAACGAATCAGCTTTTCTGGCCAATCCATCTGCCGTACGGGAGATAGCAGATTCTATCAAAGAAATTCTCCCAGAGCAGGTGGTCTCAGCCATCCAAAAATTGCTGCCTCTTGGGGAGAAGAAAGCCGATTTCGAGGCTGCACTGGATCGGCTCCATTAGAGGGAAGCTCTCAAAGATGCTGAAGCGGAGTTGAAGGCCCTTATCCAAGACGCCAACGCTTAGAATGACAAGCTCCTCGGCTAAAGCAGGAGGTCGGATCGGCAAAATCTGCTGCCTCCAAAGCAGTTTCAAGGGTCAAATCCTTGGAACAAGAATTGGAGAAGGCAAGGAAAGCCGAAGCGTCTGCCCGCTTAAGTTTCAAAGAGTCCAAATCAACGGCCAAAGAGCAGTATGGTATAGTGAAGGCTTGCGGCTTGGCAGTGTTAGACGCTAAAAAGAAAATTCAAGACGCCAACGCCCAGAATGACAAGCTCCTCGGCTAAAGCAGGAGGTTGAATCGGCAAAATCTGCTGCCTCCAAAGCAGTTTCAAGGGTCAAATCCTTGGAACAAGAATTGGAGAAGGCAAGGAAAGCCGAAGCGTCTGCTCGGTTAAGTTTCAAAGAGTCCAAATCGACAGCCAAAGAGCAGTATGGTATAGTGAAGGCTTGCGGCTTGGCAGTGTTATACGCTAAAATGAAAATTCCGATTGTGCCCGGATCAATCGAAGAAGATATTGACATCGTCAACCAGATCCGTGGCACAATTGCTGATGCCGCCATAAAATTTTTTGAGTTTTGCGATTAGATGGCCTGCGAGCCAATTTTTAAAAAACAATGTTATATGGTTGGATCGGCAATTCTGCCGATAAACACTTTGTTGGGTGCAAAACATTCAAGGCCTTCGTGCCATTGTAATAACTTTACTTCTGTTATGCATATTCCTTTGCTTACATCAATATTTCCATCTATAGGCGATTCATTTGAATCGGCTTTAACTCAACAACAACGTATTGAGTGAAATACTTGCATCAACCTGATACAAGCGTTTGTCGGTTTTTAAACTATAGGCGATTTATTTAAAATCGGCTTTTATAAACTTCTCTATTCAAGCTCTAATCCAAACACTTGGATAATACTTCTTCAAATATTTAGCATTAATCGCTTTGCCGAAAACTTGCCCTTCAAGCGTCTCCAAAATATGTGCGTTTTTAGGAATAATCCGATTGATTTTAAACGGTCCTTGCCAATTTGGTGACCATTTCCCGTGCTTAGGATCTCTTGAACCAATTGGTAAAAATGTTTTCCACACCAAATCTCCCACTTCAAAAGTTTTCGGCACAACTTTCTTATTATAATGTCTGGCAACTTTTTACTTGTCACGCTCAATATGCTCTAAAGCCTTTAATCGGATTGCCACCATATCATCATGTTTATCCATGATCACATTTTTGTAATCATCAGCTTCGACATTATTTTGTTCTTCAACCCTCGTAGATCCGATGATAGCCTCGACCGGTAAAACAGCCTCTTGACCATAAACCAACTCAAAGGGTGACACTTTGGTAGCCCTATGCTTAGCAATCCGATATGCCCATAGTGCATCCGCCAAAGTATAATGCCAACCCCGCAGCTTTTCATCGATTTTTCTCTTAATCAGCTTTATAGCACTTTTATTAGAAGATTCTGCTTGGCCGTTAGCTTGAGCATAATACGGCGAAGAGTTGATCTCCATGATTCCTAAGGTTCGAGCATAATCTTGGAACGTCTCCGACATAAATACCGATCCTTGATCTGTGGTGATCGTTTGAGGAATAACAAATCGCTAAATTATGTGCTCCTTAACAAAATCGATCGCTTCAGTGGCAGTCACTTTCTTCAATGGTGCAGCTTCAACCCATTTAGTGAAATAATTAGTCGCCACTAAAATATACCGATGCCCCTTGGACGAGGAAGGAAATATCTCTCCGATCATATCAATTCCCCATCCTCTAAATGGCCACGGCTTCACAATCGGATGTAAAATAGATGCAGGCGCATGCTGAATATTTCTAAATTTCTGACAATCTTTGCAGCCTTTATAATATTTGAAACAATCTTCAACCATTGTCGGCCAGAAAAATCCTACACGCTTCTGCATCCATCTCATCTTATATGCCGATTGATGTGTTCCACAAAGTCCCTCATGAACTTCCCTGATTGCAACTTTAGCATCTTCCTCATTCATGCATTTAAGTAATAACCCATCAAAACTCCAATAATATAGTTTATCGTTGACCAATACATACCTCTGAGCTTTTCTCTTAAGTTTTCTATCAGCTTTTCCTTGAGAATCTTTAAGGTAACCGATAATCTCTGCCTGTCATCCCATCGGAATCGAATTCTCACTTAGAACAATCTCCAATTCCATGATCGGTAATATGTATCCTAATGCTTCTTGAATTAATTTATTGGCTTCACAATTCTGTTCTCTCGGAATATGCTGAATTGTGAATATACTGAAATGTTTAGCCAAATCTGTAGCCCTTCCCAGATACTCCCGAAGCTGTTCACTATGGCATTCATATTTACCGATCATCTGGAAAACCACCAACTGCGAATCTCCATAAACTTCTACAGCAACAGCTCCAGCTTGAATCAACCACTCCAAACCTGAATCAAAGCTTCGTATTCCACCTGGTTGTTGGTTAATCCAAAGTCCATGGTAATACTGAATCGGTAAGAAACACTACCAGGGGATACTATAAAAATACCGATTCCACATCCCTTCTCACAAACCGATCCATCAAAGAACATTACCCATGGCAAAAGAATCGACAGATTAACATCTTGATGTTGCGTAATGAAATCGGCTAATACCTGCCCCTTGATGGCTTTTGGAGATTCATACGTCAAATCAAACTTGATGAGAGTATCCCATTTTCCAAGACGTCCTTTGATAATTGGAGCATTAAGCATGTATGTGACCACATTGGTTTGGCAAATCACTTTGCATTTGGCACCCAACAAATAATGCCTTAATTTAGTGCCAGCAAAGTACAGACACGGACAATACTTTTCAACCACTGTGTATCGGGTTTCTGGATCCAACAATTTCCTGCTTAGTTAAAAAGTGCATGTTCTTTTCCATCTATCTCCTGGACCAGAACTGCCCCTATTGTCTTTTCCGAAACCGATAGATACAACTTAACAGCAAATTTTCATTCGAAAAAACCAAAACTGGTGGATTGATCAAGTATTCTTTGATATTGTCAAATGCTTTCTGTTGCTCTGGCCACCAAACAAACTTATCAGAATTTTTCAACTTGAGCAATGGAGAAAATGGAATAATCCTTTCCGACAAATTTGAAATGAATCTTCTCAAATAGTTAATCTTACCAATCAGCTCTCGCAGGCAAACCTTTGAATCAGGAGGTTTAGTGTTCAGAATCGCCTTTACTCTATCAGGATGCACCTCGATTCCTCTCTCATGCACCAAAAATCTCAAGAACTTTCCGGCCGATACTCCAAATGCGTATTTCTTTGGATTCATCCTCATGCCATATTTTCGAAACCGATCCAACACGGTCACAATATCAGCTAAGTATTGTTCTTCTTCTTGAGATTTGATTACCACATCATCAATGTAAATTTCAACCAACTTACCGATTAAATCATGGCAAATCAAGTTCATCCCTCTTTGATTTATAGCCCCTACACTAATCAGCCAAAAAGTCATCACAACCCACTCGAATAAGCCGATAGATCCAGGACATCTAAATGCAGTCTTATTTATATCTTCTTCGGCCATAAAGATTTGATTGTAACCAGCATTGCCATCTAAGAAACTGATTATCCGATTGCCAGAAGCAGCGTCAATTAATCGATCAGCAATCGGCATCGGATATTCATCTTTGTACGTTGCCTTATTCAAATCTCAAAAATCAATGCACACCCGAATCTTATCAGAATCTTTCTTCCCAACTGGTACAATATTAGAAATCCAATCTGCATATTTACATGGCCGAATAATTTCCCAATCGGCTAGTCTAACAACCTTTGAATTTCAGCCTTCACTTGATCATAAATTTTCCAACTAATTCTCCTTGGCGCTTGTTTCACTAGCCGAAACCCTGGATTCATTTTAATTTTATGTTGAACAATAGATCGGCTTAGACTAGGCATCTCATGATATTCCCAAGCAAAGCAGTCAACCCGATCCTTCAGAATTTGAATAAGCCGATCTTTATATTCCCGCAGCAACTGTTTACTAATACAAGTGGGCCTCTCCTTTCCATCTGTTCCAATATCGACTTTTTCAAGTTCATCAGCTGATATAAAACCTTGGCCCATCTTATACTCGATTTCCTCTAGAGCCGCGGTTCCCATAAAAAACCCTCGTGTCCTTGAGTTACTGACTGTGCTTTTAGTGTCATTGGCTTGAAGCCGAATTTACTAACGCTGATGAAATCACATTCTTCCAAGGGTTTTTCCGATAATGCTTCCAGGTTGTCATGGATCTCAGCACAATCGGTTTCTGCAGATAGAGATTCCCCTCTAACCACTTCTATCTGCTCGCTAATCCACTGGATCAAAATTTGATATAGTGTTGATGGAATACAACAATTGGTGTGTATCCAATCTCTCCCTAACAGCACATTATAACTTCCTTTTCCTTCAATCACGAAGAAAGCTGTTGGGATTGTTTTGCACCCCACTGTGAGCTCTACCACCAAAACTCCCTTTGCTTCAGTCGGATTCCCTTTTTTTTTTTTGCAAAAGGGCCGAGCCCTACTTCCATTTTCATTACGAAGACGAAAGCAACCACAGACAAAATTCGCAAACTTACAAGAGAAACAAAAGGATAAAGTATCCAAGAAGCTAAGACATAGTGCTTAATGTCTACTGAACAAATAGCCAATTCCAGCAACCAAAAACTCAGAATCTGCACTGAATAAAAGACAAGTCTTTTATCCAAGTAACAGAAACACTACGACGGCAGTTCCAGAGTCTTTAACTTTTCACTTGTCCTCTCCCGGCCTCCGAGTAGAGCTCGCTCCCTGGACTGTCTTGAATATAAGGTCAAGCCCCATCTTAACCAAAGCCTGATCATCAGCCTGAAGCAAACCTGACCAATATTGAACAAAGGCACAGAAATTGTAAGCCATCGACAAGGGATCCCTGATCCTTCTTTTTTCGAAGCAGACTTCAATGCGTTTTTCTAAATCCCCCAACAAACAGCTGCTATGCAAATGAATTTAAGATTTCCATTTTTTATCAACACAGATTTTTCCCACAGAACCGCTTGCACCCAATCAAATGGTCTCCATCGAATACCCATGCTTTCGAATAAAATTCCCCAAAGAAGTTTTGCAACAAAGCAACCAAAAAATAAATGATTAGTAGTCTCAATGTTATCACAGAAGCAACATCTAGGATCCCCATCCCAATTTCTTTTTCGCAAGTTCTCCTTGGATAGGATAGCATTATTAGAGACTAGCCAGATAAAGCATTTAATTTTCAGGGGCAATTTGGATTTCCACATTCCCCTACTCACATTTAGTCCCTCCGCCTTGAAAAGACTATCATACATTTTTTTAACAGAGAATTCGGGATTTTTACCCCCATCCCAAAGACAATTGTCTCTTTCATTGTTCAGCCTCACATTCATCAGGTTTTCCTTTAATGCACTCCATTTTTTTAATGTTGTATCATCCATCCATCTTCTAAATGGAATATCCCACTGCATTTCCCCCATTTCAGCAACACTTGCTCCTTGATTGGTGCAAATATTGTAAATCTCCGGGAAGGCTGAGGTGAAATCCAGATATCATTCCAAAGGCTGATGTTTTCACCAGAACCAGCTACCCATTTCCTCCTGGGCAGGTAGAATTCTCTCATCTTCATCAGGTTTTTCGAAATCACAGAATCAGAATATTTGACCTTATAGTTGGCTAGATGATTTGTTTTCAAATATTTTCTTCTAACAATTGTTGCCATATCCCATCCTCTTTCTCCAATTTCCATAACCATTTACAAAGGAGGCTTATATTCAATTTTATTAAGTCCTGAACCCCCATCCCATTCATGTTCTTAGGGCTCACAACCTTTTCCCATTTTATCAGGTGATATTTTCTTCTCTCATCAGTCCCTCCCCAGAGGAATTTTCTCCTGATCCTATCAATGTATTTAATCACCCCCGTGGGAAGTAAGAACATGGACATAGTATAAATGGGAATAATGGACAAACATGCATTTAGTAAAGTCAATCTGCCTCCCATGGATAACATCTTCCCTTTCCAGCCATCCAATCTTTTCCTGATCTTTGCAATCAGAGACTCCCAATTACCAGCATTATTCTTTTTATAACTAATGGGGACCCCCAAATAATCCATAGGCAACACCCCTGTTTTGCAATTAAAGTACCATGCAAAATCTTTTTCCATCATTTTTTCATCATTAATAACAATCAATTCACTTTTGTCGAAGTTAATTTTCAGGCCAGACATTTGTTCAAAAAAATAAAGCAACAATTTAGCATGGACAATACTATCCTCTACTCCTTCCAAACAAATAATAGTATCGTTTGCGTATTGCAAAATGCTACATCCCCCTTCAATGATATCAGGAACCAAACCTCTGATAAGTCCATTATGCATAGCCGTGTTCAACATCTTGCTGAGACAATCAGCAGCCAAATTGAAGAGAAGGGGAGATATGGGATCACCCTGCCTCACACCCCCTTTACTTTGAAAGTATTTCCCTTTTTTACCATTCACATTGACACTCAATGTGCCCTTTGTCATTATTTTTTTAATCCAATCAATCCAAATTCAGTTGGATTCCCATTGAAATCGCTTAATACCATATTGGTTTTAACCAAATCTTCTGTAGATTTTTCAATTTTCCGACACACGGAATACGGCATTAGATTCCCAGTGGCTCCACTATCCACCATCATTCTGGAAATTGGTTTTTCATTCTCATAACCCATGATGAACAATGGCTTCAAGTGTAATCGGGAATTTTCAGATTTCTTGAATATAGCATCCTCGGCTCCAACTACCAGCTCTGCAGCAGGCTCTTCATAATCACACATGAATTCCCGAGGTAGTATGCAAACCATGTTGGTAGTAATCGAGACTTCATCAGAATCTGTATTAGCATTAATAATAACAGCCGATCTCAGCTTAGGCCTCCATTCTTGTTTGCCTCTGGCAGGTTTCATCGGCTTTACTTGCTCCAACAGAGTGTCTCTGAACTTTTCAGCTTCTGCCTCCTTTGCTTCAGTATTTCTCATCCGCTGTAAGCGACGCTTCTGAAATTTTGTGATTCCACTTGGGCACCATTGCGGCAACGGCACCTTGGCAGGCCGATGCACATCAGCATTTTTATTCATCAGGATTTCCTCGGCTTTCTCACTAGGAGACACTAGACGATCCTTTACCGATGTCTTCTTCACTGGCGGAATAAACACGTGATTCATGGGGAAATTTTCAAGAGTAGGTAACGACATCCTCTCTTCCCAGCAGTATCGAAAAAAGGACATTCCCAATGCTCCATCTCCCAATCTTGATTCATTGAATTCCTTTGAACGGGCTCAGGAGTATTTGATCTGACGCTCCCACGGGGTGTATTCTTAGCCATTCGATCATACTTTTCTAACAGCTAATCAAAAGTTGGCTTTGGCCTTGGCTTGGTAGTCGGATTATGATCTCGCCCACGCCTTACCTCGCGCCACTCGCCAATTTTCTCACCACCTCGTCAGCTTGCTGCTCGGAATTTCAATTCTGGTTTTCTTCCACTATGATCCTTTAAGAACCAACAAGCACTTTAAACCGATTAGATTTTTCAGAATCATCGGCTTTTCTTTTAGCGTCAACCATCCCAATAAAGCCGACTGGAAAAGGTTCTGTATCAATCTGCGAACTTTTGCCTTGATATCGAAGTTGTCCACTCTCAATCGCTTTCTGCACCAGTTGCTTCAAAACATTGCATTCATTAGTGGCGTGTGAATAAGAATTATGCCACTTGCAATACTTCCGTTTCTTAAGTTCTTCGAGTGGAGGGATAACATGACCCTACTTAAGCCGAATATGCTTTTCTTGCAATAAATGATCAAAAATCCAATCACAATTGGATGTATCGAAAGAATACTTGCTCTTTCAGAGCTTTTCAGCTTTATCCATGAAGCTCGAATTCTTTCTTATTGTTCACCCATTCAGCAACATAGGCACCAACCTCCAAAGTATCGGAATCATCAGAATCTTCAACTTCATCAGCATCAACAACATTGATAGCTTTGACCTTACCTTTATTATTGTTATTATTCTGATACTCCTTCGACCTGGATAAGAATTATCAGAGAATCGGATTTCATACAGCGCGATTTTGTGGGCCAGATGGGAAATATTAGCAAATTCTTGATTGCCCACCTTCTTCTGATTGACAGGTAGTAAACCTTTGAAAGCCAATTCTGTTAATTCATTGTCAGGCAGTGAAAGGCTATAACATCGGTTTCTCACCTCTCTGAACCGACGTAGATAATCATTTACCGATTCTCCAAATTTCTGCTGAATCATCATAATATCGGTAATTCTAGCTTCGTTCTCTTCAGAATAAAAATATTCATGAAATTTCTGTTCAAGATCTGGCCAAGAGGTAGTGCTGTTTGGAGGAAGCAAAGTAAACCAGTTAAATGCCGATCCCGATAGCGACAGTGGGAACAATCGGCATTTGAGTGTATCCTTGGAGCAATCTTAGGAGTATTGAACCCACACTGCTTCATCATGTTATACACCAGGTTCCTTGTCATCTCTTCTAGATTCTCATTCATCCAAGAGTTAATCGGCTGATAGATCGGATCTGGTATCGGGATTATAGCCTGATTACTCTGTATTGCTTGAATCGGATTTGGATTGATTGCCCCTAGCACAGGATTTGGATTGAAAACTTGATTTGGGTTAGCTGCCAACGGAGGATTTGGCTGAAAAGCTCCAGCATGAGACGTTCCTTCCTGGGTATTTCTGATCTGATTATAAGGTGGATACCGGTTCCCCAAATTCATCTCTTGTGGAATATTCCGATTCCTTGGAGGGGTCTGCCCAGTCATGATATTATGCAAAGCAGCGCAAATCCCCTCTTGCACAATCCGCCCTAAAACCGATGATTGATCCATCATCGATTGGTAAAAGGAACTATTAATCTGGTCCCTTATGACTTTAGAAAAATCCCCAGTAAGCAATGGATCTCCAATGGAAGTTATTGTGATCTGGCCACTGCAAGTTTTCCGATAGCCCGTCAACACCCTTTTCTTGTTTTCTTCAGGAATTTCAGCGAGCCTATCTTCAATCTCCTTTTTATGATCAGGGCGCAATTCATCAAAAGTTAGGGCTTCAGCAGCGACCTTAAGTGCCTCTATCGCCGCCTCAGCATCGGTGCGCGTCATCTTGTTGATTTTGATTCTTGGGGTCGCACCAGGCGTGCTAAAAAGTGTGTTGACACGAAAAGTTGCATTTTCGCGAACACACGTGCGTAAGCGTCAATTCTGGGCTTGTGTCGCAACCAGGAACCAAGCGTGCCAGTCAATTTGACCTGTAAATTGACAAGGAATAAATTGTCAGCGACATAGCCCCAATCGGTTTTAATAAACAGCCAGATCAGGTTTTGCGAATCGGTTTTAAAGAATCCGATTGTGATTCTATCGGCTTAATGCTTGATAGAGCAATAAATATTAATAAACATTTAATCATAAATTCCTTTCATCTCTTTTTGTTGTTTTATATTTATCATTAGCAATAAATCTTCAGATCAATCTATTAGATTAAATCGATTGGTCAAGCCAAGGCAGTATTCAAATCTAAATCTAGATATAAACTTATAAACCGATTTAAAGATTTAGAACTAATACAGATAAGTACAATGCTAATCGGCGAATAGCTAAACATGTGAAATCCTAAAAGAAGTATATGCAAGATCGATTAAACGAGGTAGTTGCATACATCGGATTCAGGAAAAACAAGTAAGATAATCGGCAATCGGCATTGTAAGGTAAATACATATTACAGATCGAATGAACGAGGCAATGTAATATGCGAGAACATGTTAAAAACCTGAGGCAGTCTAACACGCTTTGTATACCTGAGATCAAGATGATACAGCCATGCGTACGGATTACAAGAAGAGAGTCGATTATTCCATCGAGATAGCTCTACCTGCGATTTGAAGCCTTTCGACGAAGTCGATCGGATTCGAAAAGTGTGGTTGTGTTTAGAGTATGTCGTATATCGTTTTCACCCGACTTGGGAACCGACACTCTTCTTGGGAACCGACAGTCGTATAATATTACAAAGCCGAAACCGACACAACCTAATTTACTGCGTCGTGGAGTATATCTTCTGATTAAAGCTTCGTAACTCTTCCGGAGTCTTGTAACTATCGGAATTTTCTTATGCGCTCCTTTTCTCTTGACAACACAGCCCATTTTCTGATTCGGCCTAATAATTCCGATGAAATTATCTGCTTCACAATATCCGATTTTCCTGCCAAATTTGGGTGTCAACAGCCGCCCGCCTCCAACGATCCCTTCGCCTCGTAGCATCCGTAGCCACGTGCTCTGGTCTCGATCCTTCCTGCCTCGTCACACGTGTCCAGGTCTCACCGAATCGTCTCGACTCTCGGCGAACGCATCGACCACCAGCTGGCACCACACGAGTTTCCTTCATCTCGAAGTGTCCACCAAGTGCCACAGTCCCTCGAGCGAAACCTACCTTGCCCCTCGTGAATCCGGACATCTTCCGAACCGCCCTGGTAAACGGTCCCGACCATCCACGCCACCTCTCCACCTGCGAACTAATAGACCTAGGCAAACCGTGATCCGAACCCAAGTCTTTCCACACTTGGTTCGGGGTTAGTCGATAACCAGTATTCAATTCACAACAGCAAATCCAAACTCACATGTGCAAAAGCTTCGCTCCGATACCTAATCCATACCGTCACAACACCTCCTTAGCTTCAACCGTCTTCGGCACTAGACCGAACCTCGGCCCTCCCAGCCTTGTCCTAGTCCTTAACCTCATCACGGTATCTAGATCCACCTGTGTACGACCGTCCCGTGACACCCTGCCGTTCTGGACCCCCTAACCTCCAGTTCGTGTCCTGACACCGTCAGCCCATAGTACATATATCGGACTTGGCCTCACCCGTTGAGGTGTGCCTCCCAGCTTCAAAGTCCTGCAACAACACTGTGGACTGGTGGATTATCGGGGGTCACTGTCGGCAATGAATTTGTTGCAGGGTTATGCGCTAAAACCGAACTTGATGGTAACACAAGACAAGGATTTATACAGGTTCATGCCCTCAACTCAGTGGTAATACCCTAGTCCTGTGCTCTGGGACTATGTGTCTGCGTAAATTCGCAGATTAAGATGTAGATGATGAAGATGATTTTATGACGGCTACCCCTCCCATTATATAGTGTTGGAGGGATAAGGTTACTTGGCTCTATTCAGTACATGATACCAGATTCTGTTATATCTGCACATGATAAGCACCGACATTTACAGGTATGAATCTCCTATTTACATGGAGCTAAATTCTATCCTCGGGAACATCCTTGGTGACCGAGTTATGCGTAGCCCGAGTGGTCTTCATCCCTATCCAGCTAGATTGGATCTCCCCCCACTTGTTACCTCTTGGGCCTTTTAGAGGATACCCGGGGCCCATGTAGTGCACAAACACAGACAAGCACACCATCACGTAGCACCGGGCATATAGCCAACTCTAATTAAGCACATTCAAAACCTCCATTAAGCACCAAAGCTTGTCAACATACACATCACCAAAAGAGACAACTTCCACATCATTCAACAACTCCGCAACAATCGGCGAGGTATGGCTAGAATTTGATAAGGTAATCGTGAGGTACATGATAAAATATTAGCAAAAAATTAAATTATCAGTACCTTCTTATGCTAATAGATATGACCTTGACGCTTATCTTGATTGGGAATTTTTGCTACATCAATAATTTCCATGCTTAGATGTGTTCCTGCGCTAAAAGACAAGTTAAGGTTGTTGTTAGTAAATTCACTGATTAGGTTGTTGTTTGTGAATTCATTGATTTTGCATCTATCTAGTGGCATAAAATTTGTAGAAGAGGAAGCGATCCTATAACCTAGGATGCTTTTAAAACATGCCATACGGTCCTTATTTGTTCCTTCGTATTATGAGAGAGATTTGCTTAACAGGTTGCAACGTTTAAATCAAAGTTGTAAATCAGTTGAGGAATATTATGAAGAACTATAAATTGGTATGTTGTACTGCGGCTTACAAGAGAATGTGATGCTAAAATGACTAGATTCTTGTGAGTGTTAAATCATGAGATTCAAGATATACTTGATTATCTTTACTATTATAAAGCCTCTCGTGGTGGTGGTGATTTCATCAACTTGCATTCTCGGTCGTTTGATCTAATGATGCTACTTATACCCACATCGAACGTTCCATCTTTAACACCCCTCCGACCTGTGCTCCCAACCCTATTCCCCTCACTCCCCCACCGATGCCTCCACCTCCTCTAAGTCGCGTTGCCCTTGCGTCTAACCTCCACCTATCCCCTACGCGGCTGCGCCTCCATCCTCCACCACCTCGACACCATGGCTCCTTCACCTCCACCAACACTTCCTCTCCCTCGCATCGCCCCCATGTCTTTCCTCCAGCTCTCCTCTACGCCTCCCTCCCCCGCCACCGCCTCGACCCCGTAGCTCCTCATCTCTTCCATTCTAGGTTTCGTCGCCTCACCACGATTTGCCCCTCAATCCACGCCTATAGCTACATTTACAAGAACGACGAGCTGTTCACGGACTTCGACACCCACGATCCCTCGCCTGAGCCGGAACGACCCTACTACGACCTCGGCAACGACGACTCCGGTGTCAGCGCTGGCCGGAACCGCGAACTGCTCCAGGACGCCCGTGCAAGGCGATGACAATGCAGGATCGTCATTTTGGCCGCGGAAGCTGCTGCTCAAGAAGGGCGACGGCATGCCCAAGGATGGGCTGGATAGCTAGGGCGAGGAGGAGGCGGCCGCGCTGGTGAAAAACAATGTGGACCTAGAGACTGACGCCAATAGGAAAAGTAAGGGATCGTTGGCCCTCAGGGACTTCGCGAGGGGCGAGGGCGAGGAGGAGAAGCATAGGAAGGAGGACGGGAGGAAGATGGACATGGGGATGGGGATGACCAGTACACCAGGACAACTCATGCGCTTCCTCTCTTCACTAGGGGTGAAAACGGACTGGTTATGGTTGGGCAATGGGTCATACCATATCCTACCCTAATTTATTTTTTCGGATATTGAGTCGGATACAGGAAGCTCAAAATCGGGTCGGATTTGGGTACGGTTACTGGTTTTTACGGTCGGGTTGAAGACGGATGTTGGATATGATATGGAAGGGTAGAAATCGGTTATCGGGTACTTAGTCGAATAGAATATAATTCATATAGGATTAAACAGGTGATGGAAATAATCTAACTAACACACTTCATCGAACACATATATTCCAATTAAGGGCTTATATTTGTAACCTATTTTAATAAATTCAGTTACTTGATCATTGTCGAGCATGTAAATCATGTTACTGTGGAGCATGCATGAATTAGGATCACAACAAAGATTCAACTAACGGCCAAGTGGAATAACTGCAAGCATGTAAATCATGTCACTGCCTAGCTTCATACCTGTTTTGTGTACATATTTTTTAGTCTGCTGACTTCCTCATCCATGGGCTGGTCAAGATTCTGATCTAGTTCCCACATGATCCCCCTATTGTGCACCATTGATGTCTTCCAAATTCGTTGCGGAATACACACCGAGCGGGAGGTGTTGTTGTAGTTCCCCCCAGATTGGATCTGATCAGAATCCGAGAGGTGGAGATCGTCGAAGTCATTGATGACGTAGTCGGCTACCGAAGCGGTAAGCCTGGCCGGGGGCGGAGACGACAGTGACTCCGGTGATCAATGCCATCGAGCTTGATGAAATTGATCTTGACATTGCCCCTACCTGGCGTGCCAACTGTCGATGAGTGTTTAACAGGGGATTATCGTCGGCAATGATTATACATGGGGTTATGCGCTGAATCCAAACTCGATGGTAGCACAAGACAGGGGATCTTTTTTATACAGGTTCAGACCCTCGCGGTGAAGGTAATACCATAGTCATGCTCTTGGATTATATGGTGATCTGATGATTATTGTGAAGAGAAATGTCTCTCCATGGATGGGTGTGGAGATGATGATGATGATGATGATGAACCAGGGGCTCCCTGCCCGTCTTATATATTGGGGGAAGGGTTACAAGGTAGAGTCCTGGGTGGTTACGAGATAGGATTCCAATCTCTATCCTCTAGTCAGACACGTAGTTATCCGGGATTACAATTGTTTCTTCCCTATTATGGATAGACTTCTATCTTTAAGCCTTTCCTTGCCGGGCAAGCCTTTTAGAGTTATCCACCCGACTTGGTCCATCCCCTGTCAGGTGGTCAAAGTCTCCGTGTGGATACCCGGGGTGTATGTTATCCACAACTACCATGCTATGCTCCATTCTCTATTCACATCACCTGACCCATGGCTCGTGAAGCCAACATCAGCACTGCAGGTAGAACTCGTTGTGGAATTGATCCTGCAAAGTTACATAACAGGCATCCAGGAAATAACAGTAGATCAATTGTGTGAAACCTTTTAGTTTTAACAAGTACCACAGATCCAATGACGTCTGAAACCTTAAAGGTTAAAGAAACATGTACTGATGTACCTGGTGACAGTGCATTGCCGTTGTTAGAGAAGCTAGCTGAGCCAGGTGGAGCAGGAGACCTGCGAGAGTTTGAAAATGGAAGGATCCCTATGGTTGCATACTTCGTGACAATGGAGCCCGCGGACGATGAAAAGGGTTAGGCAATGCAACAAGCCCGTATCTCATATTTTCCTGGTGCATTTTCATCTTACAGTTCTGAAAGCAAGGCAACGTTGCCACGTTAAAAAGGTTGCTGAAACCCTCCTTGCACTCGTAGTGGTAGCTGAGACCTATGCCATTCTTTCATATCCCTCCGTCCCCGCAATATACCAATTCACAGGCTACAGAAACAAAATTGCACAAAAATTAATATGAAGATGATTACCTGAAAATATTGAATTGTGGTAAATAAAAAATTTAGTAGGTTGCAGTAATTACTGCCTGGGGCGGTGTTAACGGAGCCGGTGCTGCTGGATCATTGTTAGAACAGGTGCGATCAATGGAACCTGCAAACATACGTGGTTATTCCATCACATGAGCTGATATAACTATATAAGCACACATTAATAATTTTGTTGCTTAAAAGAGTATTTGACTATTATTTGTGGATAGCTGATTGTTTTTAGATAATGGTAAAAAACGGCTTCTACATTCAAGGATGCACACAGCCACACACAGTCATCAATTATTACAATACCTCACCAATGGATAGCAGAAAAAAATGGTGGATATCTGATTGATAATTACTGGAAAACACACAAAAACTCTTAGGATAACGCTATTGGTTCAGAAAATAAACTCTGAAGATGACAACAAGAAACATAACCTATATTTTTACTTCCTGATGGAGACAAATGCTGAAACTACAAAATCCGCATTCTTCTGCTTTCTTTAGTGAAAGAGACAGCAGGTAGTGTTGTGAATTCAAATGTCATAGGAACAACACAAGCCAGTCACTTGACTTTCAGTCCATTTCCGGCCTAAAAAAAGGAATTCCAGTACGCAGTTCTAGACTTTCATTTCATGTGTTGAATGCAAAATAAAACATGAACAAAACTAAGAGCTCTTGGTGTGAGCGGGGCACACCTAGAGCTCGTGGTGCAAGAAACTTGGAAAACTAAAGAACAGTAGAGAAAGCGGGGCGACCTTGGCAAGGCGGATCTCGTCGTTGAGCTCATGCGGGTGGTTGTTGAGGTGGTCAAAGTGGTTGATGTTCTGCTAGTCGTCCCACGTCACCAGCGCCTCCGTGCCGCCCGCTTGCAACCAACCCTCAGATCAAGCTCGCAAAGAAGGAATGAATCAATCCCTGGCATGGGCGCGTGGGGAGCGGGGTTGGGGCTTGGGTTTGCGCTGCCTCACCTGCTGCATCTCTGTCTATGCTAGAAGGGGCCGCCGCGCGGCGAGGAGGCACTGCCGCGCGTCCCTGCCTCGCCGGAGCCGCCCTCTGCGAAGCGGCCGTCGCCCGATCTGGGCTCCCCAGGGCCCACCACCAACGCGCTGTTGCGGGCACTTCAGAGGCGGTGGCGGCGGCTGTGAGAGGAGGAGACGGCACCGAACGATGAAGGAGGAGCAGGAGGATGGTGATGGGAAGAGGAAGTGCGGTGCTGGAGAGGGCGAGAGAGGATGGGAGGGAGGAGGGGACGCGAGGGGGAGGTGAGGCGGGGAGGCACCGGGGGCAGGGGTGGAAGGCTAGGGTTTCGGGGGGCGTGGGTAGCTAGAACCGTTTGATCCAAGCAGCGGAGCGATCGGACAGCGGTGTAGGCATCAATGAGTTTCGGGGACGGAAGCACGAGCGACGACAGAGAAACAGAGGATTAGGCGGGGCGCAAGCAGGAGCGACTGCGGGGACGGCGGTTGCAGAGTATCATGCGATCCGTAATCACAGGGAAGAAGAGATCGTGGTCTTGGCCAGCAGGTAGATCGGATGGAGCAGAGCACATTGCATTACGCGAGATGGATGGTCCGGATTCTAAGTTGACAGTACCACCACCACGACCATTAGGTGTTATAAGATAGTAGAGATAGAGATATGTGTGTGAATTGGTCCCTAAAATGATAACCTGACATATATGACACATCACTTGACACCCTGGATGATGTTCCACTAGAGTGTTCAGATGATGTCACACTAGAGTGTTCAAAGACACAAATACAGAATGACGTGGCATCATTTTATGATGATTTTTTTGTCATACAAAATTAAGGCAACGCTCTTATCTTGCAGGCAAACCGTGTTTTTGTGATGATTTTGGACTTTTCCACGACATTTTAGATACTTTTTATGATAACGATCTTTCGTCACAAAAGGGATATCTTTAACGACACATGGCGGTTGTTTGTTTCAGATTAATGTAGTGTTGCGTTTTACTGTAGCAAATTTGTGATCCCCTCAAAATACGTCTTAACTAGTTTAAAAAATTATGAAAAAAATATTTTACAAACTTTAAGAAGTACTATTTAAAACCCCACAAGAATGACTACAAAACATTACATCATTTGGCTTATACAAAAATAAGAAAATTTTATTTTATTTTATTTAATTTAATCTGAAACAAACAAGGCCCTGGACAATTCGTCATATAAAATTGTATTTTCCATGACAAAAATAAACATTTTTTAACAATAACTTTTTGTGATGCACATACCATGACTAAGTTGTTTTTGTCATTAGATCGTCATAAAAGATCTACTTATGACAAATTTGTGACTTATGATGACTAATTTATAATGTCATTAAGGGCTACACTTTAAAATGTCATGAATAAGATATTATGCTGGTACATTCATCATTAACCTTCCAAATTTACAAAATAAAGAATAAAAAAGCAGCCCTTCAGCTTTTTTTATGCCCTTGCCGCAAGCCCGTTAATTTCATGGGTTAATAGCATCTGTGCCATTTTTCATGTTAGCTTGATGCTTTTACAAAATTACAATCTGACAATTTTGTTTTATTATGTTTCATGATTTGGGAAGCACAACATTCCATTGCTGCAGGTCGTGGCACCTTAAGAAAAAAAGACATGGATTATTGTGTCTATATATGTTTGTTGCTAGAGATATATGAAAAAATAGTTAACAATTTTCTATTTGCTTACTAGATGCTGGTAATGTTATTCTCTGCGGTTATCACCACGTATTATTGGAATGGTACTTGCTTGAACCGAAGCATTTTCTGTTGATTTTAATGTCCATCCAACATCAAGGTCAAATCCAATTATCATCAAGCTTCTTTAAAAGCTCATCATCAAGGCGCGCATCATCCTTTGTAGTTTGTCGCATTTGGCATGCCTTGTCATGTTCCTTTCATCTACACATTTGTTGGTGTTCTGCGCAATGGTCATTCAGCTTAAAAATTTGTCAATATTATCTTTTAATGATCGACTTGTATGCTTGCTTGTTCGGTTTCTGTTTTGACAATTACTTGCTGCAACATGTTTTTTTTTTTGCTTTATCAAACTGAGAAATTATGTATATGTTATTAACGGTTTCAGTTTCGGGTTCTTTTCCTTTATAACGAGAATACCTAGCAACCGTGGGTCTTTCGCCCACTTTTTCCTGAAAAAAAGCTAGATAGAAGTGAACTATTTGGTTTATTGCAAGACCATGCTGAGAAAAATATGTATGCTATCTTTTACTATGTTAGCATTTTTGGCACAATTAATTACTAGGACATTTTGCTACTGCCTTTTCGTATATGCTTTTTTCTCTCCTGATCAATTATGATTTTTAAAATTAGGGACCAAGATTATGATAAATAAGGAGATTATGAGGATGGCGACAGAAACACCAAATCCAAATGATTCTATATAAAGAATTAGATATGAACAAGCTCCATGCATTCACTGAACTTGAAGCCACTGCAACAACTATGTTACTGTGATGTATTTTTGAAGCTTTAGTTCATGTAGGTTGACATCATAATTGTTAGTATTTTTCATGATACCATCTGTTTGACTTGCAAAAATTCTGATTTGCATTGTCTTATTAATTTAAGATAATTATGTTCTATTGGTTATAGATAGTGCTACTTTTCTTTTAAGATCCCGTTGCAATGCACGGGTGTCATTGTAATTTGCTAAAAATGTAATATTTTTCTTTTCAAATTCATGTGGGAAACTCGAAAATTATTTTACCTCGTGATTTTTTTCCTCCCATTGCAGCGCACAGACATTCAACTAGTAAGAAGTATAATTGTATCAATGGTTTGTTCCATCTTGCTTGCAAAGCTAAAATGGAAGTACAAGGATTTTGACAAATCCGGACATGAAGAAACTTTGGAGGTTCATCAAAATCAAACCATGAGACGGCAAAGATGCTATCTTATACACTCCATCTAGTGTCACCATCAATTGCACCTCCAACACGTGCTACAAAGTACTAACAAGACACCCATGGTGCAAGCTTCCGCCAAAAGTGCTTCTTCTGTGGCATAAACAAGCCATAATCGCGACATGAAATATTTCTGTTTTAAGGGATTTGGTCACACAAAGCATGATTGACCTAGTCAACACGCTCCCATTATTCGTGAGGATGGTAAGTACTATTCTGCTAGTGATCATGATGATGAATTTGCTTTTAGTTGCCGCTAATCACGCAGGTATCGAAGACTCCAAAGGAAAGGTGTTTATCCAATGATGATGGAAGCTTATCCGACACTTGTTGTGACCCGTGTATTGACTGCACAACCATAAGGATCAAAAGGAAGCTAGTAGCATAATCTTTTCCAAACCATGTTCATCATCAACGAGCCTGTGGTGCCCATCATCATTGACGGAGGAAGTTGCAACAACTTCGCAAGCATTGACACGGTCGAGAAGTTTGGCTTGACCACACATCCACATCCCCATCTCTATTCCATTAAATGGTTCAACTAATGTGGTAAGTTCAAGGTAACTAAAACTGTTCAAATTCATATCTACCTTGGTATTTATTGTGATTACGTAAACTGTCATGTTGCGCCCATGGATGTATATTCTATTTTGTTGGATAGATCTTGTATATATGATGTAGATGTTGTTCATCATGGTAGGTGTAATCAATACAAATTTGTGTTTAAGTGAAAGAAATGTGTGTTACAGCCTATGACATCGGTTGAGTTAGTAAAAACGAATCTTGGATTACAAAATAAAAATGGTGTCAATGACAAAACAAGTGTGTCTAGAAAAAAAGATTTTGCTGAAAAGAAATATGGAATTAAATTTAAAGGCTATGTCCTTCTAGCTAAAAATTTATTGTATGGATGATGAATTAGCTAAAGAACCATTCAAGGATTTACAGAATTTGTCTATTGCTTTGTCCCCTATTGTTGCTAACATTCTATAGGACAATATACTCGAGTCGAGGACTACTCAACTTCAACAAAGGGAGGTTGATGAGGACATCATCGACAAGCCTGTTGCCACTGCGTCTACTACGTAGGTTGATGGAATAGGAGAGCGACATGACGGCATGAACCCTCGTGCTATGGCAATCAAGCCTTCATCAATGGAGGTTCAGCGAGATATTGCCAAGTTACAAGAAGTCCCCTGCCACTAGGCCCAAGCCGAGAGGATGTCCAAGTCATTGCCGAGTCCATCTCGTCCATCTAAGAGCAGTCCCCCTTCAAACAGAGGCCTAGGTCCCATACGACGTCAAAATGAAGCGAATAAGGACTTTACGGAAAGTTTACGAGATAAGATTTCCAACGCTTCTGACCGCGTCTCTAAATTCCATCTACAACTACGGAAATCGTCAGAATACGAATGCAAACCGAATTGGGGTGGTGTCGTATCGCTGTATTTTTGGGCCCAAGGCCTCTGTACCCCTAGGGTTAGTGTCGCGCGTGTGGGATTTTGTGTGGGCACGTCCCCTCCTCTAGAGATCGATAAAAAGATGGGTGCTCTTGTAGGCCCGTGAGAAGGAGAAAGAGCATATTGTGTTAATCCATGATGAGAGACTGGAAGTTCAGGCCGAAGAAAATAGGAATTAAGTAGTCATCTTTGTTGTATTTCATATTTTCAAGTTCATTATTACTTGTTAGCTTCTATATGTATGGACATTGGTCTTGTTTTCTCATTTCTTTGTGAAGTGATGTACATTACATTATATTTAAACTAATAAAATTCATTTTTTGATTATTGCCCATTTTTAAAGTTGTTTAAGATCAATTTTAGTAAATTATGTGTGACAACTATATTATCTAAAAAATAATATAATTATATACATGCATTTAATGATGTTGCAATAGACCGTTTAAGTGATGCTATCAATTTAATGCGTACATATGATGCTAAATGCATGTTGCTAGATAGCAACACATATATGAACATATTGCACCATATAGTTTGTGATGCACAATAGAGCTAGCAACACCGCCTATAACAACACCTACGTTATGTGATGCTACTGATGCCTGCAACACATATGCGTACATATAGCACCATATGAGCATATTGCTATAGGCTAGTTCCCTTGTAGTGATTTAGATTTCCCTTTATTAGAAACCATGTGGATAAAGGGGATATAGTGCTTCGGTTTGTGGACGGCGACACCAATTGGCTGACATCTTTACTAGGCCCTTAGATAGGTATAGATTTGTGGCCTTGCGGTGAGATCTTGAGGCATTGAGCCTACTTGGCTTATTCTAAGGGCGAGCTGTCTACTTTATATTATGTGTATACTTTCTATTATTTACTTTCTGCATTGCATACCATTTTTTGGTGCATTAGACTTCTAGCGAGCCTTGCATGGACCTTTCATCTTTTGCTATAGGTTCTTATCATGTGTAATAGAAAGTGTTCTCTTCTCTAGTTAGGTTGATTCCTCACAATCCTATAGATCTAGTGGGTGTTTGATAGAGTCTGTGCCGAGTCTCTAGCAGTTAACTTGTAGGTCTGTCTTCTCTATGTAAGTTGCATGGGGAAATGAGAGCGAGTCTGAGATTTAGATTGTGTTTCTTCCATGTCATATTCTTAGATGACCCCATTTGTGTCATTCAAGATTTCCTTCTCACTTCTTTTGAGTTTAAGCTCCTTGTGGGTTGCATTTCATTTTGTTCAGCTTAACATCGACTAAACTCAAGTTATAGCATAACTTGAGCTAAAATGTGACTCACGTGTTGGGAGAAAGTTATAGATCACGTTGCATTATGCACTTCGTGTAGGCTAATTTTATTTTTCAAGCTTTGTCTATTATTTGTGACTAAGTTGCTAGTTGTATTGAATTGCTCATCGTCATGTCTTGTAATTTATGCCTTTGATATTCATAGACGCTTTACCATTTTGTTTAACCAAGTCACTTAAATTGATCTCTAAATGACAAATTTGATCACCTGAGCTTGTCTTTATTATGCTCATTCCGAGATTATGCCTATGTTATTTTATGACTTCGATCCATATCTTCGAGTCTACTTGATTGAACATGGTCTTTCTCTTGGTAGCATCAATAAAAATTCTTTATAAGACATTAACACTGCTTTCCTTTCAAATTTTGAGAGCCTTCACCCATTCTTCTTCTCGAGATTGCTTGCGTGAACTTGGAAAGAGTTTTGGATGATCGAGACTACGAATTCTTTAGTGTAATGTTGCGCGTGATCGAAAAATAAGTCTTGAAGGCCTCTTTTCAAATCAACAGCAAATACGACATGTGCTGAAAACCAAAATTGGAATAACTTGCGGGTAATCATGGTAAGTTTGTGTTTTTAGGCTAATCCTTGTAGAAAAGATATTGGTAGTACGATCTGGAGGATCTGAGATCCAAAATAGCAAAAAAGTCATGGGACAGCTGGATTCAGACTAAATGACCGCAAGTATGATGGATCTCAATAGGCATGAGGATGCAAGGCTCGGCTTGTGTTAGAGTACGACAAAAAATTAGTGATTAAGTTCAACCAGCTCCATCCGGTGTCTGAGCCAAGGGGAATATGCTAAAGTATAAAATTGGGTATGCCCATGATTGTTGGGTTGTGCGATTGGATTAATCTCAGCCACCTATGAGAAGGCTTAGCCCCTAAGAAATTAATCCATGGGTGGATGAGAAGATTCCTCGGAAGTTACTACACCTCTTGGGCTACAAAAATAGAAATGGCGGTGCCTTCCAACCTGCACTTTGTAAGAATTGTGCCTGAGGTTTGGGTGAGTTTTGGGGCATTTTGAGAGTGTTTTGCCCACCACGGTGTGGATTTGTATTACCCACAAAATTAAGCAATAGACTCCATGTTTCTAGCTTGTGTTCTTATTCTTGCTCGATCTCTTACATGTTTGCATTTTGATATTGTTTTTGTTGTTTTTCTACATGTACGAGATGCTAGGAGGAACAAAGTGCTAGCTTTTCTTTGGTTCATCCATTTGCCTTTTTTAGATCGAAAGTTTTTCTTTTTCCAGGATTTTTGTTCGAATTTCTAGGGTATTTTCTATCACTTCCGTTGGGCTTGTTTTTTTATTAATTATTTGAAGGTTCAATCCTCATGCTAAGTAATGAGGTACCAATATAGGATCATCTTGATCATTTTATACCCATGGACAAGTCCAAAGACCGAGTCTTACTTTCACACACATCAAATGTTCAACAGATTGCCTAAAAGGACCTCGCTCGTGTTCCACACTTTGGAGGCACGCTAGGTGAACTAGCATCGTACTGTGTCCTTGCAAGAAATTTGGCAACTAATCACTCTCCCTTTAGTCGCTAGGCTCGGTCTCACAGAACGACACTAACCACTTAAGGGTTTATCACGAGAAATAATAGCAGGTCCTCCCCTATTCATGGTATCCCGAGGAAACTCGGGCTAGCGATAATATTTTAGTGCTACTAAAGACCATCTGACCTCGTTTGTCTAGATATTAAGTTGTTGGGCTTGCGAAGGACATTGAACAAAGTATACTCCTGCTCCCCAAGATATGAGACTAAACGGCTCAAGGCCGCATGAGTCTTGTCAAGAATTGGACTTCTTTGGTGGTGGTCGGGGCGCACATCCTCTAGTCCACCTTGATCTTTTTAGGTTTAATTGGCCCTCTCCAATGCTCACCAATCATGTAGCCATGGACCTTGTCAGCCGTGACGTAGAAACACACTTCTCCAGATTTTGCTTTATATGGTGTTTGTTGAGATTGTTGAAGAATCCTCCATGCATGTTAGATATGTTTCTCTCTACAATTTTGCTTTTGATGACAATGTCTTGCACTTAGACCTCTAGTTTGTGCCCTATCTAGAGGATGAAAGGTCATCTATGCCATTGGAACGTTGTGTCGGCATTCTGTGAACGAAAGATATGATTGTGTAGCAAAGCATCCTGAATGGACCGTCAATTTGTACTCAATCACTTTCCCTTGGGACGCTGGGCATGTCAAAAGGTTCCCGCACGAAGATGCCTGTGTTTTCTTAGAGGAAGGTGACGAGCGCGAGTTTATATTTGGGATCAAGGGTTCCTATAAGTGCGAGGGGCAAACTTGTTTTCTCCTCGTCGCTGGCTTGAGGGCGTTTGGGTTGTGTGGACTTCAGCTCATGCTTGAGGACTTTTTAAGGCAACGGGCCTACTATGTCGAGGGCCATCTCGTAGAAGCTCAGGGCTGTCTTTGCGTTGGCCTCGACCGTGATCACTATGTGTAGTCCCGGGATCTTCAGTGCGTTTCGCAATAAACTTTGTGAGGGTTGTCCTGCCTGTGAAAATCAGAGGAGCAGTAGCGATGGTTGAAAGCCTTGCACTTCGTCCGTGCGGCCCTGCGTGCTGATTCTATACTATGGCATGGATTAAAGAGTCCGGGTTTCCAACTTGACTAGCAAGCTAAGAAAGGAAAGATTACAACAGATTCTATCTATAGAAGACCCTGATTTACAGCAACCAAAAATAGCTTGCCGGCCATATAGAAAATATGGTACAGAACAATATTGTTTTGTCTAACATTCCCCCTCAATCATAACCGTTCTAGGTTAAGATTGTTCTTAAAATTCTCCAATTGTCATGTAGACAATGGTTTAGTAAATCCATCTGCAACTTGATCTCCGGACGAAATAAACTCAATCTCCAGAAGTTTCTTGGATACCCGCTCTCGTACAAAATTATAATCAACCTCTATATGTTTAGTTCTTGCATGAAAAACAGGATTGGCTGAGAGATACTCACTTAGCTCCAATATTGTCGCACCATAATTTTGCTGCACGTGGACTTGAAATTCCAAGCTCTTGTAGAAGAGTCTGAATCCACATGATTTTTAGCAGTAGTATTAGCAATAGCTTTATACTCTGCTTCTGTGCTAGATCTTGACACTGTAGCTTGTTTGCGAGCATTCCAGGATGCCAAATTTGTCTCTAAAAACACAGCAAAACCTCTGATTGATCTTCTATCATCAAGACATCCTGCCCAATCTGCATCGGAGAATGCACTGACAAGTATAGATGATGACTTGCATATCTTAAGCCCAACATTAATAGTTTGTCTCAAATATCTCAATATTCTTTTTACCGCTGACCAATACACAATTGTTGGTGCATGAAGAAACTGATAGACTTATTTGCTGGAAAGGCAATATCTGGTCTAGTTAGAGTCAAATACTGTAAAGAACCAACAATACTCCTATACTGAGTTGCATCATTCGACCCTAAAAGATATCCTGCATGAGCTGATAGTTTTTCACTGGTAGATAATGGTGTACTTACCGGTTTACGGTTAGTCATACCAACCCTTTTTAATAAATCTGAGGCATATTTTTCTTGTGTAAGTACAATACCATTACGTACCTTGTTAACTTCAATTCCCAGAATGTAATGTAATTCTCCTAGGTCCTTTAGAGCAAAATCCTTATTCAGATCCCGCAATAAAGCTGTGATTGCTTCCCTTGTTGAACTTGCAACAATTATGTCATCCACATAAATAGAACAAATATAATAATATTACCCTTGTTATAGAAGAAAAGTGAAGTATCAGCTTTGGATGCAACAAAACCAAGACCATTCAACTTTGCACTCAACCGGGAATACCATGCTCGCGGGGCTTGCTTCAAACCATAGAGAGCTTTATCCAACTTGCACACATAATTAGGCATATTCTTATCTTCATAACCTAGTGGTTGCCGCATGTACACCTCCTCATTTAGAACACTACGAAGAAACGCATTATGTACATCTAACTATTGGAGACTCCACCCTTTTGATATTGCAATGGATAGAACAATATGAATAGTAGTAGCCTTTACGACTGGACTGAAAGTATCTTCATAGTCTATCCCATATCTTTGCTTAAAGCCCTTTGCAACAAGTTGAGCTTTGTATCTATCCAAACTCCCATCTGACCTTCGTTTAATTTTATATACCCATTTGCAATCTATAATATTTCTCCCCTTTTGAGGTGGAACCAAATGCGAAGTTTTATTTTTCATCAAGGCACCATACTCTAAATCCATAGCATTTTTCCAATTATCTATACTCCTGCACGAGTTCCCAAATCAGCCTGATCGACACAACTAATTTCAACCGTTCATCTTGAATCCGACGGACGAAATCACGAATTGGATCTGGGCATCAAAGCAATCCGCGCACGTGGAGCAGTTCCAATAATTGCGAACCCCAGCTGCCCACGAGGCCACGATTCTCAGCTCCCCGCTCACGCACGCCCTCTCCCTGCGCACGCCCTCGCCCTGACGAACTCCTCTCCCTCCAGACCGTCGCCGCCCCTCCGCCCGTTGCCGCCGCCTGCGCCAGCCTCCGCCGCCCGTCGCCGTCGCTCTCCACCCCGCGCCGCGAGCTCCGCACTGTGTGATCCGAGGGGCATTCCAGCCTTTTTCCACCGCCGTCGTCGGTCCATCCTACATCACCGGTGCCGCCATCACCTCTCCCCCTGCTGGATCTCTCTCTCTCTCTCTCTCTCTCTCTCTCTCTCTCTCTCTCTCTCTCTCTTCCCCATCGACGGCTACCTGGGGTTCGGCAACGGAGGTTGGTCATGCCGTGACTGCGGCACGGACGTCTATGGTCGGTGTCGATGACGGTCGTGACCTGCACGAGTGGGAACGGGTCTTGGTTCGTCGGCGGCACGAGGCTGTCGCCGTGGCTTGTGGAGGTGCTGGAGGGCGGGCCTGAGAGCTTGCTGAAGCCGGTGCCGGTGGCGAGCATGGGGTTCGCGCTGCCGGCGGCCGCTAGCTGTTCCCGTTTGTGAGCTCAAGATGTCCCCACGTTTTTGTCGCACTGTGTTGCGTCTGCATTGGTATTTTAGGGGAAAAAATTCTGGATTTATAGCTCAATTACATACTTCAGTATGGATTAATTGATTTCTGTCTTGAGAGAAAACTTTCTTTTAATTGATTTCTGTCTATCTTACACATCAATCTTGATGGGGAAACTAACATGAAAATAAGGAAGGCTTGGGAGAGGATCTGGGATTGTGTTCTTCCCTAAAAGGCTTTAGATAACCATATCACTTTCTGGATGCATAAGTATTGATTGTGTTTGCCCTAATTAATGTAAGATCCAGATAACCATTTCAGTTTTTGGATGCACAAATGCCGAACTGCAAGCACAAATGTTGAATTGCAAGCACATACGTACTTCAGTATGGATTATGGATACCTGCTGCTTAGATAAATCTCATTTCTATGCTTTGTTCCTTGGTTTGCACCAGCATACTCACCATTGCTTCCTCTTAAGGATGTTAGGTGTACCCTATCAATTGTCAAAGTATGATTTCTTTTTTAGTTTTTGGAGTGTAGATTTAAATCTATTGGCCCGTCACTTGCTTGGCTAATTGAGGCATTTAACCTTCCGTTATCTTGATGGACAGGTGGTAATTCTGTCCGGTTGGGTAGTTCTTGGTTATTTTGTTCATCTGTCAATTGTTAAATAGTTCTGAAATCCAATATGTCATTATAGTAATTGCTTAATTAAGTGGCTGGAATAGGACCAATTTTTAGAAGGAATTGCTAGATATATTATGCGATCTTCTAGCCCTTGCATTGTGAATGCTTGGTAAATATGGAATCCTATTTTTTTTGCTAACTCTGTGATCAATTTTTCTAAATAACGTGGAGAGTAATATAGACAACATGTGATGCACTCAAGATTTCACCGTACTTTTAACACGAAATATTCTACTTGTACTCTTGTAGTGCTTGGCTGTAACACCCCAATTTGGGGATATTTTTAAATTTGGGCCAAATTCAAAATGCCGTTGAATTGGGCCTTGACTGACGTGTGGGCCCCAACTGGCAGCCCCCTCTGTCTATGTTATTCTCTCTCTTCTCCCTCGCGCTTTCACTGTTCTTTGAGCCGCCGCCGTGCAGCCGTTCCCTGTAGCTCTGCTCTGTCCCGCACTGTTCCACGCCGCGTGCCGACCCCCATCATGGCCGCGCCACACGTGCGTCACTTCTTCGCGTCGCACCATGCTCTCTCACCCCGCTGCCTGCGGCCATGCCGAGCCCGTGCCGTCCTGTCGCCGCCCCACTGCCTCCTCTGTGTCCCCGTGCACGCCTTCGTGTTTCCGTTCCAGCCCGGCGCCTATAAAAGCCCATGCGGTACCCCCGGCGTCGAGTTTTCATCTTTCCCCAAATCCTCCGCCCGACAGCACCGAAGCAATTCTGGCGATCCCGTGAGTCCCCGCCCAATTCCTCCCTACAGGAGAGCCCCTTGCGACCCGTCTAAATCTTTCCCCTCAAGCAATTCTAGCCAGGGAGCTTGGCGCCGCCGGATCGATGCCTCCTCTGCTTCGGCTCCTCGGATCTCACCGCCAGCCACCTCCGCCCGCCCCCGCGTTCGTCTTTGAGCATTGTAAGTATCTACAACATCTCCTAATGCTCCCCGCAAAGTCCTGTAGCCTGTAGGTCAGTATTTTTCCCGTGCGTCGCTGGCGAGGTTTGGGCTCCGCCGCCGTCACCAAGCCGCCGCGTCCGGCCACCATAGGCCACTTCTCGTACGTCGCTAGGTTCCATAGGGCTTGTAGATGCCAATGCGCCATCGCACATGGGCGGAGCATCCCTGTAGCACCGCCGCGAAGCTTGCTGTCACCGCCGAACCGCGTCTCCCAGTCGGGAGGTAGACGATAAGCCATCACCGTTAGATCGGGCGCTGAGATTCGTGCAGAGACCAAGGTACGGTGTCGATGACACGCGGCCCCGCGTGTCGAAAAGCGTTGCGCGCGCGTCGGTTAGATCCGGAGCTGCTGCCGTGTGGGCCCAGGCCCCACCGGTCGGATTAAGTGGTTATGCCCGGGTCGTAGGCGTCGTCCCCGTGCGGTAGCGCCGTTTCGAAAGCTGGCTCCGACGAATGGCCGAGCCGCGTGGGCGCGCTACGCGCGATGTGGGCCGTGGGCCGATTCTCGCTATTGAGCCGCCTGATGGTTGGTTCAGCCCGAAGCGTTTTACTAGAAATCGATTTAGATTTATTTAAAAATAATTAGAGGCTCTTAAAAATTCTAGAAAAATTTAGATAAATACTAGAGGCCATTTATGATTTTATAAAAAATAAAATTCATCTCGGTAATAGAAAAATTGTCACTGTTTGTTTAAAAAGTGATTCCACCTATATAGAAATGGATAATTTAATTCTAGGGTAAATTGCTGGAAATAGTACCAAGTTACTTAGGTCCAAATATTCCTTAGGAGATATAAAGGATAGAAAAGGGTCATAAACAAATATAGAACAATTAACTTTGCTTACATCACTTACACAATTTCATAAGGAATTATTAAATAAATGCTAGGGTTGTTGGTTATATCAATTAAAGATTTTGAACCACAAATATTGCTTGGAAAAATATAATGGCTAAGCAGGTGCCTTAATACACTTGGAACCTTTTTAATTGGCCATTAATGCTCTATTATATTCGTAGGACAATTTAATTGCAAAACACCAACCAAATAGCCATCTTTATCTTTAATAGATCTATCCATGGGATGGTTTTGTAGAAAATAGGTTAATAAAGAACTATAACCTGGGTTTATCTAGTTTATTTAGAAACCCTTAGTATCTTATCAACTCCGGAAAACGTTACCCCGTACCATGCGGGGTTTCCAATAAGTCGCCATTCTACGTCGCTAAGAAACCCTAATCACCCCCCCTCCGCGTCAGCAAGCGCGCCGTCGAGTCACCATCCCCACCCAGCACCTATAAAGCCCCGTGTCGTCCTCCTGCCCGAGTTTTCTCCGTTTTCCCCATTTCCCTCACCGCGCCGGCGCCGAAGAAGATCCCGACGATTCCGTGAGCCACGCGCCCAATTCCTCTCTCCTGGAGCCCCATGGAAACCCTCCTAAACTTTTCCCTCTTCCAATTTCAGCTGAGGAGCCCTGGGTCGCCGTGCCAACGTTGCCCCTGCTTCGGCCGTCGCCGGGTGCCTCGCCGCCAGCCGCCCCTAACCCTCCGCGTGCCCGTCGCGGGGCGTTGTAAGCACTCACAACCCCTCCTCATGCTCCCCGCCAAGTCTCTTAGTCTGTAGGTCAGTAGCGTTCTCGTGCGTCTCCGGCGAGCCTTCGGCGCCGCCTCCGTCCCTGCGCCGCCGCGTTTAGCCAACCCTGGCCTCGGCGCGTGCACCGTAGGTGCCAGTGCGCGCACGCACATGGCCGGAGGAAGGCCGTAGCGCCACCGCGTTGTTCGCTGTCGCCGCCAGGCCACGTCACCCCGTCGGGAGGTAGACGACGAACGATAGCCATTAGATCCTACGCCAAGATTCGTACAGACCGTGGGGCATTGAGTCAATGACATGTGGGCCCCCGATCAGGGCACCCCTTCGCGTGCTGGCTCAAAGCCTCGGCGCTGAGTCACTGTCCCGTGGGCCCCGGCCCCACTGGTCGGATTAAGTGGACGGCTAGGAACGTGGGCGCCTTCTCCAAGCGGTAGCGTCGTCCGAAAAGCCGCTTTCGACCCCCCTCAACGGCGCAGGCGTGCACGCACGTGAGTGGGCCTTGGGCCACTTCTGCCGCTGGGCCGTGGCGTCGGTTGGCTCGGCCTAGAAAGATTTACCGGTTAAAAACCCAATTAACCATTTAGTTAATTGTAGAAATAGCTAAGGATTTATTTAAAATAGCTAAAGACTCCCAAAAATTCTAGAAAAATTTAGATAAATACTAGAGGCCATTTTTTATTTTATAAAAATATAAAATCCATCACTGTAAGGAAAATTTGGCACTATTGGTTAAATATGAAAAATTTCCCTTTATAGAAATGATTAAAGAAATGCTAGGGTATTTGTGGTTATATTAGTTAAAGATTTTGACCCCAAATATTGGTTAGAAAATATAATGGATAGGCAAATGCCTTAATAAATTTAGAACATTTTAAATTGCCTTATTGCTCGAGTATATTCATATGATTATTTAATAGCTAAACCCAACGAATAATTAACTCGTATCCTATTAAATTTAAGGAACTGGACCTAGGAAATATGTTAATAATGGATATAACTTAGGATTATCACTTTTATTTGAGAAACATCTAGTATAAGTCAACTCCGTTGAATCGTACACTGTACGTAGGTTGAATTCCAAAAAGTCGACATCGTATGTCGCTTAGAACCCTAATCACCCTATTACGACCTTATCGTACGAAATCGTATTTTAGGGTTTAGTAGATTATTATATACTGATAATATTAGTTATTAATGCAGGCATAGCAGGCCATACGAAAAGTAGGTTCGCTAATCTATCTGATGCATTAATGTCGAGGGTAGGACCTAGGTCGTGCATACATCATGTCTTCTGTTGCATTAGTAAGTAATTATTGGTTTGTTGGCATGATTAGACGTAGGCGATCCCGAAGGAAGATTTGGGAACGCCGAGGAGGAACACTTACCTGAGCAAGGCGAGTTAACACTTACTCTTTGAATGTTATCCGTATTAGGGAGAGATTGCGACTTTCCCTAGTGCGGATTAACATCACTAAATATCATGTTCATTACTTAGTTTTCTATTAACTATTTTGTTTATTAATTAAATGCATGCTTAGTAAACTACCTAATTGTTAGTCATGTAATTTATACATGCTTGCCTTGAACTGTCTAGCCTTAATGACTACCTTGATTGTCATTGCCCTTGATAGCCATGCTTAGTTTGGTAACCACTTTAACCCTAACTAATGGGTAAAACTTGCTTAGACTGGCTTAGGTTTAATAAATTTTCTAGCTAATCGCCACGGAACGGAGAACCGATATTCGCCGGTCATTCATTATTCTCGTTTAATGTGACATGACATATGACAGTTAGGGCTGGTAGATGCATGTTGGGCTGATTGTGTTTGTGGGTATGGATATGTGGAAACTTGATCGGTTTGGCCAGTCGGTTGGGAAATTCCAATTGTGTGGTGTGGTCGATGACCGTGGAAGTAGAGAATGATTGGTGGGTTGCCCCTAGTTGGATTTGGACATCCGGAGGGATGATTAAGGCATGAGATGCCTAGTGCTGGGTTTAGCCAGGGCTTACTCAGTAGGAGCGCGGATACACACGCGTAGCTGAGAGCGCTGCCACTTGCGGGATGGTTCCAACACAACGCGTGGCCATCGCGTGGAGTACGGGTCTTGGATTGCCAGGTGTGAGCACTCTGCGGAGGCCCTCTAGGACCATTCTCGATAGAGTTGTGAGCGCTCCAGGAGGCCCTCTGGGACCAGTCTCGTTAGGGGCAGGTATTGACCCTCACTGGATAGTGATAAAGGCCACACATCCCCAGGGTGACGGTAGGCTAGTGAGGGCCGGCAACCTACTAGGCCGGGGTGATCATGCCATGGCATGTGTGGTCTGCAACAGGATTCGCCAAATCCTGGAAGGATGGCAGAACTAGGATTGGTTGGGGGCAACCAGGAGAAAATTTGGCTGGGAGCAACCAGGAGAAAGACTGGAAAGTACTGGCTGGTATGGTGATTGTGTAAGCTGGTTGGGTTTATGATCGAGGGTTGGTCGATTCGTGTGTTAATTATGTATAAGCTGGTATGGATTGTGGTGATCTGTTAAGCTGGTTGTGTTATGGACAAGAGTTGGTCGATTGTGGGTTGTGCATTGGGATGATAGTTAGTCGATTATGGGTTGGTTGATGTGTTTGGTTGGGCTATTGGTTTTGAGTGCATTGTTAAGATGGAAACCCTTGATTTGTATTAAATAAGATCAAATACTAGTTGATGCTAGTTTAGATGTTTTTAAAATCTTATAAACTTGGCCTTACGCAAATAAAATAAACCTTACCACCAAATAAAGCCTTATGCACTAAATGCATTAAGGGAAGTGTTAACTAGCCAGTGTTTGGATGACGCTGACCTCGCATAATTCCACTCTTTTAGATTAAAGTAAGGAAAAGGGTTGTCCGAGTGTCGCGAAGGAGATGACCTAGCTACGATGGCCATGATGCGGTTTAGGGTTTGCTCCAGTCGCCTGCAGGATTTCATAGCCGTTGGAAGATATTGCGGATAAGCCTATATGCTCCGCTGACCCTAATGGTTTACCTATAACCATTGTAAAGTCTTCGGCTTATTTAAGAGTAAGCCTACGCCAATCAATCAGGTATGTAATTCTCTAAATAATGAAACGAATGTCTGCATGATACTCGGCTATGTATTGCACGCACTAGAGTACTGATCCAGGGTCTAGTGCATGTGTACAGCGGCTCTCTGGTAAGTATAAAAATGAGGGCTGACAGCACTTGCTTGAAGTCTTCCATGCACAGTTAATTGACTTCAACGCTGCAACCTGCACAGCTTTCATTTGATGCCTCTCGTTTGAGATAGTGGAAGCATCAAAGGAGGCCATGCAGGCTGTCGCATTGAAGTCAATTAACCGTGCATGGATGACCTTCAAGTGCTTACTTTCCAAAAAAGGAGGCAAAAGGAGCAGATAGCTTTCATTTGATGCCTTATGGATGGCAAGAGGAGAAGGCTCGGAATATGACGCAGCAGCCATGGCAAAAGGAGGAGGAGGCCAGGAGGATCCCTTGTTCATGGTTACTCCCTCTGCCCTAGAACATTTTTGAGCAAAGGGCAGGAGAGCTCATATATTGATCAAAAGAGAAGAGGTTTACAGAGTTAGGGGTTTTAAAACCCTCCCCCTAGAGGACGCGCAAAGAATTAAGAGTTACAAAATACGCTCTTGCGGTTGCCCACAGCCGCATGTCATCTAGAAGTTGTCGAAAGACAACGTCTGGTGGTCGTTCGGACGAGCGAAAAGCTCGGTTATTCCGCTCGAGCTAGAGATGCCAAATGGTGCCGATGGCAATGGAGAGGGTCGCTTTTGGGTTGGCATCCTGGGCAACATCAATTTCCCACCAAAGCGTTAGGTTGGATTTCCATTGCCAGTGTGACGGGTCCAGTGAGGAAAGTCGAAGTGAAGCGGCAAGGCGCGTCTAGATGAAGGAGCTAAAGCTGCATTCTAGGAAGAGGTGCTCTGGAGTTTCTAGGTTCCTCAGATAGAGGGGGCAGAAGTAAGCGTTGGGCAGTTGCCTTAGTAATATTGCATCGGCTGTCCATATCCTCCTGGCTAGAAGCAACCAGATAAGAACTTGCATTTGGATGGGGCCCATTTCCACCAGACCCTGCGCCGCGGGGAGAGCTCACGACGGCCAATGAACTGCATGTTGTTGGCAGTTTTCATGGAGAAGTGACTGTCTGTGGAGAAACGCCATATGATCAGGTCATCTTCGAGTGGCGTCGACGACACCTGAGAGAGGAGGAGAAGTTGGACAAGTTCAATCACGAGGGAGGGATCCATATTGCGCCTTAGGTCGATTAGTCAGTTGTTGTTCACAAGCGCCTCCATGACGCTTTGCCCTTTTCTGGTAGAAGCTAGGAAGAGCCGCGGCGCTAGTTCCTTTGGCGACGAACCACCAAGCCAACTGTCGTCCCAGAAGGATAGCAAGGACCTGTTCCGAAGCGTAACTGAGCATCCGGCACGAAGGAGAGCTGCATCTGCCTCTGTGGGAGGATCTAGTGAGCCTACCCAAGGCCTATAGGGCGACGTCTTGTTGAGCCACATCTAGCGCAGCCGAAGGGCTCGACCGAAGAGGGATAAGTCCAAAACCCCGAGGCCCCCGAACTTGGTAGGCGAGCAGACCAAGCCCCAGTTGACCCTGGGTGGAGCCCCCAAGATAGCAGATCCGCTCCAAAGCCATGCTTTTTTTATTTGGTCAATTTTCTTAATGACCGAGGTTGGCAGGACCGAGAGAACCGCTTTGAGCAGGGTAAGCCTCCCTCCCTTATACATGAGACGACCCGTCCAACCTGCCAGCCGATTTTCGATTTTGTCGATGAGGGACTGGAAATGAACGTGTCGTAGTCTTCGGATGGAAAGTGGGATGCCCAGATATTTAATGGGGAAGGATGCCCTTTCGGTTGGGAAGTCATGTAGGATGGTGTCGAGGTCCAAACTGTTGCATCTGATGGGGACAACCTGTGACTTAGAAAAGTTTGTTCGAAGACCAGAGATGTTGCCAAACAACTGAAGGATGCACGCCAAGGTGGAGACATCAGCCTGGGTCGGCTTTAAGAAGATGGTGGCATCGTCAGCGAATAGTGAGACTCGACAGTTGTCTTGTAGATCGTGGATTGGCGAGAGGGCACCTTCGTCAATGGCCCGTTGGAGAAGGGCCACCAGCGGTTCAATGGCGTGGTCGAAGAGGAGGGGGGAGAGCGAGTCCCCTTGTCGCAGGCCTTTGGTATGATCCCACTTGTGCATGAGGACGATGCAATCGTTGGTGGCCATGCAACAAGAGAAGAGCAGACAATGAGGTAGGGTCATCGCTGAGTTTCATCATGATTTTTCATTTGTGTGGTTTGATCTTGCATAATATGCGCATATTGCATAGAACACCGAGTCGATCAGCATGGAAGTAGATGTCATCGGCGCTATCGATGTCGATGCTCATGGCGATGACAGCACGCTCCGTTGCGAAGTACCTAAAATAACACGAGATGAGGTAATTGAATTAAAAATAACAAATTCGAGGGAGAACATAATATTTCGTATTTTGGTTGATAAAGTTGGACCGACTTTGATTCCTTCCTGAAGTTGGAATGTCTTTTGAATCAGAGGAAAAAAGCTTATGAGATGTATGACACCTATGCTGTTAAGGCTGTGTTCAGTATTAGAAGGAGCCAGACAAGCACCAAGTAGACAAAGCGATGTTTGCATTAAAGTGTTCATTGTCAAAACAACTTCTTTGCTTTGGATAAAGCCATAGATAAGTTGAACTTGGAAGTAGATTATTCCCTAAGCAAGATGTAATAAAAATCCAATAAGGTTCCTCTAGTTTCGAATGACTATGCTATAGACACATTAAAGGTATAATATCATTTAGAGTTCCTCGGGTAGTAAAAGGCAAAAAGAGTAAATGATCAAAGAAAGTAGTTGAAAAATAAAACAGGGAAGAAAAGAAAGGTATTGATCCTACCCATTGTACCTTGTTTTGTTTCCATTATGGCTGCTTCTATAGTTAATTTTTTATTTTCTTGTATTTATATGTATGACCATAGAAAAAGATCCAAATATTGCGGTAGAAAATGGAGATGAAGGTGCTGATCCAAACAATTTACCGTAAGACATGAATTGGACTCATTATTCCCTTCCATTTTCATAATTTATTTACTTACATGCAATTTCATATTCTATGACATATGGACTTCATGATGGTAGCATTGGCGCTACTAATACAATGCCAACCTTTGCAAATGAAGTGTATGGGCAACCTTTGGCCATGACTGCTCCTTTGCCTCGAGGATATACAAGTTTGTTACTTGGAGTTCAAGATGTTAATTGGCAGTCCGCTGTTAGAAAATTACATTTTGATGGAGTGCTAGTCATGAAAATATGTAGCTATGTATGAGATGTGTACTCATCTATATTGTTGAGAAGGATTAGCAATTTATGGGACCAATTTCTGAATTTTTGTTGTTCTTCACTTGCAGATTGCACACTTTAAATGTTTATTAACTGTCATTTTTCATAATTTCAGAATTTTTATTCCTCACAAGTTCATTCTTTGTTTGACTGAATAACATCAGATTGGTACAACATAGGGAGCATTGTCATCATTATCTATCTCAACATTTGTCATGAATTTTTAACTATCTATTTCATAGATTGGTTCAACATTCATGGAATTGCATAACACCAGTCCATTATAAAAAGATGTCGAACATAGAGAGCATTGTCATTCCATATGTATTTCATACAGAGCAAACAGCTATAGACTGGCACATTATTTGTCATTAGAAATCTGTCACTAAAAACCCTCTCAATGCTAAACCTCTCTATGACAAATCTCTATGCCAAACCAGTTCAATCTCATCCATCAATATTCAGTTCCAAACTTCTGCAGCCATTCTTTACTTCCAAACAGCCAGCCTCCAGCATCTGGTGAGGAGCTGCAGTTTTCATGTGTAGTACTCCTTCCAAGTTCAGGCATCATAGTCAGTGGGTCGTTTTTCCGCTCAGCCTCCCCAATATGGCAGGCAGGTTGTCAGCTTCACTGAGAAGCCAGCGGCGCATGGTGCTTGCAAAGGACTGCAAATTCCGCTTCACTGAAATCTGAAAGACAAATAAGGCTATAATTGTTAAATGAAGTGTACATATAATCTACCATAGAGTAAAATGCACTGTAGGTACCTAAACTTGTCCCATGCGATCAGATAGGTCCTAAATTGAGAAAACTGTATATTCAAGTACATAAAGTTGTATAAGTGGTTTAGATAGGAACCAAGTGCACATATCAGCTGCCCACGTGGACTAAAAAATCTTTAGAAAAAAGAAAAATCTTAAAACATCATAAAAAAGCATAAAAATTCTAAAAAATCCTAAAAAATTCAGAAAAATCATTAAAAATTCCAAAAAACTTAAAAATCATAAAATCATAAAATTCTTAAAAAATTAGAAACAAAATAAAAATTTAAAACATTCTAAAAAATCATTAAAATATTTAAAACATCATAAAACATATGAAAAAGTTTTAAAAACATAAATAAATTCTAAAAATAAAACAAATAAATACTGAGAAAAATTTGAAAAATCACAGAAAAGGAAAAAAGATAAAAAAGGAAAAATCACAAAAAACTAAGAAATATAAAAAGGAAAATTCTCAGAAAAACAAAAAATATTAAGGGATGGACGATATGGAAGGGAGCTACGGCTATGGTGTGACAAAGGGAAGGGAGTGAGAAATTAAAGAAGTTAGGGTTATGCAAAGAGGGAGTTGGATGCTTGGGTGGGCTTTGTGGAATTTTGTCAAATGGGTCTCAGGAAAATTTCTAAAATCCTTTAATGATTTCCCGCAATTTTATGATTTTAGATTTTTTCCCTATGTTTTTATAATGTCTTAAAGATTTTTAGATTTTTTATGATTGTTTAAGGATTTTTAGGTTTTTAAGAATTTTTTAAACGATTTTTATGATTTTTTGGGTTTTTAGAATATTTTATGCTTTTATTTTTTGAGATTTTTGGATTTTTAGGTTTTTAGAATTTTTTATCCTTTTTATGATTTTTCTGGTTTTAAGGATTTTTTAGAATTTTTTACGATTTTTTAGGATTTTTATGCTTTTTGTGATGTTCTAAGATTTTTTTTTTTTTAGGATTTTTTAGTGCACTTGGGACCTTTCTGAACCACTTATATAAATTTAGGTACTTGAATCTGCAGTTTTCTCGATTTGGGACCTATCTAACCGCACAGGATAACTTGAGGTATCTACGGTGCATTTTACTCTATAACATAACAGCGCAGGGGATGATTTTGCAGCACGAAAAATGCAAAATTACTTAGAACATTGGTGTAATATTTCTCTCGGAGGTTACGGCATGAGATCCAATCATTAAAGTCCAGCCTGTACAATATTCTCGTTCTTTTCTTTTGATAAAATCATTAGAGACAATACTTTGTTGTTTTCATCTGAATTGTTTAGTCTGTGGGCATTTGTTGACATGTATGGCGGCTCACTGCAATTCCGATATGGGTATGAATGCCGAAATCTCATAGCTCAATCCGCTTGATAACAAAATTGTTTTGCACAATTGCAAGGCTGCAGCACATGATTCAATTTAAACAGAAGAGAAATACAGTATTTTCATGGAGCACTACTCAATCATACTTTTGCCGGCGCTCAGCCGCTCACATCGATGGGTTATAATCAAATGAATAGTCTATAAACCTGCGAATTATAATCACATTATTATAAAATTAACCTTTACAAGTTAAAGGAGTATGGTACATATTTTTTTTTTTGAAGAATCGGCGAGACGCCTTTTCATTCGGAGTATGGTACATATAAATCATCAGGTTTGGTGTGTGTTCTAAAGAAGATTAAGAAGCCTGTATATTTCATTTTACATGACATCGATTTCTTTATATATATTTATTAATTCAAGAAGGATTCGCATATAGTTCAATCTGCTTGATAAGAAAATAGTTCTGCAACAATTGCAAGGCTGCAGTACATATGGAAGGTGCAATTATCATTTGGAGCAAACGGGAGAACAAATGTGGGATTCCTGGCATTCTTTTGCAATCTCGCACAAATCCAATAGAGTATTTATATATGGGAAAAACTTGGGTGCAATCAGGGTAGCCTTAGACTAATTACAGATTGTCAGATCGGGACTCATTACTTCGCGATGTAGCAAGTTGGAGTCCTGGCTAGACTAGCCGACGACGACCGGCGGCGAAGCTGAAGTTTTACCACGGCGATGTAGCTGAAGCTGAAGATTGGTGGAGATGGAGACGAGGTGGGCGTCAGATGGCCACGCGTCATGCATCGGTGTCAGCTGGGCGTTTATCCCAGCCCTTTTCTTCCCAGATCCCACTTCCCATTCTCTTCTGGACGACATGGCGGCCGCCACCGGCTACGGCGACGCCCCGACCGACGAGCAGCTGCTGGCGTACGCTGAGCTACCCAAAGACGGCCGCTACATGGCGGAGGTGTTCGCCGTGCGCATCCCCGCCACCGCCGGAGGAGACCCGCCCGGCGGCACCATCTCTTTCCACGGCGGCCACTGCTG
Source organism: Raddia distichophylla (assembly GCA_005191435.1). Taxonomy (NCBI): domain Eukaryota; kingdom Viridiplantae; phylum Streptophyta; class Magnoliopsida; order Poales; family Poaceae; genus Raddia; species Raddia distichophylla. Next base: position 592,980 of record SPJY01017702.1, read on the forward strand.
CAGCGACTTCATCTACAGCTGGAGTCCGCCGGAAGAACACAGCTCGCAGCAAACCTGCGACAGCCAGGTGCAATTCCGTTCCATCTCTCCTTTCTTCTTAATTAGTAGCTCTACTGTAAGTACTACTATGTCGCAAGCAGCAAGAATAGCATCGATTTCGACTTTCAAGGATTTCTTCAAACGGTCAATCAATGAACAGAAATCAAACCATGAAACTACTGTGTCTTTTAAGAGCACAGAGTACTTTACTAGAACTCGATGTTTCATGTGTAGGTGGAATAGCAGAGGAAACATCGATGCCCATTTGATCTCCGATATATGCACACTAGTTTTCATCATATATGTTATAAGAAATTTAGAGTTTTGCCTCTCTAATAAATCATTTGTTACACTCTGATCCCTTATAGTTTTTTTCTGGCTTCGATCTTGGGTTCAATTATATCATGCTTATAACTTCTTTAAGAAAGATCTATGTTAGTTAGAACTGTTTTTTTTTTAGAATAGCTAGAACTGATTTACATGGCCTTGCATCCCTGACCCTGAGTCTGCAAAGAAGCTTGACAAGCTATATGTCGTTTTCTTTCTTGTTATGTCTATTTAATTAAATCATACTAGTACTAGATGTTGCATTAATTGTATCACAATATCCGGCTATCAGCAGACAAGACAGCAAGTGATCCACTTTCTTCATGCATTCTTGTACCGAAACAGGGTAACATCGTGCTAACTGGGCCATCAGTGGCTACCTCGGCATACAGTCCAATTGTGTTCACCCTCGACCTCCATGACAGCAGCCGTGGCACCTCCTCGCAAGCGACCGAAGCCGGCGAGGAGGAGGACGAGCACACCGGGAGGATAGTCTGCGACGTCGTTGGCGGCGACTTCTCCAACTACAACAGGGCCATAATCGAGACAGTCCGCACGGGCTACGGCCCCGCTGACGTGATCTACGCCGTCCTGAGCAACGGCGTCCAAGGCCGGTTCGCCGTGAAGCTTGCTCGCCTGGAGGTCCGAGACGAAGAGGACGGCGGCGTTCTCGGCAGGATCGTTGCTCGCAGCAAGCTGTTCGATGTGGGCTGCGTGCTCTTCCACAACGAGGGTGACAAGGACGTGCGCGTGCGACCGGGGGAGCTGGTTCCGTTGGCGAGGCATGCGCTCGCCGTGCCGCTGCACATGCCGCTGACGGTTGAGCTCGACCTGCGTCGCTGTTCCGGCGATGAAATTGTTAGAGGCGCACTTGAGTTCAATCCTGCCATCGACGGCCAGCATACCCAACGTCTTGTTGGCGTGAATGGTGCTGAATTCCAAGTGACAATCTCATGGTCAGAGTACCCTTGGTAATGCCCATTAGCCATTAAATTTGTCATCTGTGCGAGAGCAGAGTACATATATATACTATGTACTCACTAGCAGTTCAAAAATAAGTGTTTCTTGGCACTTCGGAGTACCAATTTCGATTCTCTAATATTTTTGTGATAAAGCGTACTAAAACTGTAAGGTCGTGGGATATATTTTTGTTTTGCTTCAGGTCTTTAAAAGTTTTCCTTGTTATTTTGATATTCCTGGAATAAAACTTTGTAAAGCATAATAAAACTGTAAGGCTGCGGGATATATTTTTTGTTTTGCTTCTGGTCTTTTTCATGTCATTTTATTGAAAGGTTTTTCCTTTGTATTTTGATATTCCTGGCATAAAACTTCGATATTGTTGTTGAAGGTTAAAAACTTTAAGATAATTTGATTACACAATCTTGGATTACTCTTTTCTTCTCTAGAGGCGGTTTTAGATTGGTGAAATGAACTCAAACGCACGCTATATTTTCTTGGATTATGTGGATGACATGAATGCGCGCCACTGATACGAGCATACCACACACACAACAAGCGAGTGTGCCCCCCATTTTTTTTTCGATAAGGGAAATTTTATTCAATTCAAGGTCTTTACATCAAGCTGATACAAACTCCTTTAATCACATTCCCGGCCTCTGCATTATCAAAATGCACACAGCCAAAGGTAACAAAAAAAAAAAGGAAACGAAGACCGAAGACACTAATGACTGTCAATCCGTAGACTAGACCGCCACCCATGTGCCTGGGTAAAAAACTCCTTGGCCACTTGAGCCAAGCGTTGCGATCCCACTGTAACCAAATCCTGTAAACCTTGTTTTTGTAGAATAATCCATGAACGGATCCAATGTATAACCGAGAAGATAACCTGCAAAGGAGAAGGGTTAAGTTTTCTTTGAAAGACATAGTCATTCCTACAAAGGCATAACGACCAACAAGTAGCCGCCGCTCCTAGTAGGACTAACGGTTTCATTTCTTTGCTTATACCCCATATCCAATTCCCAAACATATGAGACAAGCTACGGGGTTGCGGAAGACCTGAAGCCGCATGTGTGATGGACCATATTGCTCGGACGAAATGACAATAAAAAAACAAATGTTGAATCGTCTCAACTTTAGAACAAAAGCAACATTTCTTGTAACCTCGCCAATTGCGCTTAGCTAGGTTATCTTTTGTCAACACCACACCTCTCCGTAGATACCAAAGAAAAATCTTAACTTTTAGTGGGGCTTTTAGTTTCCAAAGAAGTTTATTCAAATTTGGGACGACATTATTTATCATGGTTAGGTAGTGAGATTTCACTGAGAACTGTCCAGTAGAGTGTAAGTTCCAACGAAATTCATCTTGTTCATGGCTGAGCACTATGTTAGCAATACGTGGACGTAATTCGTTCCATGCTGCTTATGCCCCCCATACATGCCTAGAAATTCATGTAGCTTATGCCTAAGAAACATATTATGAACTTGTAATCACCAGGATCACAAGAATATTGTGGGAGAATCCAGCGTCGGTCCCAAGAGGAGAAATGGTGAATTGGGACGCTAATCGCGCACTGAGTCAGGTGCTCTATCCAATTATACTAGAAAACCTATAATAGTCTGTTCTAGTTGTATACACTAAGATTTTCTGGGGTTCTCTAGTTACCCTACCCAAAGAGTTTCACGACCTAGAGCCAATCCTAAAAAGCTAGCCTATCAACTACTCTAGCAAAGGTAAAGTCACACAATGCGGAAGATTAAGTGCAGTTAGGGCAAGGTCATTGCAAATGATCAAGTGTTGCCCATCCCAATACTATTCACGTACTTTTCAATCAGTATCATATCCCTTCCTATATTTCCCTCTCATATTTTAATCCCTACGCTACTGCTACAGTCTTGGGAATTGGTTTGGGCAGCACTTGATCGCTAGCAATGACCTTGCTCTAAGATAAAATAGAGTAAGAGCGAGGACAAACTTCCAAGTTGCGGCGATGTATCCCATGGTATTGGTGGGTGAACCACCACCCCTAGCACACGTTGGAGCTCCACCAAGAATATGTCCCGGTCACCATGTCTTCCCCTGTCCATGGTCTTGGGCTCGCCACAAAGTCTCTTGCCAAGCAAGGAGCTAGCCTCACGCCGCCCGTCTCTCTCGGTCAACTTGGCGTCATCCACTACGGAGCTTCTCCACCAAGAAAAGGGTCTCCTCGTCCCCCGAACATGTTGTCGAACATGCTCCACACCAAGCCAGAGGGTCATCGACATCACTGGTGAGCCACTTAAAGCTCTAAGGTCCCGGCAACCCAAGCGTACAAGTGTGCCGCAGCACATCCTCATAAACCTCACTCTAAGACCTAATACAAGCACTAAGCTATCTCTCAACTAGTGCTAATGTCTTGGATGTGATCAATAAGCGCTTGGATGTCTTCTCAATTGTGTATGCCTTCCCCTGGACTCCAGTAACATCGAATGTGATAAGCTGCATGCACCAGTCAGTTCACCCAAAAGCTCAAGCTAATGGGGAAGGAGGGCAATTCACTATATGCTTCAACACTACCCCGCACGTGGAGGCTCCCCTAGGCCTCAGACGTGGAACAGAGTGGGCGACTTATTTAATTGCACCGGTCAGGACTCGAACTCGAGACCTCTGCCTCTGATACCATGTTAAGCTGCATGCGTCAACCAGTTCACCCAAAAGCTTTAGCTGATTGGGAAGGGAGGTAATTCACTTATGCTTCAACACTCCCCCGCACGAAGAGCCTCCCACAGGCCTCAGACGTGGAATAGAGTGAGCGACTTATTTAATTGCGCCTGCCAAGACTTGAACTTAAGACCTCTGGCTTTGATACCAACTTAAGTTGCATGCATCAACTAGTACACACAAAAGCTTAAGCTTATGGGGGAGTGCAATTCACTTTATGCTTCAACACTCCCTGCACGTGGAGGCTCTCCTAGGCCTCAGATGTGGAACAGAGTGAGCGACTTATTTAATTGCGCCGGCCAGAACTCGAACTCGAGACCTCTGCCTCTGATACCATCTTATGCTGCATGCGTCAACTAGTTCACCCAAAAGCTTAAGCTGATGGGGTAGAAAAGAGTGAGCGACTTATTTAATTGCGCCGGCCAGAACTCGAACTCGAGACCTCTGCCTCTGATACCATCTTATGCTGCATGCTGGGAAAACGGGCCGTCCTAAACGGGCCTTCCCGGGCACGGCCCAAAAAAAACAGGCCCGCGTAACGGCCTTGCACGGACATTTGATGGGCCGGGCTGGCACAGCCCGAAATGGCGTGCCGGGCTGGGCCTGGAAACTAGGCACGGCGTGCCGCCTGGCCCGGCCCGAATAGAGGCAGGGTCAATATTTTATGTTTTACGTGGTCTTCCATTGCTCATATCAATTTCTGTTCAATACGAAAGTTGTTGATAATTTCGAGACGCATCATTTTCATGTAGACAAGTGTTCCATTTGAGCAACGTATGAATTCATAAAAATTATTTTCTTCGCTGCCCGCTTTCAGGCCAATGGCACCATCCTCGGTAATTGACCATTTCGGAGATCTTATGTTGCTCGGATGAATTTGCATTGAACACGAAAGTTGTAGATAAGTTCGAGATGCATCTTTTCTATGTAGACAACTTTTCAATTTGAGCAACATATGAATTTCTCAAAAATCATTTTGCCCGCTGTTTTGTTACCCGTGTCGTGCTCGGGTTGGCCCGGCCTAAAGCTGGCCCGCCGTGCTTTCGGGCCAGGCCAGGCCAAGATTTTGGCACTCCGTCCCAGCCCGGTATGGCCCGAAGTGCTGACCGGGCCGTGCCGGCCCGTTTTGCACCGGCCCAACTCCCACCACTACCCCAGGTCTCAGACGTGGAACAGAGTGGGTGACTTATTTAATTGCGCCGGCCAAGACTCGAACTCGAGACCTCTGCCTCTGATACCATGTTAAGCTGCAAGCGTCAACCAGTTCACCCAAAAGCTTAAGTTGATGGGGAAGGAAAGGCATTTCACTTATGCTTCAACACTCCCCCGCACGTGGAGGCTCTCCCAGGCCTCAGACATGGAACAGAGTGGGCGACTTATTTAATTGCGCCAGCCAGGACTCGAACTCGAGACCTCTGCCTCTGATACCATGTTAAGCTGCATGCGCCAACCAGTTCACACAAAAGCTTAAGCTGATAGGGAAGGAAGGGCAATTCACTTATGCTTCAACAGAACGACCCGGTGGATGGGGTATAAATAGTCCAAACCAACCAATCTAGCCCTAGAAACTTGGCTAAGAAAAACAGTGAAGACCGAATTATCCGGTGGGTTCACTTTGCTCACACTGGATCATAGCCATTGTAACACCTTGCACAGTTACAACGATGATTGTCCAATGTCCAGTGCTCTGTTTCATACATCACGGTGCCTTCAACCTTTTCCAGCCACGCCTCAACTTGACCATTGCAATTACTCCGGTTCTAGCTCCATATTCTTCATCACCAGAATATCCGATGCATGGTCCTTGCCTCGGCCACCATCTCTAAGTGACACTCCGGTGCATTCAACTCCAACACTTTACTTTCACTGCTTCGGATTTTGTTTTCTGCTGAAAAGTTCCATAAAACGACTTCGAAAGAAAAAGTTTACAAGAAAAAAATCATTATTTCCATAAAACCAACAGTGTTCAAAATAATGTTTCATTATTTCCATAAAACCAACAGTGTGCAAAATAATGTTTCAATCTGAATTTTAAAAAGAAAAAGAAAATTGGTTGAAATAAAAAATACTTTCAGCATTATGTTTTAACTATGAGATTGGGAGTTCTTGTTTTAAACTTTTGATTTACAAAGGCGAGTGATTGAGAAAGATTTGATTCATCTTTGTTTGAAGGAAAATAATTTTTTTTAAGAAAAGAAAATCCTTCATGTTTGTTAGAAGATTCATTAAAAAGAAACAAAGTGTTCTTTTTTACTTTGTCTTTTTTAAAAAAAAAACTGTCCTCAACAAAAATATTTACTTTGAACATTAGTGGTTTCGAAACTTAATTTTGGTTTTGGGATGTAAAAAAAACTCTTGATTAAAAGAAAGATTTTATATTTACTCTAGTGAAAAAATAGGCTTATTTTGCTAAAAAGAAAATGGTTTTATATTTGGTTTGGAAGGAGTAAAGATTTTTCTTTTGCATTCTCGATTCTTTGAAAAAAAAAAGGGGGGTCTATGTTTGGTTTTGAAGGAGTAAAGACTTTGCTTTTGCTTACTTATTTCTTGGCCTAAAAGAAAACATAAATGTTATATTTAGAGAGTGAATTCTTTAAAAAAAAAGTTATGCTTACCAAAATGGATTTTGAATCAAGAGTTTTTATAAAAATATTATTTAGAAACAAAAAGTTTCCATTTTTAAATCTCAAAGTTGTTTTGCAATGGGTTTTACAAAGGATATGTTTTAACAGGATATCTTCACTTGTTGATTTAACAATCTTTTCTTGTAAAGATATTTTATTCCAAGAAAAAAACTCCATTTACAAGAATAATTTCATGAAACCAATTTGAGATTTTAGTTTTGCAACAAAAAAAAGGCTCTCTAAAGGTTGCCCTTCAACATGTATATTTGAATGATTTGGAACAACATTCTTTTTGTTTGTATAAACAAATCCTTCAAAAGTATCTAAAAGTGCTTGATAGAAAAATAAAAAAATGTGTATTAATTTAAAGAGATTGTTTCAAAGTCAGTATTAAATGCTATTTTGTTTTTGTTATAAAAGAAAATACAATATTAAGTGGTTATCTTTTTAACACGTTTTCATAAATGTTTCCCAGCGAAACTCTTATTTGGGTTTCCAAAGGAAAAGTTTTCAAAGGATAAACTAAGATTCTAGTCACAAACAAATTTTGCAAAACTGTTGTTTTAAAAAAAAAGCATTTTTGTTTTGAAATAAGGGTGTTAAAAAAAAATCTCTTGTTTTCAAAATTTATATTTGGTTGAAAATGGTTGTCAAAAAAAAGGGGTTCTCTCTTCTGCTCCAAAAATATATATTTATGTTAGTTCTCAACTCCGAACTTAAATTATATATGTTCAAAGCTATGAGGTATACTACCATTTTATGTTGGCATCTACATGTTTGTTGTTTCATTTTCGTTTAAACCCCGTATACTACTTAGTGACCTCTAGGTATACTTCGTAGTTGTATGGAGTTTGGTGTTTTGTTGCTATGTTTTGGGATAGAAGATCTCCTTTCTTTCTCTCGAACTTTTCTTTATGCTTTTTCCCTCTCATCTGCCATCCTACCCACCAAGACCAAGAGAATTGCCAAATGAAGAAATTTTTTTGATGTGCTACCAACAACAGAGGTGTCGGGGGTAAAATCATGACCCATTGCCATGGCCCACTCCCTGACGGCTTAATTGAACAGCCTCCTAGGGCCTGGTTCCCTAAGGGCTCTTAGCCTCCTAGGGCCTGGCTCCATGGAAGGTTCTATCAGGCCCATGTGCATCCTGCCGAACAACTTCGTGGCTGGCGCGGTGTGTAATGGCCTACGATTCGTGTTCGAGTCCGACTCGAACAAGAGTTCTGCACGGCTACGTGAAGACCCGGACGTGGTTTCCCGGATTGAAGCAGACGTCGTGATTCTCAAGAATTGGAGCATACCTTATCTACCTCGGGATATATTTGGCATGTATTGAGTTCATTACGGACTCGTGGTCAGCCCGGCCCGATTATCCCTCGGTAGGTCGATTGTTCAACACTATATAAACAAGGTCCCTACGGCGTGTAGAGGGCACGATTTGACGGCCAAGCCAGCAAGCCAGAAGATCGAGACTTAGCAGATCGCATATTACTTCCTGTACACACACAATCTCGCCGAGACCTGTTCGTCTCGTTGAGTTCCACTTTGTAATCCTCTTTGATATAAAGAAAGGTTGGACGTAGGGTTGCCGACTGTGGGGAGGATAGTAGATCAAGCCTGTTCAAGCATGTCGAACTCGTTCAGCGACCAGGAAACTCTTCCAGAGGGCTATGACTCAGAACGCAGGATGTCACATCCCCTGTCAGATCGGATCGATCCCTTCCATCTCTATCGCCTTCCAGATCTGAGACGGAACTTTTCGGCTATGTTCCGGAGATGGTCTTAGATCAGGCTCCTGTCATTAACGATGAATACGGAACCGATGATCTTTACGCCAGTTTAGATCTCTCGGATTCCAGGGCCATGTCGGTCGATTCCTCCTGTGGCGACACAGTGATGACACCGTCTAGTGTGCCAACGCACAGTAGTCGCAGTGTCAACATGGCCGGCGCAGAGACCTTAGAGGCTCATGCGCCGGCCGCGGTGGCCGATGAGATCGGGCAGATCAATTCTGCTCGGCATCAGGATGGGGCCACACCGGCTGTTCGCGAACAAGAAGTTGTTCGCCGCAGCCTGGACGCCTCAATCAGTCAAACCTTGGCGCAAATTCGCGATCAGCGCAAGCGACAACGGCGCGACCCGCCTCGCGCACATACGCCAAGTCCCCCGACAGACGATCTACCTGCTCGAGTCGAATCCCCGCGTAACCAGACTCCGGTCAGGCAAAACGCGGATGCCTCAGGGATCCCAGGACCCCTTGAGCAGAGTCGGGAACGACTTCAAGCCTTGGCAACGGTGGTCAGATCTACCAACCAGGCCAACCTCGCCCTTATGGGCGATGCTATTGCTTCTCACCTAGAGTGACTGGCTGAAGGCCTTAAGTCCATAGGTGAGGTTAACACCTCCTCCGGGCAACGCAGTCAGCCTGTCCGGAGGGACTCGGACAGCGAGCGCTCTAATCAATCGCGTGACCCTCGTCACCGGCAAAAGGCGACTCGCTACAAGCAAGATACCCATGGTCGGCAACGCTCACCAAGTCCCCGTGGTCATCGCGACCACAGGGGCAAGCGGGCGCGCAGCGATTACGTACGATCCCCTCGGGAAGAGCACATCGTGGCAACCACGACACGAGGAAGGAGCGCGGAGGACTATCTCGGAGGGAATACATCCAGGTAGAATCCTCCTGTTCAACTAGAATCCCTTCGCGCAACAGGGCCAATGTCTTTTCCAGACTAGGTTCTGCAGGAGAAGGTGGTCGGGCATACTCCTTGGGCTGCAAGGCTTTCTCTGATGAGCTCCGTGCTGTCAGGTGTCCTTCCAAGTTCAAACCTGGCCACATGGAGTGGTACAATGGGACCCAAAACCCAGAGGAGTTCCTTTCCATCTACGCAACCGCCATCATGGCAGCCGGGGGTGACGAGCTGGTCATGGCTAATTACCTTCCGACTGTTCATGAGGGTGCTGCTCGGACGTGGCTGTTCAATCAGCAGGAAGGTTCCATCCACTCTTGGGAACACCTTTGTGACGCTCTGATCGCCAATTTCCAGAGCTGTTACGTGCGTCTGGGCAAGGAGGATGACCTGCACCAGATGATCCAGATGAACGGGGAGACCCTCCGCAACTTCGTGAAGCGTTTCATTAAGATTCGCAACACGATCCCGAACATCTCGGATGAATCTGTTGTCCGCGCCTTCAAAAACGGAGGCGGTGCTACGTGATTGTGTGTTTGTATGTGTTGTTGCAAGACTTTGAACATGGGCGAGCCATGGTGAGACATGACTCACACAGGTGAGGCCATGTCCGGTGTATGTACTATGGGGCGACGGTGTCAGGACGTGAACTGGAGGTTCGGGGTCCGGAACGTAAAAAAAGGTTGTCTTTTGAGCTCCAAAAATATATATTTATGTTAGTTCTCAACTCCGAACTTTAATTTTATATTTTCAAAGCTATGAGGTATATTACCATTATATGTTGGCATCTACATGTTTGTTGTTTCATTTTTGTTTAAACCCCGTCTACTACTTAGTTACCTCTAGGTATACTATGTAGTTGTATGGAGTTTGGTGTTTTGTTGCTATGTTTTGGGGTAGATAATATCCTTTCTTCTCTCTAACTTCTCTATGCTTTTTCCCTCTCATCTAGCATCCTACTGAGACTAAGAGACATGTCAAATGAAGAAAATTCTAAGTGCTACCAACAGAAGAGGGCCGAAATTCTTTTCGCCACAAGCAAATTCAATGGATTTTGGTGAATTGAGATGATCCAGAAGCTCAAAAGAGTTATCGATAAAATCCAATCCTCCTATTCGTCCTTTCTCCTAGTTGTTTCGAATCTCGGGGTCGAGATACCGTTTAATGGGGGAGCTTTGTAACATCCTCATTTTTTATGGAAAATAAAAATCATGCATCGCATTGCATCAAATAAAATTTGTGAATAATTTTTTTAATAATAAAATAAAAATGAGTATGTTACTTTAAAAAATAAAATATATATATAATTTTGATTTATGATCAAAGGCCTCTATATTTGTGATAATGAAATTTAAATTTTGGGTGAATTCCTAAAAATCATATGTAAGTAATTTGTTTTGATGATTATTTTCGTACAATTGTGCAACCCTAGGTTACGGTTGTTAAAGTTCTAAAATCAAACAAATATATGGATGCCTTTCCAAAAATAAAATTTATATTTTATCTTCAATAATTTTATTTGATAAATTATTTGGGAAAGAAAGAGAAGTATAGTTTTGTTATATTTTATTTGATTTGAACTTATTAATTATTTACTCTCCTTTCGCATTCCATCGGACCCACTTGCCATCCTCTTTCTTCTTTCTTGCTTTCTTTCTTTCTCTCTCTCTCTCCTTTCCTTTCTGTCTTCTCCCTCCTACTTGCACGCAGCACTTCCTCTCCACTGCGCAGCAATTCATCTCTCTTCTACACAGTAGCTCTCCCTCTCCTCTCTGTTCTTTACTGCAGCAGCCTCTCCCCTCCCTTGCTTGCTTAAATTCCATAGAAACTCCTCCATTGCAATCGGTGAACATCAAAGCTTAGTGCTAGCAGTTTCGTCTCGGTTTAATGGTCATCAAGGAGAGCATTTGTGCAGACAAACCTCTCCATCTCCCTCCCTTCTCTCCTTTTTCTCTTTCTTGTTTTTTTTCTCTCCATCGCGCAGCACCTCTCTGTCTCCCTAATCAGGCGCAGCCATCAAGTGAGAAGAGGAGCAAGTTCTTTCATGTTCTCTAGTAGCCACCTTGAATTCCCCATTGAAGCCACCATGAAGAAGGAGATCAAGAGATTGCAACTGAAGTTTTAATGGCCAAAACTGCTGCACATCATTCCATTTCGGTTTCTTCAGTCACTAAGCCATCAATTGGGGCCGTTTTGCCATCCAATTCGTCACTCATTGCCCTATAAAAACCCCAAACCGGAGCTCCATTGCTACCGCCGAAATTCCTCTGCTGTACTCCGAATCGATCATCTCCGGTGAGCTCCTACCCTCCCTCTGCCCCTGTGGATGTAGCTCAGGCCGGTCCCAAGCCGCCGTCGTCGCCGGAGCGCCGCCATGGCCTCCTCTGCCGCCACCGCTGCCCCCTCGCCGCCCCGCCGCGCCACTGCCTCCCCGGCCGTGCCGCCGCAGCCATGTGCCTCCACTAACCCCCACGAAGCTCCACACATCCTCAGTTTGGCCGTCGCCGTCTTGCTCCGCCGCCGTCGCCGGAGCCGTCGCTTCCGCCGGCTGCCGCCCTGCTCTGTTTCGCATCGGGGGGAAACAGTGTGGGCCAGGCCGTGTGGGCCAGGCCGAAGCCAAGGCCCACGGGCCCAGTGCTATAATCCTCCCTTTATCCCGTTTTTTTTCAATTTGGCAGAACAAATACTATTGTATTTTATTTATTAAAAATTCGTTCTTGCTCCAAAAATTGTGAAATCAATTTTTACAAGTTCCTAATATTGCCTAGTATTTGTCATAAAAGTTTGGCACTATTTTGTTAAAAATTAATTTCTAAAGAATTTATTTTTGATTAACTGTTGTAACAATTTTTATAACTAAAATAAAATTTAAAAATTGTGAAACAAATTTTAAAACTTTATTTTGAACAGAAACAACCTGCTGTAAAATTTTCATATGCGTTGCATTCATCTATTTTGGATTTCTCGCATTATTGAATTTCTTTCCGTTATCGTCATACGTTAGGATCAGGCGAGGAGGAATGATTTGCCGAAGCACCGAGAGAGTGTGTCCACTGTGCTCAATAAGGCAAGTGTTGAACCTTGCCACCTACTATTTTATAATGCATTTCTAGATGTTACTGAAATGTGCATGTATGTTAAATTTAAAAATGGCTATGTACTTAGAGTAGCTATCCCCAAATGTTTATTTAATCCGTACTAAAACATTCCTTGCTGCCATAGGACAAAACATAAAGTCTTATAATATAGCCCTCCATTGAAATTAGGTTTTTCTCTCACTAGAATTGCTTAGAATTGCAATGTCCCTATTTGCACCTGTTTAAATTACCTTGACGATGAATAATGTGTGTTTTGAACAAACAGTTGTGCCTGTCATTTTAAAAATGGGTGTAGATGATAGTGGGGAACTATCGGGATAAAGGTATTTTGCAAAACCTCATTGGGGTGGCTGGATGCAAGGTGGTGTGCATTACGCTGAGGCCAATGTTGCATGAGAGCTGGGTGTAAGACCCACCCCGATCTCTAAGGACCGATTCCTTGAGGTAGCCAAGCAAAGTACTACAGTGCGACCATTGAGTGCCTGTGTGGGCAGGCCCTGGCTTAGCAGCTTTTGGAATCTTATTTCGGTGCCCATCCAGTTGGACTATCCTGAGGGCAATGGTCTTGGGTTGTACTATGTTGAGGCCAATGGAGTAACCCGCAGCCAGTCGAGTATGGTACTAAGCCGAGGCCAATGGTACCCACTATTGTGCTGTTGGGACGGGGTTACCGGATTAGGCGAAAGACTGCCAAAGGCCTTGTCAGGAAGACCCATTGGCCCGGGAAATCCTGTCTCGTGGTTACGTGCAACCTCTGCAGAGTGTACAACTATCATGATAGCCATGCCCATGGTCAAGGGCGGACGACGGGGAGCTGCCTCTTCGGTAGTTTTAACATTTTATTTTCAAAATGTTTTTAAAGGAAAACCACGACTGAAGTCGTGTGTTTTGGTTTTCTCCTCACAGGGGGACTGTGAGCGTGGGAATGTTGGTTCACGGTGGGGAACCGTGGCTAGCCACTTGGGGCAAACCGGCAGTCGTCGGAAATTGAGGAACTAAATTATTCAAATATTTTTTTTTACAATGTTTTCCATGTTTCAAAACTTAGGGTGAACTTTACTAAACTGGCTTTATGCAAAATAACCTTACCCATCCTTTGTAAGCCTTAGTTGCATATAGTCTGCCTTGCTTGTTAAGTATTCGCGTACTCACCCCGCCTTTCATGCGGGTAGTTCATTCCAACGAGCAAGTTGCCACTAGAAGATGTTCCCTAACGACAAAGTGTACAAGGATGAAGTCTTCACCAACGGGATTGAAGATGAAGATTATGCGATATCTAGGAGCGCTAACTACAGCTTGCCTGTGGGAATCGTCTTGTTTTGCTCTTTTGAAGTTGGACTTGTATTTTAGTCTTTCGCTGATTTAAGGCCTCCGTGCCTAAATTTTGTAATAAATGCCATGCTGGCGCATACTCTGATGTAAAGGTCATCTTGTCTATTATTCTGATGTAATAAAGTTTGTTCGTTTAATGGCTATGATCCAAGAGCTGTATATTTGTGTGTTCTAGCTACTGGTCCAGGAACTAGAACAGGTAAAGCATAGAAGGGATTCGACTCCGTTATCGGGTCCCGACATTCATCTAAGTCACGTGTTATGCTTTTACCAACATTACATCCAGCTTGATCATGGAACACCTTAAGGTCAGAATTATTTATACGACGTGCCTTCTTATATCTCGATTGTGACACATGGACCTTGTTTCTTTGCGCGAAGTATTTTCCGTGATGTAGGCAATCTCTTGAGTTAGCCAAGCTTCGGCTATGCTCCCTTCCACTCATGCTTTGTTCTTCACCATCGCTCTAAGACTTTTTATCATGCGTTCAACTGGATACATCCATCTAAACTGTGCCGGCCCCCAACTTTTGCTTCATATGACAGATGCACCAGTAGATGTTGCATGCATTTGAAAAATCCAGGAACATAAACTTCTCAAGATTTGTCACAAGCACCACAATCTCTTTCTCCAGTCCCTCCATCCTCGATGCGGATATCCCTTTTGTATAGATCTCACGATAGAAAAGGCTAATCTCTGACAATGTCCTTCAAATAGAGTCGTCAATATATCCACGCCACACGGCAGAAAAGAGACGTTCTATGAAGATTTTGTAGTCATGGGTCTTCATTCCATTTAACTTGCATTGCTCTCTGCTAACAACATGACGAAGGCTCACGCATAACCATCCGGGAATTTCACCTTCTCCTTTATCCAAGTAAGAATTTGTCTTATTTCTCCATGCGTAAGGCAGTACTTTGCCCTAGGTTTCATCCCATTCTCGTCGAGATTCATCTCTGGTCGGGCACAGATCAATTCGCAGTCCTTTCATGCATTATTGTTATCTTTAGTCTTCTGTGGGATGTCCCAGTTTGTGTTCACAACCGCCTCACACACATATTTTCTCCTGGTGCATTAAGTCGATGTTGTGAGGATGCTTTAGGTCTGTGGTGTAAGGAAGATTGTAGATGGTGCACTTATGAGTCCAATAATGCTCCTTACCATAGTCCTCCTCGTACCCCTTCTCCATCAAATCATCGTGCCAATCGATGATATCCTGCACAGTGAACCGTTGTGGTGGCCCCTGCTTCGTCACAACCATGCCTTTACGGAAAGCATTCCTTTGCTTCCTAAATGGATGGTTCATCCCTAGTAAACAACGGTGACAATCGAACCAACAAGCGTTGCCACCGTTTTTAAGAGTGAATGCATCAGTGTTACATGGCATATAGGGCACACCAACTTTCCATGTGTGCTCCACCTCGAGAACATTCCATACGCTAGAAAATCGTGTATGGACCACAGGTATGTGGCTCGCATCCTAAAGTTCTGACCCTGATAACTATCATGTGTCAAGGCTCCTTTTCTTCACATATCGTTCAACTCTTCCACGAGTGGTTGCATGAATAGATCTAAATTTTTTCGGAAGACGTAGGGCCAAGTATGATAACAG
Source organism: Raddia distichophylla (assembly GCA_005191435.1). Classification (NCBI taxonomy): domain Eukaryota; kingdom Viridiplantae; phylum Streptophyta; class Magnoliopsida; order Poales; family Poaceae; genus Raddia; species Raddia distichophylla. Next base: position 608,364 of record SPJY01017702.1, read on the forward strand.
AAAGGAACATGTACTCTTCTTTCATGCATAGTTGAGCTGCAGGTTGTACGGGATATCAAAATCCGGCCAGCACGAGTACGGGTGCGTCGTCATATTGAATGGCGTGAATCCTACAGTGGAGAGCCCGATGCGTACATTTCTGGGCTCGGAAGCGAATCCAGGATGTTGCTGGTCAAAGTGCCTCCAAGTTTTTGCATCTGATGGATGAATCATCACGCCCTTTTTCTACGTTTGCCTACTTTGTGTGACCTCCTGTGTCTCGCCATGGACTTGGACATGTATAGACGTTGCAGGCGTTGAGTGATCGGAAAGTAATGGAATGTTTTCTTGACCACTGTCGACTATATCAATGCACCGTCTTGTCCTTTAACTACCACGTACCGACTGTCATCGCAATGCTTGCAACGAGTCAGCCCTGCATCGTCCTTCCAGTATATCATGCATAAGTTTAGGCAATAGTCTATCCTCTCACTCGGCATGCCTAACACGCTCAGAAGCTTTTTCGACTCGTACAGATTTGAAATAATCCTGTGTCCACTGGGAAGCAGGTTGTCCAAGAGTTTGCAAATGTCATTTAAACAATTGCCCGACAGGTTGTATTTGGTCCTCACCGTCACTAAACGCGACACTGCCGACAACGCAGTGATATCGGTATGCTCATGCAGTGGAAACTTGGCAGAATCGAGAAGATTCTCGAATTGTTGGGCAAGTGGCTCGGACTCTTCCTTGGGGGTGAGATCGTATGCCAAAGCCACATCATCCGTGAGCTCCTCCAGTCTGTTGACTTTGACTTCATCGTATCCCTCCTCAAAATCCAAAGGGCTATACAGCTGTGCCGGACACTTCTTCTCGCCATGATAAACCTAGACAAAGTAGTTTGGCTTAAAGCCGTGCTTACGGAGGTGCTCGCTAAGATCTCTCTTGATCCTCTTCTCTCTATTCAAGCATGTCGTGCAGGGACTTGGCACGACCACTGTCTTATGTTGGGGAACCTACGGAAAGCATATTCCATGAAAGCTGTTTTGTCGAACCACTCGGTCGTGTGCCGCCCAGAATTCCTCCATCCATCGTACATCCTCCGTCGATCTTCCATCCTCAATATCCCAGATTAGAATCTGAAGAGAAACCTTGTGCACAATGTATCTTCCTAGTGGGATCAGACCAAAAGCCTAGTTTACACGTTACATCTCTAACTACATAGGAGGGCGTACCCACCCACTGATGTTCGTTCTGATACGGCGGTCATGGCCATGGAGGTGTACGGGTCGAAATTCTGGCAGCATAACCTCGCAGTCCTCCCAGTGCAACGATGGGTACGGCGTACTGCTTATGTTATGCACTAGGAGAACGACAAGGTTATGTCATCCGTATTCTGACCCGTACACCTCAGGGCCACGACCGCCGTATCCAAATGAACATCCGTGGGCTGTCCAAAATGTACACAGCTCGGAAGCACGACATCTTTCGTAATGGAACACAACGAATCACCATCCGAGTTCCTTACGAAAATGTGCTGCGCCTCCAAACGAGTTTTGACTCTAGCTTCATTCACGTTATGGAAGACTGATTATGTCGCAGAACTAATTAATCATCACTACTAATGTCGTCGGCTCACAAACCACCGACGACACAGCTACCACATACAAAAAAGGGGCGCTAGCGAAAGAGAATTACCTCCGGTGACAACGACGGTGCAACAGAAGAAGCGGCGGTTCCGGCTCGGTGGCAGTGTCGACGCCGACTAGAGGGAAGGGGCGACGCCGGCACTAGAGCAGGAGCGGCGTTGGCCCGGGGGTCGGGGCGTGCCCAGCCTTAAAATTGTGGCGGCGCCAATTCGAAGGAAGCCCCTTCGCCGACTCGGTGGCAGAGGGAAGTTGATGCCGACTCGGAGGAGGCGGAGGGAGCGGCAACTCAGGGCAACGGGAGGCATGGGAGTCGGCGGCTCGGCGGAGGAGGGGAGGGGTCGCGGCGAAGGAGGGGAGGGAGCAGCGCGGCGGAGCAGGAGAGGGGACGCGGCAGAGGAGGGAACTGCGCGGTGCGGCGGAGAAGGAGGGGAGGCGGCGGCGCGGCGGAGGAGGGGACAGGGCGCGGCGGTGGCGGCGCGGCGGAGGAGGAGGGGAGGCGGCGGCGCGGCGGAGGAGGAAGGGAGGCAGCGGTGCGGTGGAGGAGGGGACGGGGCACGGCGGAGGAGAGGAGGGGACAGGAAGCGGCGTGGCGGCGCGGCGGAGGAGGAGGGGAGGCGGCGGCGCGGCGGAGGAGGGGACGGGGCGCGGCGGTGGCGGCGGCACGGCAGAAAAGGGGACGGGGCATGGCGGTGCCGGCGTGGCAGAGGAGGAGGGGGACGCAGCAGCGCGGCGCGAGTGCGGCGGTGGCTGCGCGGTTGAGGAGGCGGCGGTGGCGGCGTGATTGAGGAAACGGCGGTGGAGTCGGGGCGCGAGTGCGACGGTGGCGGCGCGGCGCAAGTGGAGCGGTGGGAGGCCCGTGCGCTAGGTCTGAGGATGTAACGCACGGGCCCCCTTTTTTTTAGCATTTGGCTGTGTCGGCGGCCTAGGCCCCTCGACCGACGACATATTATGCGTCAAAAGCACAAAGAATCCGCATGGGCCACATGTCAGCGAAACAATCCGCATCGGCAGCATCAAATAAACTGATGATAGAAAACGCTCTATGTCGGCGGCTTACTATTAGACCGCCGACACTGATGGTGTTGTCAGCAACATATTCATCAGACCCGCATGTCATTGTCACCGACATAGATTGCTCTGTGTCAGCCACATAACCTGTGTCGGTGGTCCTTACAGAACTGCCGACATAGATTGCTCTGTGTCGGCGGTATCAAGCTAGGCCGCCGACACTGAACCCTCCCCCCCTCATGGGCCACCTTCTCAACCGTCGTGCCTGAAGCGAATACGAAGTTACGTTTTCAAGGGAACTTGTACTAGAGTTCCAACCGAGGTCGATACTCCCCCGTGAAATGAGTCCATATGTCCAGTGCACGCCCTACAAGCTAACATTGCACAGAGGATATTGCCGGTGGGCCGTAGGTGGACGGGAAAGGCGGCGGCCTTTGAGGGGGGAGGGTTCAGTGTCGGCGGACTAGCATTATGTCGCCGACACTGATGGTGCTATTAGCACCCTGTTCTTCAGGAGGCACACGACAGCCACATAATCTGTGTCGGCGGTAGTTTTAAAACCGCCGACAGTGAACCCTCCCCCCTCAAGGGCCACTGCCTTTTCGATCCACCCACGGCCCACTGGCACTACCCTTTGTGCAATGTTAGCTTGTAGGACGCGCACTAGACATAAGCACTCATTCCACCTGGGAGTATCGAACTTCATTGGCACTCTAATAATAGTCCATTGAAAAGTAACGTCGTTGCGGCCCGAAGCGAATACGACGTTACGTTTCAAAGAAACTTGTACTGAGTTCCAACCGAGGTCGATACTCCCCCGTGAAATGAGTCCATATGTCTGGTGCACGCCCTACAAGCTAACATTGCACAAAGGATATTGCCGGTGGGCCATGGGTGGGCAGAAAGATGGTGATCCCTTGAGGGGGGATGGCTCTGTGTCGGCGGTTTAGCAGTATGCCGTCGACACTGATGGTGCTATCAGCACGGTATTCTCCGGGGCCACACGTCAGCCACAGAACCTTTGTCCGCGGCCCAAATGATAACGGCCAACATTGATGGTCCTTTGAGCAACCGAATCTACGCCTGTGAGGCCACACGCCATCCATAGAACCTGTGTCGGCGATCTGTAAAATGCCGCCGACACAGATTACCCTGAAGCCTAGCTCTAGCTGTCGTTGATTATTTTATTTATTTGCTGATAGACGTTGGCGGGCTGGAAAATTTGAATTTTAATCGGCTCGGTGGAATAGAGCTGACATGTGTCGGCAGCATGCAGAAGTTTTGTCGGTGGTTTTGTTTGTGCCACTGACATTGATTATCTGTGTCAGCGAGATTTCAATGACTGCCGACATTAACTTGTCGTCGGTTTTCTGGCCACCGATACAGAGGATCCAGCCGTCGACAAAGAGGAAGATTCCTGTAGTGAACAGATTGCACCTTGGTATTTGGACGAAGCTGAGAAGGAGATTATGCATGTGCGACCTGGTGAAGGAATTCATCACGGCGCGTATCGATCCTCGCCAGTGCCTGGAGAACGTTGCTGACATTGCGCGTTGAGAAGGTGTTCGTATCATTCTCGGTGAGCATCGTATTCCGTAACTTGAGGAGATCGAGGAGATGGTGAAGGTCCGCACAGTACTGATGAGTTGAAGTATTAAAGGATTATGTATGTTTGGTATTTGGCAATGCAACCACAAGTTCACACCCTAAGTTTATCTAAGGAGCATCTTGCCTACGTTCTCGATGTGTGTTGCTTGTATTCGGCAAGGTTTTGTGTCTTGTTAGAATTCTTGGTACGGTGTGTTCGTGTTCATCGGAAGGATCGGTATATCATTCAGTAGCATTGGACAATTGTTTCTAGAGAAGGTGTTGGGGCGTCGCGCCTGAAAATTTTGTCCAAAGAATGTGCTCCCGTGTTCTGAAGCATTGGATGGTTCAACACAAGTTGGACTGTTACGTATGTCCAAAGAAAGCGAACTGTGTCCTGCCATCCTAAATGATTCGGACATCATCCAAGCCAGATCAGACCGTATTGTTGCATCCTTTGGGATGTGCTGGGGGTCCAATCGACCCAAATGGTCTGATGTATTGTTTGACTATGCCGGATAATTCGATCCAAATAACTTGTTTTCTTGGATATTTTGGGATTGAATGGTCTAGGGACTACACGTACGTGGCCAAGCCCCAATCCCAACGTCCAGTTTTAGGTGGCCTAAAAAAGGAGTTAGGTTAACCATTTGTCTAGTGTTGTCTCACTTAGAGAGCCACTCTTGTATCCAATTGACCAAGATCCACCTAGAACTAGGGATTATATTAGATAGGGGAGAGCTTTGAGAGATTGAGGCTTGACCCAACAATATGAATTTAGGGTTTTTTACTCAAGTCACTTGCTTTTGGACAAGTAGTTTAGTCTCTCATGGAGAAGATTGTGTTGGCCACCAAGTGGTTGTAAAGGTTAGAGTCCATCTAGCTAAGTGATCAAGGGTTACATCTTCATGAAGAATATATGTACTCCTCCATTTGTATGTATCAACAAACAGTAGTGAAATAAGGAGCTTTTTTCTGAAACTTCAAAAAACACCATTTGTCTCTTGTCTATTTAATCTTTAGGCATATGTACCTATGCATCTTGTTTGCCTTAGGTTGTTACTTGTGATTGGAGTAGAAAGTTTTAACCAAGACTTAAGTCCAAAAAAATCCTGAGAAGTATAATACTTTGCTCTTAGGCCAAATCAACCCCTCTTCTTAGCTCTGGGACCCTTTCACTTATTTAAAAAAGACTAACCTAGAACGCTATATTAATTTGGAATCCGCTAACACTATATGCTAGTATATAAGTCTTTTTTAAACTAGCAATGTCAGACTACCCCACTCTCGTATTCGCATGGCGTTGTCCACATAAGCCTCAGTATTAAAGGATTATGTATATTTGCTATTTGACATTTCAATCAACCACCTGTTCATACGTACCGCAAGTAAATAGGAGAAGTTAATTTGTACACCGTGAAAGTACTAGTTGCATATAAATATCTCATAACATTGCAAAAAATGATTTTGTAGACTTTATTTTGTGCGTATCCCCCATCCATCCACACATTAAAATTAAACAAAATTTGAATTGAATCTATGCTACAACTATTTCGGAAAATAGATGCATTGGAGGTTTGTCAATGCCTGTGTTATCGACACATGAGCTTTAGAAATTCTTATTAATAAGACACAAGGGGTAGATCCACGAATCCTGCTCTCCGCCATCTTCATCAAGATGTTCTATGATTTTAGCCCATAATAGTAGGGGAAGATTTAAGGGAGAGGAATTGTGAGCCTGTGAGCCCATCCAGATCGATATGACCCCAAAATATCAAATCGACATGGTTTGCGCCAGCAAGGTCAGTAGTTGTCATGCTAGGTTTGGGAGGGGTCAGGATCTCTCATGTTACGACATTTAGAACAAAGACGCGCGCTCTTGATGTGCTTGATGCGTGAGCTCATCGAAAGACAATGGACTTCGCAGGATGTCATGCCTTACCACTGGCGTTTTGGCACGCCCTAACCGAATCGCATGATAAGAATCTCGATATTTTGCCGATGATGAAGTTGGCTTTGTGCTCCATGCATGAAATGGAGCGCCGAAGTAGAGCAGGTCGCACAATTAAAGATGACATGCGCAACGTCTCAGGTATCTCTAGGTGCTCTATTGTGGGCGTCCACGGGCACCCGGAGCTTAGACAATGCACAAATCGACTTATCTATTCCCATCAAAAGATCATGTATCCATCTTCCTCAATGATTTTGTACGACACATTTCTTTTCATTTCATCTTGTGTTCACACCTATTTTTTTATGAAACTTATAGGAATGAGTTATATCTGATTTAGCTTGCAGGGAAGCTACTTTGTACACATTTCGAGAATAGGTGCAAAAGTGACCTCATAACCATATAAAAAATTTTATAAGACTTTGATATTTGCTAAAACTCTGTGGTCAAGCGGACAGGCAGATTAAAGCGAAGGCACATCGTCATGTATCTTAGACAAAGCAAATGAGAGGGGATCGGCTCCTCGCTTGTTTGCCCGGAACAATGGTAGACAAAGGAATGCTAGTTGGACATTGACATGCTAGAGGGATCAAGGCTCCGAATGAATCAAGAAAGCATAAGGAACATCGATGTACAAACGGGACCCGTATGCAGTGTCAGGTTCAACATCATTCCACGAAGTTTTAAATTCACATCAAATTTACAAAACGAACTGAGCTTGGGCCAGGTGGGTTACACTGGTGGACGAGAAGTCGTGAATGGACCATTAAAGTCAATGGGGTAAAGGATGTACTACCAGTAGTTGTAGCCTCGGAGGGGTACATGCCTCCAACCAAATTACAACCTCTGTGTAATTACTTTTAACAGTGAAAATTACTTTTAACAGTGAAGTACCACAGCAAATAGATGCACTGTAGGTTTCCCACTATGTGTGATATTGACACTTATGATCTGAATACCTTCATATCAAGTAGACATAAGTGGTAGCTAGATCCTCAATTGTATCTCTTTAATTAGAGAGGACGAATTCTCATTTCCCACGTCTTTATTGCTGTGTGCCCTGATGTTGTCCCATGTATATATAGGTCTTTCTTTATATCGTTACGTACCGTTGCGTATTATTGTGCCAATTTTTGTTATTTTTAGATAGCCTATATGTTGGGATAATTTGTAGCGATTTTTTTTGTGGTTTTTAGTATTCATTCGAAAGATCGTAAAACTATTTTTAAATTATTTTTCAAAAATCTTTTAACCTTTTCTGAGGGATCTCAAATTTATTATAGTAATACGTTAATGCAACGATACACTGAAAAGAACAAGGCCATAGTAGGGGAGGGGTCCAGGAAGGGCAGCTCTGAACATGTAAGCAAATGGCTCATTTTGTGCCTCAAAGTGCCGCAAAATATCCGGACCAACGTGGTTTGCACCGCGGTCATCAGGATCTCTTGTGTCACAACGCATACAATGGCATGTTGTTATGTTAGGTCGAGCTAGTCGAAATAGAGGATGCATGTCGTAGAAAGTCAATAGATTTTCGAAGAATTAGCAGCCTCGCGGGCATTTGACTCGCCTCGGCAAACCATATGGTAACGGAAGCGTAGAACTTTGCTAATGTGATAAGTTGGCTTTACACTCCGTTACTGCAATAGAGCAGGGACAAATAAGAGAACGTCACGTTAAGACAACATGCCGAACATCTCAAATGTTTTTTTTTTGGAGTAAGTGGCAGAAGATCTGTCTTTATATTAATAAAAAGAAGTTACAGAGTGGGGGGAGATAATAACCCCTCCCCCGTGGGCCCGAAAGCCGGTCTTAACTAATTACAAAGGAAGCGCCCGCAGCTTTCCAAAGGCGCAGGTCGTCCAGGAGCAGATTAAGGAAAAAAGGCGGTAGGTCTGTCGGCCTGGCGGAAAATCCTGCTGTTGCGTTCAAGCCAAATCTGCCAAATGATGGCTGAGGCGATTGAGAGCACCCCTACAGAAACGCCGCCGTAAAGGATGTCGTTGGACCACCAGGCATTGAAGTAGTCGGTGTTTGCCCACCCAGTGGGGTCGAGGGGTTGGGCGTTAAGCAAAGACGTGTCACTGAACATCATCTAAGAAGAATGCTCCACCGTGGACATTGGAATGAATAGGGGCGTAGGTGACAAATGACTATCAAGAATGATTTTGTAAACATCTTTTTAAAATTTCATCATTGTGTAGTTGTGTTGAAAACATAAAATTTCCATAAAATTGACGTAATTTGTTTAGATAGATTTATCGTGTACGGAAGCTACTTTGCACGCTTTGATAAGTCTAGTTTGATAAAAATTCGTGACCTTGTAAAAAAATCATAAGTTCAATTTTTCATATTTCATCCCTGCGTAAGCGTCGTGAATTTTCCACCTTCCAAATTAGAAGTTGAGCCATGTTTTAACTCTTGTGAGCCATATTCCAAAATTTGCAAATGCATATCACTCTGAAGCCTTTTGTTTTCTAGAAAACTATCAACTTTTGTTTTTTTTTAAGGATTTCCGAAAGATCTATAAAGGCAGCAGAGAAGAAGTGCCACCGCCAATGGTAGCTGTACACTTTGGATAGTGCCTTTTGTGCAACTGCATGGAATACGATGAAGCATCTAATAGTGCAAAGAGATGCATTTAGGATCGGTGTGCGGTGTCATCGACATGTCTCAACAAATTACGTGTCGACGGTATGATTGGACAGTGTTGAATGATAAAATTTTTGAAATAACAAATATATATATTATACACATTCTTTTAATTTTTAGAATGCCTCCAAAATTCTCTAGACATTTGGAATTCTCTAGAAATTTATGGAACCTTTTAGAATCATCTTAGAAATTCTAGAAAACTACTACTCCTTCCACCTTTCTAAGAATCGTCGTGGAAATTTTTAGAAAGGTGGAAGGAGTAGTAGTTTTCTAAGAAAAATTTCTAGAAAACTACTACTTTTTCCAAGCAAAATATTATTGGAACGCTACGTTACGCTACATTAAGCTGAAATGTACAAGGCCTAAGAAAGCATGAAAGTTGTCAGGAAGCTCCCTCCTTTCTCCTTTAGAAGGACCAATATATACCCTACCAATTAGGGACTTTTCTATTTTATTATGCCATATTTTTCTCACGGCTTCTCCTATATATAAATACCGACCTAAGGGGCTATTTGTGAGATATAATTTGGTGTTTTACGTGCCGCTAAGCTAATGATAGCTTTTTGGTTAGTTTAAATATTTCATGCATCCATTTCAAGCTGTTATCTTTTTTCACCACAGGTGTTGCGTCAGCCACAAGATAAAAATTTATTCGGCTACTATGTATGTGAATTCATGCACAACTAAACAGTAGCTATTAAAGACCTCCTGCTAAAGGGGACAAATTGATAAATATATGTCATTACTAGCTTAATGATGACTACGTACTCCTCGTGTCTTGTACAAATCCAAGAATTGATTAGTTGATGACCTAATTAATGACAACGAAACATTTAGAGGAATAAGATTCAAAACTCTCGCCGGAGCGGGTGAGAGCAGTGCAAGAACAACTCGTCGGCGTTATTTTCGATGAGGTCGTAGATCCCTGTACCGAGTTTAACGACCATGTTAATAGGTCGGTCCCTTCTATACGGACTAGTGAAGTTTCGGGATCGACATCTACAACAAGCAAGAGCGATGCTCATAAAATATCTAGATAAACAGAACATGTAATTAATTAATCCCGGCTCCCCCAATCGGAACACATCCCTCCCCATGGTGTAGAAAATATGTTAAAAAAAATATGGTGAACCTAAGACTTGAACCTGGAACCTCCTGTTGCCACGAGACTCCCCACTCAGCCGTCTAACCCACCCACCCAGCAACACATATTTCATAGACTAAGATATGCATTCCTTTTGAAGAATCTTGAACTGCTTTGTACTATGACCGGGACTAATGTGTGTCCGTGCTAGTTGGCATGTACCCATATGCTAAAGTGCTCTTCTGTCCCGGTTTATGAGATGAATAGGGACTAATGCGTGTGAAAAATCATGCTTTTAGCCTAGAATCCATGAACAGGGACTGTTGCCACTATCAGTCTAGGTTCGTGACGAATTGGGACTGATGGGTCGGTATGAAAGTTTTTTCTCTACCTAGTAGTGTTGGAGACACCAACCGGTACTGATGGGGGGCAGGGAAGGTGCCATGTGTGCTATGCGGTGTCGCAGCACGTGCCTTCAGTACTGTTTTTTTAACCGGTACGAATATCTGATGGCCCTTACGAACCGGTACTAAATGCTGGTTCTGTAGCGGTTGTTGTCGACACATGAGCTTTAGAAAATTCTTATCAACGAGACGTAAATGGTAGATCTCCAAATCCTATTCTCCGTCATCTTCGTTGGGATGTTCTATGTTTTTGGCTCATAAATAGTAGGACAATGCTTAGGGGACGGGAACTCTGAGACTGTGAGCTTACACAGACATGACCCCAAAATATCAATACCGACGTGGTTCTCACCACGAAAGGTCAGTAGTTGTTATGGTAGGCCTGGGAAGGGTCAGGATCTTGTGTTAGGACAGAACAAGGACGCACGCTTTTGCTGGGTTTGTTGGCAATCTAGTTGAGCTTATTGAAGAAGACAATGGACGTAGCAAAATATCATGCCTTATCGATGGGCGTTTGTCACACCCTAACCCCGTCGACTTGCCAAAGATCATGCATCCGTCTTCAGCAATGATTTTGTATGACACATTTCTTTTAGTTTCATCTTGTGTTCACACCTTATCTTTTTATGAAATTCATAGGAATGTGTTAGATATGATTTAGCTTGTAGGGAAGCTACTTTATACCCATTTCGAGAAGGGGTGCAAATCATAACCATATAAAAACAATTTCATAAAACTTTGATATTTGTTAAAACTCTGTCGGCAAGCGGAGAGGCAAAGCAAAGTAGCATCCTCATGTATCTTTGACAAAGCAAATGAGAGAAGATCGGTTCCTCGCTTGTCTGCCCAGAACAATGGTAGAGAAAGAAATGATAATTGGATTGACATACCATAGGGCTCATGGCTCCGAATGCAGTAGCAACTTGACGATCGAGAAAGCTTAGGGAACATATCAATGTACAACGTCAGGTTTAACATCATTCCACAAAGTTTTAAATTCAAATCAAATTTACAAAACGAACTGAGCTTGGAGTGCGCTGTGAACTGTCACACGCTGAGAGATGGGTCTGGTGGGTTAGACTGGTGGACGAGAAGTCAGGGAAATATAATTCGGTAAACCACGGTTTACATGCGGCTTTTACCGGAGAACCAAATACCAAATGTCCCTATTTTTTTGCATACCATACCTGATACCACGTACTGACTGTTACGGTTTTGTTGGCGCGGTTTTTTGGTTTGGGTTTGAACATCTTCCATTAAAACTCAATTCAGAAGGTACCAGTAGTTGCAGCCTTGCAGGGAGGGGTACATGCCTCCAACCAGATTACAACCTCTGTGTAATTACATTAAACAGTGAAGTAACAAATAAAAAAGATGCATTGCAGGTTTGCCACTACGTGTGCTATTGACACTTGTGATCGGAATAGCTTCATATCAAGGAGGCATAAGTGGTACCTAGATCTTCAATTGTATCTGTTTAATTACAGGTCACGAGTCCTCATCTTCCCCGTCTTTATTAGGGTGTGCTCTGATGTTGGCCCATATATAGTAGGAGAGGGCTCTAGGGATCGAGGGCAACTATGAGCCTCAGATCTGTAGAAAAATGGCTTATTTCATGCCTCAAAATGCCGCAAATTATATCCGGGCCAACGTGGCTTGCACCGCGAAATGGTCACCATTAGTCGTAGGTATGAGAGGAGTCAGAATCGATCTTTCGTGTCATCTACAATGGCACGCGTTATGCTAGGTCGAGCACATGGGAATACAGGAAGCACATAGCTTATGGAAGAGGCGACCTCGCCGGCATTCAACTGGCCTCATCGAACTGACTTAGAAGTTTGCCAACAAAGAAATTGGCTTTGCACTCTGTAGCTTCAATGGAGCCGACGACGAAATTGTCTTTGCACTCCGTACCTGCAATGGAGAGCAGGGCACGTTAAGGCGACTGGCCTGCCAAGCATATTAAATATCACTGAACAGTTTAAGAAGATTGCTCCACTGTGGACATTTGAATGAATGGGTGTGTAGCTGCAAATGCTATCAAGAATGATTTTTGGAAAAAACTTAAAATTTGCATGAAATTAACATAATTTGTTTAGAGAGATTTATCATGTATATTGCACACTTGCTGGTCTAGTTGGACAAAAAACCATAACATTGTAGAAACAGAATGATAAGTTTAATTTTTAGAATCTCATCCTTACATAAGCGTCGTGAATTTTCCATCATCCAAATTGGAATTGAGCCATGTTTTAACTCTTGAGAGCCATATCCCAAAATTTCCGAATGCATCTCACTCTCATGGCTTCTTAATTTTAAGTGCATGTGCTAGTCACCTCGCTGGCGCCGAAGGCGATCACGCCTCACTTTTCTGAGCCAGCATCCTTTGCGTTTGCGAACCTTCGACTATCCAAGTGTGGACTCCTTGCTAATGGCAGAGCACACGCTATGCGTGTTGAGCTTCGATTTTATTTAGTTCTGTTCGTGGGATCAATCTCTCCTGAATGAGCAACAGGTTATTGATAGTAGTTTTTGTGTTATCATAGATGATGCACTAATTAATGAGAATTATATATGCACTATTTAATTGTCTAATTGATGATAAACATGATTTACAACACCTACCTCCATCAGAGGCCTCGGGGTTCCCGACCTAGATTTCTTCGCCAGGGCCCTTCGAACCCGCTGGCTATGGCTTTCCAAAACCCCCAACCCTGCCCCTTGGGCCGGCCTACTAGACACCCCTCCAAAGTCAAACTTGGATCTTCTTCGCTTGGGCTCCACGGTGACCTTGAAAAACGGTTCCTCCATGTCCTTCTGGGAGGACCTCTGGCTCTTTCGCTGCGCCCCAAAGGACCTAGCCCCTCAGCTCTTTGTTGCCTCAGCAAGACGCAACAGGTTGGTCAAAAACGCCCTCTCCAATAACAACTGGCTAAATGGCCTCAAAGGGGGCATGCTACAAGAAATGATCCTGGAGCTCTTTTTGCTGCTCTCCAAGGTTTCTCTCATCGCGCTCTCCGAAGATGAGTCGGACCTGCGATCCTGGCGTTTCACACTGAATGGTTCCTTCTCGGTCCCTCGGCCTACCGCTTGCAGTTCACTGGCCGCTGTCCAGCTCCCTCGTTGCTTAAGGTCTGGAAGCTCTGGGCTCCATCCAAATGCAAGGTCTTCCTCTGGCTTCTTCTACAAAATCGCGTCCTCACTGCGGACGCCCTACAATGTTGTCACCTTCCTAACTGCTACTTCTGCGTCCTTTGCCGAAAGAACTTGGAGACGCCGGAACATCTGTTCCTGGAATGTGACTTCGCCACGTTCACCTAGAGGCGTTTGGTTGCCCTTTTCAAGGCACCCGCTCTTGATCCGGCTCGCTGGAAGGGAGGTTGCCTCATCTCTTGGTGGGAGGAAGACATTCTCAAATCCGGGTCCCACAAGGGTGTCCCCTCCATCGTTTCAGGGACCATCTGGCACCTCTGGATCCAGCGTAACAACCGCATCTTTCACTCAAAAGAGAAAATCATCTTGTCCTTCCTGCAACACCTTTCTGACGAGCTGCATCTCTGGGAGGCGATAGGAGCAAGTCTAGTTTTCGAGTATCTAGCTCGCTTGTACATTGTTCCCCGGGGGGGGGGGCTAATCCCCCACCATTTACTTGTAATTCTTCTTCTATTGATCAATAGATGGCAGTTCTCCTGCCCTTTGCTCAAAAAAATAATAATTATTGGTTGCAGGCCATGTGATCTCGTAAGTAGATGCACTAATTCGGTGAGGACCATATATGAACTAATTCAAAATATGTATACTAATATAAAATACATAGGATTTACATGGTGACGTCCAGTCATATTGATTAATCGTCGAATCGTAGTATGCCAGCTAATTAGTTTCCTAGCTACATTCAGGATTTATATTTCGCAATGCCAGAGATTTCATTCCGGATTGAAATAACCGGATTTCACGAAATTTCGTAAAATTTCGACCGAAATAAAAATAGAGATTTTGAATTCTAAACAAAAAAAATGAAAAATAGCAAACCAAGAAGCCAAACCAGACCTTGCCAATGGACTGGCCAGGTTCAGGCCCAGTTGGTTCGGTTACTATGCGACCGGGCCAACCGGGCCAATGGGCCTGGGTCTCGGCCCAGGTTCAGTTCGCACAGTAATCGAACCGAACCGGGTCGGCCCGGTTTTTTATGGGTTGGTTTATTTTAATTAAAATATCTAAATAACTATATATCATTAGAAATATATAAATGAATATATTTAATTAAATAAATATGCTACGGTGACAAACCGAATCAGGCCCAAACCGAACCGGGCCGGTCCGTTACTATATGAACCGAACCGGGCCAGCCCGACGGGCCGAGGCCTCCCCCCAAGTTCTGTTCGCTTCACCGAACGGGCCAGCCCGGTTCAGTGAACAATGTGGGCAGCCCGGTTCGGCCTTGTTGGCCCGGCCCGTTTAGCCACCTCTAAGACAAACTATCCACCTCATGTTTGGACTACTCACTAAGCTATCATAGGTTCTCAAAACAAGGATATTGTGGCTTTTTTTTTATATGTTTGTCTCATTGAATTCAAATATTTCGAGAGCTGATTTAAATTTTGTCGTGGACCGAAATTCGCGAAATTTCGGCGAAAGAAAAATCTCCGCCTACATTTAATTAATGATAGCTGGTTTTGCCCTTTGCTTTGCAAGCTCTTTGGTATGTTACTATGAAATGTTTGGTATTATTAATCAGATTAGTGTTCGTCTTGGTAATGTTTCTAGGACTAGCGTGCAGTTCAGGAGCTTGCTCTACTCTAACATTGCTTATGCCCTGTTTGGTTCTAGTATTCGTGGTGCAAAATTTCTTTGATTCTACACAGTCCGTTTGAATAGCTTGATTTGTACTGGCTTTGATTGCAGTGAGTGTAGAGGTGTGCATGTAATGGCTGTTGGATGAGTGATTTTTTCCCGTATATGTGTATCCTGCCGTTTTCTTTCACATGTCAATGTTGTCAAATATTCTGTTGTTGTTTTCGTAAAACTAGGTTACTTTTCACAATTGCTGAGTTCTACAAATACGGACTCTGTAACACCCCAATTTTGAGCAAATAAAAAAATTTTGGTCAAAGTGAAAATTGGGTTTAAATTCGAATTTCGTTTGAACTCGAGCTGACACATGGGCCCAGCTCTCTCTTCCCCTCTCTTCTTTCTTTCTCTCTCGTCCTCCCTGCCGTGTGGCCCTACCCAGCTCTGCGCTGCTGCTCTGTGCCTGCTACTCTGCCACACCGCATGCCGCGTCAACTGGCCGCCACTCGCCTATTCGCGCTGCTAAGCGCGCCTTCGGGCCATCTACCCCACCCCGCGCCTATAAAGCCGAACGCCTCCCCACCGGCACCGATTTTCCCGTTTCCCCCAAATCTCACCGCGCCAGCGCCGACGACTTCCTCGCCGACTCCGTGAGCCGTAACGCAATTACATCTGCCTGGAGCATCCCCTTCTCTCCCCTAACCAGAGGTCTGCTTTGGCCATCGGCGAGCTCCTCGACGCCAGACGCCTCCGTCTCCGCCGCCTGCCGCCCTTGAGCCCGGTGAGCACCTAGTCCATCTCCTCTTGCTCCTCGCTAGATTTCATGGATCCTAGATGCGTTAGGTTAGTTGGCGTCGCCGGCGAAACTCCGGCTCTGCTGCCACCGTCGCACCGTCGCGTCCGGCCACCTCCGGTCTCGGCGAAGTTCTCGTTAGGATCGTAGGAAGCTGTAGATGCGAGGGCGTGCACACACACGGCCGGAATTGGCCCGTAGCGCCGCCGCGTCGCTCACCGTCACCTTCGGCCACGTCACCCGTCCAGAGGAAGACGAAGGCCGTCAGCCATTGGATTGGGCGCCAAGATTCGTGCACTGGCATGTGAAAGCTCAGCTCCTAGGGCTTAATTGATTTTGGTAATTGATGGCAACTGGGCCGTCTGGAACGCCAAGGATAAGGACTCATTTGTTTTGTAGTTTCTTTGATTTCCTTGTGTGCATTTTTGGCCCAGCCCAGCTACTGGCAAGACTCTAACTCTCTGGTTGCAAGGTCCCACTGAGCACAGGTCCAGAAACATCAGTCGTGGGTCCCATGGGGGGTTCCGTGAGTACCAGGTGTTAGCCGTGAGCGAACCATCTAGAGCGAGTACACCTGTCCTAGGGTCGAGAAGATTCGGGGGTCGAGCTGTCCAGGTTTCGTAGCCGCTAAGTCTCCAAAATACCTGTGAGCGCGAAACTTCCCGCCCAAATGATCTAAAGTTTTCGTTTAACCCTACCCAGGTTGTCACCGTGTCCACAAATCGACAAAACTGTCCCAAGACCCGAGGCGTGGTGACGAGAAGGGGGCGAGAGAGGCTAAGTCCGAAGTAGTGTGAAGAATAGCCTCTGTCGGACGGGGTCCGACCAACATCGGACGGCGTCCGATGGATGGGTGAGCCCGAGAGACTAAATCCTGAAAAACACAGCCTCTGTCGGACGGGGTCCGACAGCGCCCAAAATCTGGAATTTGAACCTCATCGGATGGCGTCCGATAAGCCATCGGACAGCGTCTGACAGAGTACAAATTTTGGCCTAAACCTTATTGGACGACGTCCGACGGATTGATCAAAAATCCGGGAAAAAATCTAAGCCGTCCATTGCGATCTTGATATAGGGTTTCGGGTGTAGGGCTATAAATAGGAGCTTGGAGCACGGGAGAAACTTGAGAGAGCCCATTCTTGTAGCCACCCCATGCCATTGAGAGCTCCTCCCATGGTCTCCTCCTCATCTAGGGTTTCCATGCCAATTTAGAGGGATTGAGAGAGGGATTGAGAGGGAGAGGGAGAGGGGAAGAAGAAGAAGCCTACCTTGCCTCCTCCGATCATCTCCAAGTCTCTCCTCCTCACTCCCATGGGGTTTCCCATCTAGCCCCATGGTGGATGTGAGGTGGTGAAGTTGGTGTCTTCCGGTCTTTGTGCTCTTGGGATTTCTTGCACCGGAGACCTCCAAGCTTCACCGAGCGTACCATTACTTCGACTACGTCCTCTACATCGACGAAATCCGTCCCGGTGGGTGGTCATCCTCGCGTGGGGTGAGGGTGTGTGCAAAGTCCGTCTTGCGAGGCGGCCGGTGACCGTGTGTCGGTGCCATGGAGAAACCCTCCTTGCGGGGAGGTCGGTGACCCTTCGTCGGTGCCGCGGTGAAATCCGTCTTGCGGGACGGTCGGTGGTCCTTCGTCGACGCCTGGGAGAAATCCGTTCTTGTGGGAGCGGTCGGCGACCTTGTGCGGGTGCCGGTGGGGGTGTGAAAGCTTTCGCTTGTGGAAGGTCTCACCACTCTGTACGGGTTCGGTGCTCACCCAACATTCGTTGTTGAAGAGCCCAGGAGTGAATTGAGGGCACAGGACGAGAGGGTCTTGGCTTCCATTTGGAAGTTCCTCACCGTGGAGTAGGAGTTCGCTCCGAACCACGTAAAAACTCGGTTTGCACCCTTCCTGCCATCCCTTTACATTGTGCACCTTGAACTCGATTGCGTGGACTTGTGCCTTCGTGCCAAGAGTAGTCGCTTCCGCTTAAGACTTGCTTGATACTTGACTGTCGTTGCTTCTATCACTGGTATTGCTAGGTCCAGACGATAGTTGGTTTCCAAATTTTCTAAGGCTCCAAGTAAAATCAAAAGACGTAAAAAATTGAAAAGAAGTCGATTCACCCCCCTCTCGGACAGAGATCCTTTCAGCATGGCCAACGTGCCTCTGACTTGCGGGACCAACCTGCTAGCCGTCCCCGCATGTGCTGGGTTCACCACGACTCATGTCGCTGTCGCGTGGGCCCTGGTCCTACCTGGCGGTTAAGTGGTGGCGTCACTGGGTTTGGGCGCCTTCTCCACGCATTGGCGCCCTACGGAAAACCGCCGTCGTCGTATCCGCCCCGGCCGGCGCGGGCGCATGCATGCGCATGGGCCGTGGGCCATTTTCGCTATTAGGCCGCGTCGTCGGTTGGTTCAACCCGAAGGAATTAATCTATTTCGAGCTATTTAACCATTTATTTAAATGCCAAAATGGTTATTTATTTATTTAAAATAGCTAAACGCTCCCTAAAATTCTATAAAAATTCAGATAAATAATTCAGTTAAAAGGAAATGGCACTTTATAGTTGAGATGGTGGATTTTCCTATTTAGAAATTGGTTAAACTAATGTTAGGATGATTTTGGTTATAATAAAAAAAAAGGGGAATTTGACCCTATAAGATTACAAGAAAAATATAATAGGTAAGTAAATGCATTAATAAATATAGAAACTTATACAAATATGAAAGCATCCGTTGCGACTAATTTAACCACTGTATTAATTAGGGAGGTGCAATTCTCTTATTTTAGAAAATCCCAATACAGGGCTAAATGAATTCTGGATTATTAAAAGAGGGGTTCTAACTTTATAAAATCTCGATAAACTACCCCAGAGTGTATAAGTAGCTTAATAAATAGAGGGAATTATGAAAAAGTAATTCTTGTCCATGTAAGTTATTAAATGTATCATTAGGCAAAAAACAATAAAAGGATTAATAGTGATTTCTATATTAATAAAACTAGGTGCCAATCCTAGAAAATTATAATAAAATACCATAACACCTGAATAATACCTTGTAATTAGAGAAAGTTACAAAAAGCCATCCCCAGTTTACTTTATAGTGTAGGAGAGTAATTCGAGGAAGCATCGTCATCATACATCGTGCGAATAACCCTAAGTACACCAATACTACGGGAGGTTTCTACATAGGAAAATTATCATAATTAATAGTGTAGTTGAAAATTTGGGAATAATAAAATCGTATCAAGCCTAATGGCAACTTTTTTGTATTTTATACTAGGGTTTCATAATGGATAAGAACCTTTAGACACCTCCTAAGTTCCTAGAAAATTTAATAATTAATACTAAAGGAAATTGGAGACACTATAATTAATCTAAGCACCACTCATAGGTTTCCTCTAGGTAAGTAATTAGTAAACCAACGCAGTATTCTCTATATAATAGGTAAAACAAGATGATTTGATTGTTAATAAAAACTAAAACTAAGTTGGGAATCCTAACTAATGAACGAGAACAACCCAGGTATATGGGATTATCATAGCTCTCACTTGAATCCAAAATACAACGCGTACGCCTACTTTTCAAACAAAACATGAAATCTCGATAAGGGAACTTAATCGGAAATACGACACATTTTAGTCTGGAACATCTCATGCATTAGTACCCTTAGTCGCACGACCTCGATGGCGTTATACCGTACCCGTGAGACTTTTTATAAAGTCTAACTCTTTATAGAAACTCATGGAATTCTTGTCTTGTTAAACCACTCATGAGAGATGAAGTACGTCTCATCAAACGCTAACGAGGAACATAGCAGACAATGAAAGTACGGAACTAGAAATCCTTCATAATTAAACAGTATGCCTACAATGTTACTAGATAGAAGATGGGAACTTCACTCAAAGATGAGCTTCATTCCCGAGGTACAAAGTGGAAGAGGGGACGGGAGCTCCGGCTCCTCTCCAGCACTCTCACCTCTCCTATCTCCCTATTTTCTTGATATTTGTGGCAGCACTTCGCTTCTCTTCTCTACCTTTCTTCACCTCTCTATGCTTTAATTGAGACGAGTTGGTGTGTTTATAGGACCTTTTAAGCATGTAGGTACTTATAGTGTCGTGCCCTCTACTCTACCAACTTTGTATCTGATGGGGGATGGGGTCCCGATCTTCTGACAGATATGGATAAATACGATTGGTGGAGAACTCGACGTTGACGATCCGAACTTGAACAACACCGATCTAGGCCTGCAATCGCTATACCACCATCTTCGTTCGTTATCGACCACGCATGCGCACGGTCGACCTCATCACGAAGGCTAGTTTCTGCAAGCGAATCGAGAACACAAGTAAGAACGAAGAAAAAGCAATCTCGAATTGCAAATTGATATTAAGATCACGAATTTGGGGTTCCATAAACTGGAAATCGGCGATACTGCGATGGCAGAAAATTATCTAAGCAAAACCTAAGTCTAACAATGACGGCTATGAGGTTTTTAATAGGCAGAAGGGCGGCGGCTAGGGTTTGGGGCAACCCCCCTTGGGCGGGATACGTGGGCCTAAGCCCAAAGACAAGGTGACGCAGCACCAGGCGACCCAACAGAATCTGGTCGCCTCTTGTTTCAATGATTGTGATCAACTCAGAAGGAATTTAGACTTGCGACCAGATCCATTGGAAAGGTCTCATCGAGAGCTTCTCTGTAATGTACTTGAACACCCCAACGTAGTTGATATGCATCTGCTACGCCCGTTTCAAGACAGACTGCTCCGCCGTGACCGATCCAGACTCCAACTTGTGGTAGACTTGGTTCCCGACCTGTCTTGGCGCAGAGTACCATCCTCGTTGATCAACGCCGTGATTCCTAAGTACAAGCACAATGTTATTAGGTAATAACTGGCTCTTATCGGTAGTATCTCGTGTATTAAGGAACGAGCCCACCTAGTGGTTTAATTGTCGCGCACATGCCCTTGTTATTGGTCCTTCACAACAGGTGGTGGAAGAGTGGACGCGTCGGTAGGAGTGATGTCCTCATCATCCTCCCCCTCTTGACTTGGAGTCGTCCACAACTCAAACTCATCTTCTCCCAAATATGGACGCAAATCAGAAATGAGAAAAGTGGGGCTAACCCCGAAATCTGCAGGCAACTTAAGTTTGTACGCATTATTCTCTCTAGCACCCTAAACGGACCATCCGCACGGGGCATCAATTTAGATTTCCTTAGCTCAGGAAAGCGCTCCTTGCGCAAGTGTAACCAAACATGATCTACAGGAGAAAAAAATCAGTTCCTTCCTACCATGACTACCAGCAATGCGATATTTGTTATTCATGTGTTCAACATTCTGTTTTATAGTCTCATGCAGTTTTAAAATAAATTCAGCACGTTTCTTAGTATCAAGATTGACCTTTTCAGATGATGGTAAAGGCAATAGGTCAATGTGAGCACGAGGATTGAAACCATACACTACCTGGAAAGGATTTATCTTTGTAGTCGAATGTAGCGCACGGTTATAAGCAAACTCCCCGTGAGGAAGGCACTCCTCCACAACTTTAAATTCTTCTTTAAAACAGCTCGCAACATCGTGGATAAGGTATGATTCACAAGCTCCGTTTGGCCATCAGTTTAGGGGTGACAAGTAGTTGAAAACAGCAACTTTGTCCCCAATTTATTCCACAATGTCCTCCAAAAATGACTCAAAAATTTTGTATCGTGATCTAAAACAATAGTGGTGGGAATACCATGCAAACAAACAATGTCTTTGAAAATTAAATCCGCAGTACAAGTGGCATCATCACTTTTATGGTAAGGTATGAAATGTGCCATCTTTGAAAACCGATCCACGACAACAAATATGCTATCCCTCCCCCATTTTGTCCTAGGCAAACCTAGAATAAAATCCATCGAAACATCCTCCCACCGAACACTAGGAGTAGGAAGAGGCATATATAAACCATGTGAATTTAATCGCGACTTAGCTTTTTGACATGTGGAGCAGCGCCACAAAGCGTTCAACATCACGCCTCATCTTCGGCCAATAGAAGTGGGTGGCCAGAACATCATCCATCTTCTTTACACCAAAGTGTCCCATCAGGCCTCCTCCATGAGCCTCCTGCAATAACAAAAGATGGACGGATCCAACTGGAATGCATAGTCAGTTAGCTCTAAACAAAAACCCATCATTGAGTACAATTTTATCCCAAGCCCTCCCGTCCTTGCAGTTAATCATAGCATCTTTAAAATTAGCATCTTGAGCACATTATTCTTTAATAGTATTATGTCCAAAAATTCGACAGTCAAGTTGAGACAACATAACATATCTCTAAGACAAAGCATCAACAATTATATTATCTTTCCCTTTCTTGTGTTTAATGATGTATGGAAAAGATTAAATAAATTATACCCACTTGGCATGTCTACGGTTCAGCTTGTTTTAACTGTGAATATGTTTCAGCGCTTCATGATCAGAATGAATAACAAATTCCTGAGCCATAAATAATGTTGCCACATCACTAAAGTGCGTACAAGAGCATAAATCTCTATCATATGTGGAATAATTTAAAGTAGGCCCACTCAATTTCTTGCTGAAATAATCAACTGGCTTACCTTCTTGTATGAGGACGCCGCCAATCCCAATCCCACTTGCGTCACATTCAAGTTCGAAAGTCTTACCAAAATCTGGAAGCTGGAGCGAAGGTGTTGTTGTTAACTTCCTTTTTAACAAATTGAAGGCATCCTGTTGTGATTGTCTCCAATGCAATGCAACACCCTTCTTTGTCAGTTCATTCAATGGTGCGGCAATGGTGCTGAAATCCTTCACAAAGCAGCGGTAGAAGCCGGCAAGACCATGGAAACTTCGCACTTGTGTGACTGTTTTAGGAGTCGGCCAACTCTTGATCGCCTCAATTTTGGCTTCATCGACTTCAATTCCCTGCGGAGTCACAACATAACTAAGAAACGACACTCGATCAGTGCAAAAGGTACACTTTTCGAGGTTACCAAACAACCGTGCCTCTCTCTCAAAACATTAAAAACAGCACGTAGATGCTCGAGATGTTAAGGAAGTGCCTTGCTATATATCAAGATATCATTAAAATATACCACCATAAATTTACCAATGAAAGGACGTAAGACCTCGTTCATTAACCGCATGAAAGTAATAGGTGCATTAGTCAATCCAAAAGGCATGACTAACCACCCATATAAGCCTAGTCTTAAAAGCAGTTTTCCATTCATCTCCCAATTTCATTCTGATTTGGTGGTACCCACTACGCAAGTCAACTTTTGATAAAATAGTATAACCACTTAACTAATCAAGCATGTCGTCTAACCTAGGAATGGGATGACGAACCTTATTGTGATATTGTTAATGGCTCTACAATCCACGCACATGCCCTAGCTACTGTCTTTCTTAGGAATGAACAGAACAAGAACAGCACAGGGACTAAGGCTTGATCGCACGTACCCACGGTCCAATAGTTCTTGGACTTGTCATACAATTTTCTTAGTCTCCTCCGAATTGATCCTATATGCAGCACAGTTCGACAATGTCGCTCCCGAGACCAAGTCAATTTGGTGCTCAATCCCTCGAACAGAGAATAGTCCCGGAGGCACCTCAGCAGAAATATCAGCAGAAAACACATCACCATACTCCTGCAAAAGGTTAGTAACAGCAGGCGGAAAAGAGACAGGTATTTCATCGAATGAAAATAAGGTCTCTTTACATATCAAAGCATAGCATGATTGTCTAGCAAGATCTGACTTTGTTGCAAGCAAAACACCACCCTTCAATTTAATACCCTCGGTCTTAACAGCAAGTTTGTTCTTGTCTTTCTTTTGTGGAAAAATGGTTTTATCTATTTGCTGATTTTCAGATTCTAGGGCGTTGTCTTTCTTTTCATTCTGTAGTCTCTCCCTATCAAATTGCACAATTTCAGAAGGGGTCATGCAAAGCAAAGTGATTTTCTTTCCCTTGTGCATCAGAGTGTAAGTATTATCCCTACCATGATGAGTGGCATTAGTATCATATTCCCAAGGTCGGCCTAATAAAAGTGAACAAGCTTGCATAGGCACTACATCAAAATCAGCATCATCATGGTATGAACCAATAAAGAAAGACACTCTAGCTGTTTGGGTAACCCGAACCTTACCACTGTTGTTGAACCATTGAACATGATATGGTTGAGGATGGGGTTTCGTGGTCAAGCCAAGCTTCTTGACCAGGTCAGAACTCACCAAGTTATTGCAGCTGCCTCCATCAATGATGGTTCGAACACGACGATTGTTGACGACGAGGAACATTTGAAACAGGTTGTGGCGTTGTACTCGCTCGGGTTGTTTCACTTGAGTGCTTAGAACCCGTTGGACAATGATGGTACGGTATTCTTCAGTGGCTACCGTACCCAAGGCTTCCCCATCGTCATCATCTTGGCCGGTTGCATCGTCCTCATCACCTGCCAAGTTAGCTGCAAGGACATATTCATCTTCTACATCAGAAGCACTAATGTACCCACCGTCGTCAGTCGCAATGTAGGCTCTCTGGCTTGGGCAGTCCTTCATGACATGGCCCATTCCCTTGCATCGATGGCATACTATTCCAGTAGTACGTCCCGTGGAGGCAACCGATGAAGACGTCTTCGCTGGAGCCTGCGTGTTAGACGTCTTGCTTACCTCGGGTGTACGTTGTGGTGGTGTCGGTGCTGCTGAACGCGCCCTACTCATTGAGGGGGCAGCAGGCCGAGCGGGAGGCGGTGGCGCTGATTTGGATGAAGTTGACGCTGACGCCTGCCGTGGAGGAAAAGTAGCAGCGAAGTTGCTCCGTGGTCGCTGTTGTCGTCCCTGCAATTCTTTTTCTGCCAAAACAGCAAGCTGGAACAACCTATTGACATCGTGATAATCCTTGTAATCAATAATATTCTGTATGTCTTGTCTTAACCCCCCATAGAAACGAGCAATTTTATCCTCCTCAGTTTCCTCTACCTCACAACGCAACATTCCAATTTGAAGCTCTTGGTAGTATTCCTCGACAGATTTGTTACCTTGATCTAAGCGTTGCAATTTTTTACGCAAATCACGTTTAAAGGAAGGCGGCACAAACCTATGGCGCATTTGTCTCTTCAACATGTCCCAAGTTGCAGGATGTATGTTAGACTTTACTAGTTCATTCCACCAAATTATAGCAAAATCCTTGAACTCACTAGTGGCTTGTCTAACTCTATGAATTTCAGGAACGAGATGGGAGTTAAATTTTTGTTCAACAGTCATTTCCCAATCTAGATACGCTTCAGCATCATAAGTACCAGAGAAGGGAGGTATGGTAAACTTAACTTTAGCAAAGGGATCATCATTGCGATAATTGTTAACATTATTACCATCGTTACCTCTAATACCTGGTCGTCGTGGAGGGAAATGTACTTGTTGTCGAACGTCGCGCTCCACACGATGCATGGCAGCGTCATTGGGGTGACGTTCAGCAACATTGGGGTGATGTTCAGGTCGAACGTCTTGCTCCACATGATGTTCAGCATGGGCATGTGATTCTTCATCGTCTTCATTTCGCTCATCTGCAGTGGTTCCCGTTGGAGGGTGCTGGTTCTCCACGATCTCAACCCTATTGGCAAGGTCTGAGATGCGACGATCAAGCCTCTCGACGCCCTCCTGGTTATCTAGCCGAACCTTTGCAACTTCTTCTCTGATCTCTCGAGCTGCCTTGGTCACTTCTTTGGTTGTTTTGGAGAGAGCATCCTTGAATTCCTTATCCCTCCGTGCTAGATCATCAGTAAGATTTTGAAAAAGCGTGCGCAGATCATCATCATCTCCTGCAGTTCTCGCTCTTGTTTGGGGACCTGTCATTGTTAGTAATAAAACAGAAGATAACACAAAGGTATTACTCCTATCGACTACTAATCTCGGTCAGGCTGGAACTCTCACGCGTCTTACCTCGCTCTTGCAAGGTTCTTACCAATGCTGCAGTGGGTTTTCCCGGTTGCTTGGTGGTGATGATGACAGGTGAACGGTGAGTGAAGCGATTGCAAGGTAGGATCCTGTGCTGACAAGTAATTTGTGTAGCTTGGAAGGCAGTTATGGTAGCAAAGGTCAGCAATAATTGAATCCAATGAACAAAGCTGAATAAATGTCCCAAAGGCCTAACTAGTGTTGCTGGCTTAAACGTGATTATAGGACTGTTGGAGCAAGCAAACACAGCAAGGTAGAAACAGGGACAAATAGGATGTAAACAATTCGGACCCCGATCCTTGTTGCACCTTCTTCTTCTTTTTTTTTTGTACTGCGCGGCTATTTTTCTGTGCGCTGCCTCTTTCTTCACAAAATTTGTTTTTTTTGTATGATTTTTCTGATATTTTTTTTTAGCCTCAGGAACACAGAAATATGGATACAGAGGTGTTTCCCTCTCGATTTAGAGCTTTGAGGTGGCCGATTCAATTTCTGAAATATGCTTTAAAAAGCGTGCGGACACTTCGGGGGCCGGATAGGTGGTCTTCCTGATGGATTTTCGGGATTCTAATTTGAGGTGGCCGATTCAATTTCTGGAATATGCTTTGAGTTTTGGTTGGATGTATCTCGTCGAGATCTTTCCAACGAGTGGTCGTGGACCCAAATCGGAGTTCGTATGAGAAAGTTATGGCTGTTTTTTCGAAGGGTCTCCAGATTAGGGTTTCTGGTAGGGGAAGATCTTGTTTTTGTCTCTTTAGATATAAACAGTGGGCATGCAGGTCGACAAAACAGAGGGGTAATGATGTCGGGCGGTTGATACAAGGCAGCTTGCGACCTATCTATGGTTTGCGATGGCGGGACAGTAGCACAAGGCGGCTAGCGGGGTGTATGGTGGGGGTAGGACTTGGATGCAACAGATGGATCAACAGGACTACGAACACGATCTAAACCAGCAAACAAACTCGAACTAAGGACACAAACTCAACAATATAACTGAAAACAAAGATTACGAGGGATCAACGTGGTTTGGACGGTGGAAGGGATGACGTACACAGAAACTATTTTTTGATGGGCAGTTTTCTGGACTCTAGGTGGAAGATGAAACAAGGGATACAAGTCTACCTGACGGGCAACCGAAGCTCTGATACCACTTGATGGAAACGGGGTCCCGATCTTCCGACAGGTATGGATAAGTCGATTTGGTGGAGAACTCAACGTTGACCATCCGACCTTGATCAGCACCAATCTAGGCTTGCAATCGCTACACCACCGTCTCCGTTCGTTATCAACCACGCAAGCGCACGGTCGACCTCACCACGAAGGCTAGTTCCTGCGAGAGACCTGCAATCGCTACACCACCGTCTCCGTTCATTATCAACCACTCATGCGTACAGTTGACCTCACCACGAAGGCTAGTTCCTGCAAGCAATTCGAGAAACACAAGCAAAAATGAAGAAGCAATGTTGAATTGCAAATTGATATTAAGATCACGAATTTGGGGTTCCACAAACCGAAGATCGGCGATACTGTGATGGAAGAAAATTATCTAACCAAAACCCACGTCTAACAATGACGGTTATGAGGTTTTTAATAGGCAGAAGGGTAGCGGCTAGAGTTTTGGATGACCACCCTTGCGCGGGATACATGGGCCGAAGCCCAAAGACAAGGTGACGCAGCACCAGGCGGCCCAACATAATCTAGTCGCCTCTTGTTTCGAAGATTGTGATCAACTTCGAGGGAATTTAGACTTGTGACAGGATCCGTTGGAAAGGTCTCGTCGAGGGCTTCTCCGTAATGTACTTGAACACCCCAACGAAGTTGATATGCATCTGGTACACCTGTTTGAAGACAGACTGCTTCACCGTGACGGATCCAGCCTCCAACTCGTGGTATACTTGGTTCCCAACCTGTCATGGCGTAGAGTACCATCCTCGCTGATTAACACCATGATTCCTAAGTAAAAGCACAATATTATTAGGTAGTAACTCACTCTTGTCGATACTCTCTCGTGTAGTAAGGAACGAGCCCACCTGGTGGTTTAGTTGTTGCGCACATGCCCTTGTTATTGGTCCTTGCATAACAGGTGCTGGAAGAGTAGACGCATCGATAGAAGTGGTGATGTCCTCATCAGTATCCATCGGCTCATAGTACCTCTTGAAGTCGGTTGCATGTTGTCGCAAGTCGGTGCATGCAGGGGCCAAGTGGCCGGCTTAGGTAGGGCTGGCTGGTCTAGGTTGTTGAACCCCCCGGACCAATGATGCACCGTCTTTAGCTTCTGGATGGCTAGGATGACTCATCCGTATCTTCATTGTCTATGTGTCATTCTTGCGGTTGTGGGTGACTTGATCCAAGTGACATCTCTACCCAATCCTTAGCTTGAACCGACGATAATACAACGCTCCACATTTATCAATCTGTGCTTCTTTGCATGTAGACGGAACACCTAGTTAGGAGCTAACAATGTGGGGCCGGCCTAGGGAGGCCCGGCCGGTCCCAATATTTTGGTGAACTTCAACCAAATTTGTCTAAAAGATTCCGTGAATTAAAAATTCACCAAAACTCGTGGAACTCAATTAATTCAAAATAAAATGCTCTTATGGATGTTCTGGGACCAAACTCAGTGCAAAATGACTGTTAACATTGTTGCATGGTTTTCGGTGTGCATCCATGCTCCATGCATTATCTGTAAAATTTAACATACATATAGTTTCATATATATGTCATTCAATTTGTAGATCTCATACGTGTACACATCCCAAAACTATATCCATTAATACCAATAATGCCCCTAATAATTCTATGTTTAAAACTTTGAAAAATCACATCTCCCTTTTCACTTCTAATTAAGTGATTCAAATCTCTCTTTTTTTGGGTATTTTCTCCCTTTTTTCTCTTTTTTTCATGTGACATGGTTGCTTCGTAAGAGTAATTTTCAAACAAAATGTACATCCAAAAGGTTAAATTTTCACTTCCAAATTTTACTACACAATTTTATTTCATAAGTAGAACATTTTCTCATGCTATTATGAATTTTATACAATTCCAACAAGTAACAAGTATACACATATACAATATTCTCAAAGTGCATGCTTGCTAAATAACATGAGATCAAATGTTAATTGATCTCACTACCATATGTCGATACCATTCAAACAACAAAAGTTAGTAAATATAGTAAGAGTGCAATCAATAACAACGTTGGACCATTAACTCTATGTTCAACGTTAGATCTAGGTAAAATTGATCTAGCTAGCTAGCTATCTTCCAATCACTAACCTTTCAACCAGAGCAAGAGATCTAGGCCCTGTTTGGATTGCAAGGGCTAATTGTTAGCTACTAAACTTTAACCCCTAGACATCCAAACAACCTAGCTAATTGAGAGGCTAATTTTTAGCCCACCCATGGGCTAACAACTAGTCCATTAGTCCACAAATCTATGCTAAAGTGGGCTAATTTTTCACCAGATTCGTGAAAAGACATTTGTGCCCCTGCTTTATGACGCTGAATAGTCCAGCTCAATTAACAAAGCAAGGGTACTCTTGATAAATCAACAAAACCAACTAAACTTTAGCCACTAGAATCCAAACACTACCTAGCTAATAGCTAATGGGCTAAAGTTTAACCAGCTAAAGTTTAGCCATGGCTAAACTTTAGAGCTAAAGTATTCAAACAGGGCCCTAGTAAGAATGAGAATAATAAGAAAGAAGATTGGTGCCACCAACCTTCCAACAATTAAAGCACATCAAATCCTTGAGAGATGAGCAAAACTTGCATGCTTCCTACTGTTTTGTCCTGTCATCTCCTGCAACAGGACACCACAATTTCGGGAGGTAGAAGGTGATGAGCAAAAATAACGCGGTCTCGAGCCAATTATTGTAGTGTGCAGCACTGTCACTAGCGGTTCGATATAGAATCACAAGTGATAGATTATTATTTCTCGTGGTTTGTTGCATAAACTGCTAGTGATATCATCACTACCCGAATCTTTAGGGATAGTATCACCAGTGGTTCATGTCCCTGTGATTTTTTGGGGTCGGGCGTGGGGCAGGACGGGTCGGCGCTCATTACTTGTAGTTTTTGCCTCCTTCAGTGATGGGAGAGACGGATGGACGTTTTTTATAGCAGTGAACAATTATTTTCCTTGTAATTCAAGCTCAAATAAAGAGATGGCAAAAAGGGCAGTTCAAGCTTTTCTGGAATCTAAGTGCCAAAAGGTGTCAGACGAGCAAAGTGTAAAATGAAACCATACAGCTGCATCAAGCTGACAAGATAATGTCGTTAATTAAGCCTGGACCAATATATAGCACGGAACACACGAGCCCATTTGTTCTAAACTTCTAATGAGAGGACATAAATGTATCATCCAGTGTGCAAGGCTTCACTGGATATTCTAGGGAGAGCATGAACGTGCTAGAAAAAATCGAAGGGTTGGGAAGCATCGAGAATGCCTGTCAAGCTCTAAATCATCTATCCCCTGAAGCTTACGGCCGGTAGACTCTGCAGAAGGGGCTATAAGAATTAGAAGGATTTGTCTGGGAGATTATGTCGCAGGGCACCCAGCAGCTACAGATTATAAATTGAAAATGGACGCGATCATTGGTGTGGCATTTCGTCAACGAATAGTTCTTTCACCTCCAGAAATCTGAAGAGACTGAATAATCAGAAGAAGATGCATGATACTGATCATTGATGAAGCTGCATACATGGTGAAACATGGATTTGATGCAAATCGGTCCCAAAAATGTAAAGTCAAAACGTTTGGGAGTTTTTAGAGGAGGAAAAATATTAGAGGGCGGTAAACGTTTCTTGTGATTCAATGGGAACGTATGTATCATGTTGGATGTCCATGGCCGCGTAGCCTTAGAGTCACTTGAATGCCGTTCGTCATGGGGCATCACAAGCGGGCGTGGGCGGGCTGGTAGGCCATGTGGGCTCTCTCTGCAAGCGGTTGGAGGCACGAACCGCTTATAGAGTGGCATCTCCGCAAGCGGTTCAAAAACCGCTTGCGCAGACGTGCAGTACGTTTACCACCTGGTTAATTCATTTTTGGGCGACGCAAATAGATATTTAAATATATGGAAGGGGTCACAGCGAAGAGCATCAAGGAAATGGAGTTAACCTGAGGGTTAACATGAGTTGGATGGAGGGAAATGGATCGGGGTACAACTGAGAATAAAAAATATTTTGATGGTGTTAAATTGAATCTTAATTTTTCAATGCTATAAACTAAAATTCAGAATCTTTTGATGGGATAGTACCAATTTTGCCTTTAAAATCTTAGGCATTTCACCCTCTCACCACTTCAAGGTTTCAAGGCAAAAATATTATTTTTGTTTCCTGCAGGTTTGCAGTTGTATCTATAAAGACAAGCTGAGAAAATGCATAAAACTGCCAGTGTTAGGTGTGTCATGGGTCAGTAATTAGTGCCAAGTTGAACCATCAAATTTCTCATATTTCCGAGATTGTGCTCAAGTTTTTGCCCATATATAGAGGAGTAAGAGGAGGGGGAGCCACGAGCTGAGAGAGAAATGACTGATGCATATCCATCTAGGTCAATCGTCAATGAACATAGTCACAAAGTGGATATGCTGGGGCTGGGAAGTATCAGGACCTAACGTGTTAATCTCTATGTTTTGGAATTCTCCATGGTCAATCACGAAATTCTCCACAATTTACCCCATTCCGCGACGATTCAATGATATCGTGTGTATCATGTTGAGTCCGCCGGGGGCGGAGCGCCCGTGTGGCACTGCCGTACCTAAAAATTAATGCGCGAACCTCGCCCCAGGGACAGGCCCTAGCTAGTGATCGAGTCCCCATGCAGGGAGCTTAGCAAGTGCAGTCCCAGATCGCCAAGTGTTGTGTGCTATAGCCTCGGGCATATGCCTAGCTACTGCGATTAGTTTCAGAAGTTGGGCGTGGCGCCTGTGATCAGGGCAAGCAAAAGCCATTTGGCATGCACTACCGCTTAAAAGGATGCACGGAAGGATTAGCAACATAGAGCACTTTCAAGAGATGAAAATTCGTCCAATACAATTGTCTCAGTTTCTTGGACACATTAATTAATATATATTCTCTATGGTACTATATATTTTATTCCATTTACTGTCGTATATTCTTATTACTATATAAGTGGAGCTATTGTGATGCTAAAAAATTAATCTCATGAGTTATTGAGTTTCATCATACCATAATTTCGATGCGTCCGCTGCTACTGGAGTCCGTGGCGTCGCTCGCACCCGTGCATCTTCTGCGCCCTCCATCCTGAACCACGACGCTCTCACGATCCCAGAAGGTACCCTGCCCAAGAAACTATGCCGTCCATCCCGGTGCTCAACCTCAGACAGGCAGACCACCGGGTCCTGCTGGTGAGCCATTCTGCTGGTGAGCCATTCTGTAGTCTGTACCTCTTCGGACGTTGTTGTTATAGCCGTAATGCTATCTCTCTTGTTTCTTTTCTTACACACAATATTTTTGAATTCATGAAGCAGATGGTCGTGTGCCACCTCTGGCCTCAAAGTAGCATAGACTTTTACATCGTGATGAATTATTTATTGCTGTTGCCGATATGTTTCCATTTTTTTTAACAAGAGAATCAGATTTTCATTACGATTTTAAAATCAACTTGTTTAGATGATAGTTTCTTACTTCTATACTTCCACATAGCTCACGCAAATTTCCCATGTCTTGCTCAAGTGGTGTGTTTCAACGTGAGCCTCCCCTGGCCTCAAAGTAGCATACACTATTTCTGAATTATTTATAGCTGTTGTTGTTGTGTTTCCATTTTTAACAACAGATTCAGATTTTACTATCAACTTGTTTGGATGATGGTTTCTTACTTCTCTATTTCCACATAGCTTGAACACATGGCTCGGTTGGACTTAGATACTTCCAACTTCTACTCCTTTGATTGGAACGGGGGTTAACAGAGCATGGTTAATTCGTGGCCGTCGAGACATTGCACGACATTCAAAATTACAGTTGTTTTCCCGCAGTGCATCTAGCAAAACCAATAAAAGTTTCTCATGTTACAATGAGATTTTCAAATATATTTTGCTTGAATAGAAGCGTTGTAACATAGGGTTCTAAATCTTGTCACAAAACATTGCATTCACACCAAAATTTTTTAATATTTTTGTATTTTTCGCAAATCCCAAACTTGGATGTTACAAGATTTCATCCTTTCCTCATGGCCATAAATGGTTGGTCAAAACTCCAGTCCATTCGCACTCCTCATCGGACGTCGGACCTCCTCCGCGCCGCTGTTGAGGCCGGAGAAGTTGGATCTGGTCACTGGACGGCTCATCGAAGCTCCCTCACGCTGTAGTGGATGTTGAAGCACCCAGATTTTTTCGCCGCGCGTCATCGGAGCTCACTTGCTCCGCGCTGGAGGTCAGAACGGCGAAATCCAGTCATCGAGCACCTCGTCGGAGCTCTCCCACGCCGTGGCCGGGGTTGGGACACTCGGATCTGCCATTGATGGGCTCGTCGGAGGTCCCCACGACATTGTCGACCTAATCCGTCCTTGCTGCCATTGATGGACCTGGTATGTCATGTGCAGGCGATGAAAAATGCCCAAATAAATTATTTTATTCACAATGAGCAATGAAGAATTCAGAAAAAGGATTAATGAGAAATGAGCAAATGGCTCGGAGAGCATCGAGAAGAGAATGTGTGGGTAACTTTTTTTTGTTTCTACCTTGAATTTGAAGAGCATGTCTTGACCATGCATTGTCATCAAGTCATGTCAAAGACTTGATCATTCATGGTCACGAAGTTGAAGAGGCAACAATTCATGAAAATTAGAAAGTTTGTGTTCATGATTGCTATGGAAATAGAGCACACGTTTGGCTTGCTTCCTCTACATGATATACGAAATAAATTTGTGTAGCAAAAATGGCCAAGAAGAATGAAAAAAGGAAATAAGTTTTAAATGATGGTGGCAAACGAACAAAAGTGTTGTGGAAGAAATAAGAAGTAAAAGGTACATACTAGCTTATCACTCGTATTTGTAATTTTCGGTTTTCACATATGTGTGCTTAATTTTACGATTGTGTTGAATAATGAAATAATAGAGCAAACTCATTTTTGCATCATTGGTTTTTAATGTCCGGGTCTGTTCGATCATTTCAAGGCAGCAAAAAGAGATGAAATTGTGGATGGAGTTGTCTTTGATTTTTCATGTACTCCTGTGTCATCCTAACCTGTGTTGGTTGTTGCACTAACATTCTTATCTAAGATGATGTTTTGTTTAGTATTATGTCAATCAGGAGTTTATAGACATTACAAATGACATAAAAAAGTTTTCTGGCTACATGGACTTTGGTAATATGTGATAAGATTCTGTCGTTTCTCCATTTGAAATGTCATGCATAGCTTGAATGGTATATTTGGTTAGTTGACGATGCGATGACTGTACACTTGATGCTGATTCTTCAATGATGAACTGCTGACTTCATGAATTATGATGAACTGAATGGCATTGGTAACTTGATAAATTATGATGAATTTGGATAATGTGATGATTCAATGTTGAATGATGACTTGCTAATGGCTGGTAAGTTTTTGTTTTTGTTTTAGTAAAACTAGATCAACATTTAGATAGTTTGGTTCAATAACTTACTCTTTTTGCCACACTGATTCTGGCTTAAAAATGGCACAGTTTGCACATATTTTTTTCACCGATTTTTAACCACAATTTGTTGAATTCGAAAAGCTTATTTGAAATTTCAGGCCAACGATTACACCGATTTGTTTTCTGATTTTATGCTAACTCGGTTCTTTTGGACCTGCCCTGAACACAATGGTTTGAACTGTGATCTAAATGGCACATGTCGTGCACTACGGTATCGGGGAAGATTTGAAGAGTTTTCTTGTACATAACATGTTAATCATGCTAGTGATAACATTTCCTTGCTAGACACAAAACTCCTCATCCAATATATAATCTACGACATCTAGAAACACAATGATGCATATAACTATATATTAATTAAAGAAAAGGTAGACAGAGTTGCTCAAGCTGTTCTGAGTTCCGACTTCCGACATCTGCGATTCAATGGTGGCAGAGGAACCATGTGCAAAAACGAACCCATATGGCTGCATTAATTAATCAAGATGACATGACATGTGGTTAATCAAGCCTGGAGGACCAATATATAGCACGGAGCAGACGGGTGGAATCATTTGGTGAGTCACAATGTATCATCAAGTGCACAAGGCTTTCACCGGTGATGAGCGTGCAGTAAAAATTTCCTTGGAACCTGAGGGGTTGGGAAGCATCTGGAATGCATGTTCTCATGGAGCCCTGTAACCCAGTCGTTGATGTTGCGCCGTCAGAAAAAACTGCATTGGGTCTTTGTTCCGTCTCAACCAGTTCACCGACCTCACCAACGGGCAATTTGCTGGATTTTGGGAGTAAATACAAGTCGTTATGTTTGGTTATTTACATCTATAGGAATAATCTAGTTGTGACTTGTGGAGTTATTTATCAGTTTACATTAGACTTGGTGGATGCAAGAAATCAGATATGGAAAACAAGTATTGGAGCTTGTATAAGTCAAGCCTTGGAATTGATGTGACGAAAATCACCATTTCTTGAGAGTCAAGTTGAGTGAATGCATTAGTTAGGAGGATAATATATACACAAGTGAAGGACACTGACGCCGTTAAGGTGAAGGCAATGTTTAGGCCAAACACAATTGGCGTGTTTGATTACGGGATGAGCATGCATGCAGTCCCGTCGAAGCCTAGTTGAGCCCATGCAATCCAGCTTGTTTGGCTTGATTGCATCGGTAAAGCCTCACCCGCAGCAACACATGTTGGGTTACTTGCAAGGAGCTCACTTGAACACCTAAATCTGGCCACTGCTTGCCTCATCGGAACACCTATGGAGGACGAAGCATCCAGATCCGTTAGCCGCGCACCTCGCCGGACCTCCCGCGTGCCGCTGCTGAGGCCGGAGCAGTTGGATCCAATCACCGGACGGCTCGTTGAAGCTCGATTCCTCACGCTGCAATGGAGGTCGAAGCACCCAGATCTGGTCGCCGTGCGTCATCGGAGCTCACTAACGCCGCGGCGGAGGTTGGAGCAGCCTAATCCAGTCATCGTGCACCTCGTCAGAGCTCTCTCATGCCATGGCCGGGGTTGGGACACTCGGATCTGCCATTGATGGGCTCGTCGGAGATCCCCACGACGTTCCCAGCTCCGTCGCTGCTGGGCATTGCTACCACCACACGTACCCTGCCTCGTATAACTTCGTATAATGTATGCTATACGAAGCTACTGCCAGTGTTAGGTGTGTCATGGGTCAGTAATTAGTGCTGAGTGAACCATCAAATTTCTTTTATTTCGCAGGTTGTGCTCATGTTTTTGCTCATGGAAGTGTAAGAGGAAGGGAGTCACGGGCTGAGAGAGAAATGACTCATGTATATTCATCTAGGTTAATCGCCAATGTAGTTTACAGAGAGGATGGTGAACACAATCACAAAGTGGATATGCAGGGACTCGGAGGGATCAGGATCTGACATGTGAATCTTGTTTGGGATAAATCACGAAGTTCAAATGAAGGTAGATCTAAGGCCACAATTTACCCGATTCCGCAACGATTTAATGGGATGTGGTGTGTATGATGTTCAGAGTCCACGGCGTCGTAACCTCGACGTCACTCGCATCCTGTGCATCATCCACGTTCCCCATCCTGAACCACGGTGCTCTCACGATCCCACCTGGTACCCTGGCAAATAAACATCGCCGTCCATCCCGGTTCTCAACCTCGGATAGGCAAACCGTCGGGGTCCTGCCGGTGAGGCTCTCTATAGTATGTACCTCTTCGGACGCTGTGGTTTCTCATATTTCTTCTCTTGCACAGAACATTTCTGAATTGATGAAGTAGATGGACGTGTTGCCACCCCTGACCTCAAAGTAGCCTACACTTTTACACCGTGATTTAATTATTCATTGTTGTTGATGTCATTCCATTTTTTAACAAGTGAATCAGATTTTGGGTATGATTTTTCAGTCAGCTTGTTTTGATGATAGTTTCTTACTTCCACACAGCTCGAGCACATATATAGCTCGATGACTTAGGCATAGTGGAACACCGCTCGATGGGGAAACACATAGCTTGGTTGATTTGTGGCCGTCAAGAGGTCGCACGGTGGTCAAAATTCTAGTCCTTTTCAGTAGTGCATACAGTGAAACCCATGTAAGTTTCTCAATTCACAATGAGATTTTCAAATATATTTTTCATGAATAAAAACATCATGATGTAGGGTTCTAAATCTTGTTACAAAACAATGCATTCACACCAAAAATTTTAATATTCTTGAAATTTTCAGAAAACCCAAACTTGAGATGTTACAAGAATTTCATCCTTGCCTCATGGCCATGAATTTCCATTGAATATGAAGTGACGACATGTTTTAACCGTTTGTTACAAATTTTTTCGAAGAAACGAGTTGCATTAACTGACAAGATGTAAAAATGCTTGGATGTAAAAAATCCAGTGTGAAAGGTTTATTGCTACTTTTATGGGGACAGTGCTTCAGTGATCAGATTTATTTTTCATTGGGCATAGCTTAGGAAGATTTGTCAACTGTTTTTTTGATACCATACAATAGTCGAGAGGTCTCAAAGCCATCCACCTTTATTTGAAAATGAGACAAAATATCCTCTTTTGCTTCCTTCAGGATTTCAATTGTATTTATTTATAAAGGCACGCCTAAAACATGCATGCTACTAGCAGTGGTAGATGTACATTTATGATTGCATGTAGCATGGAACATGATGAAGCACCACTACAAAGGGATGCACATGAGGGTTCTCATTGGGTGTGTCATTAACATGTGAACCTAAGAGTCAGTCAGACATAATAACAAATTAGCAATCAAATTTCTCATATTTCCAAGGCTATGCTTTTGTAGGTTAAGGAGTGTTGTCAACATAGCCACCAAGAGGAGGTGAGAAGTGAACTGAGAGAGAAATGACTAATGTATATTCCTCTAGATCAATTCCTCACCAACGTAAATTATAGAATGTACGGTCGAGATCTTTCATGCGATGCCTCAATCTCCTGAGATTTCTTTGTTCTTTATTTCCCTATAGTCCATCAGGGAGTTTTTCGAGGAAGAGAAATATTTGAGAACGGTATACATTTAAAAAGATTCAATGGGAATGTTTGTATCCTGTTTGTCGTTCGCGGCCATGTAGCCTTAGCATCACTCGCACCCCGTTCATCATCCGCGTCCCCGATCTTGAAGAGGTCATGGGCAAAGAGCATAGGAAAACGGAGTTAAACCGAGGGTTGATGTGAGTTGGATGGAGGGCACAATGGAGTGGCGAAAAAAGTGAGTATAAATTATTTTTGATGTATTAAATTGAATCTCAATCTTTCGGTGGTATAAACCAAAACATGAAAGCCAATGTAGTTTATAGAAAGAATGATGAACATAGTCACGATTTAAGTGGATATGCTGGGACCGGGACGGATCGATCATGATCTCTCATGTAATGTGTTAATCTCTTGTTCTAGAGTTCCCCACAATCAATAAGGGAATTCAAAGGCACACATATGCAAAGCCACGATTTACCATCCTGCAACGATTCAATGGGATCGTGTGTATCATGTTCAGAGCCCGCGACGTGGTGACCTCAGCATCACTTGCATTCCTTGCATCTTTGACATCCCCCATCCTAAACCAAGGTGCTGTCACAATCCCACCAGGTACCATGCCAAAGAAATGCGACGCAACCCATTTTGGTGCTCAATCTTGGACAGGTAGACCACCGGGTCCTGCCGGTGAGCCTCTCTGTAGTTTGTACCTCTTTGGACGTTGTTGTCACTGTCGCGGTT
Organism: Raddia distichophylla; assembly: GCA_005191435.1. Lineage (NCBI taxonomy): Eukaryota > Viridiplantae > Streptophyta > Magnoliopsida > Poales > Poaceae > Raddia > Raddia distichophylla. Next base: position 647,045 of record SPJY01017702.1, read on the forward strand.
GTTTCTCTGTTGTTTTTTTCTCACACACTATTTATGAATGATGAAGCAGATGGACGTGTGCCTCCCCTGCCTCAAAGTAGCATACACTATTTCTGAATTATTTATAGCTGTTGTTGATGTGTTTCCATTTTTAACAAGAGGTTCAGATTTGGACTTAGATACTTCCAACTTCTACTCCTTTGATTGGAACGGGGGTTAACAGAGCATGGTTAATTCGTGGCCGTCGAGACATTGCACGACATTCAAAATTACAGTTGTTTTCCCGCAGTGCATCTAGCAAAACCAATAAAAGTTTCTCATGTTACAATGAGATTTTCAAATATATTTTGCTTGAATAGAAGCGTTGTAACATAGGGTTCTAAATCTTGTCACAAAACATTGCATTCACACCAAAAAAAAATTAATATTTTTGAATTTTTCGCAAATTCCAAACTTGGGAAAGCGTTATAACATAGGGTTCTAAATCTTGTCACAAAACATTGCATTCACACCAAAAAAAAATTAATATTTTTGAATTTTTCGCAAATTCCAAACTTGGGATGTTACAAGAATTTCATCCTGGCCTCATGGCCATGAATGGTTTGTCAAAACTCCAGTCCATTCAAGCTCCCCATCGGACGTCAGACCTCCCCCGTGTCGCCGTTGAGGCCGGAGAAAGCTGGATCTGGTCACTGGACGACTTGTCGAAGCTCCCTCACGCTGTAGTGGACATCCAAGCACCCAGATTTTTTTTTGCCGCACGTCATCGGAGCTTATTCGCTCCACGCTGGAGGTCGGAGCAGCGAAATCCAGTCATCACGCACCTCGTCAGTGCTCTCCCATGACGTGGCCGGGGTTGGGACACTCGGATCTGTCATTGATGGGCTCGTCAGAGGTCCCCATGACATTGTCGACCTAATCCCTCCTTGCTGCCATTGATGGGCTTGGTATGTCATGTGCAGGCGACGAAAAAGGCCCAAAGAATTTATTTTATTCACTAGGAGCAATGTAGAATACCGAAAAATATTAATGAGAAATGAGCAAATGGCTCGGAGGGCATCGAGAATGTGTGGGTAACTTTTTTTTGTTTCTACCTTGAATTTGAAGAGCATCTCTTGACCACGCATTGTCATCAAGTCATGTCAAACACTTGATCATTCATGGTCACAAAGTTGAAGAGGCAAGAATTCATGAAAATTAGAAAGTTTGTGTTCATGATTGCTATGGAAATAGAGCACACATTTGGCTTGCTTTCTCTACATGATATACAAAATAAATTTGTCCAGCAAAAAATGGCCAAGAAGAATGAACAGTGAAATAAGTTTTAAATGATGGTGGCAAACGAACAAAAGTGTTGTGGAAGAAATAAGAAGTAAAAGGTATATAGTAGCTTATCACTCGTATTTGTAATTTTCGGTTTTTACATATGTGTGCTCAATTTTAAGATTGTGTTGAATAATGAAATAATAGAGCAAACACATTTTTGCATCATCGGTTTTTAATGTCCGGGCCTTTTCGATCATTTCAAGGCAGCAAGAAGAGATGATATTGTGGATGGAGTTGTCTCTGAGTTTTCATGTACTTATGAGTGATCCTATCCTGTGTTGGTTGTTGCACTAATATTCTTGTCTAAGATGATGTTTTGTTTAGTATTGATGATGACATCACTGACGAGCTTGCTGTCCCTTATGAGGTTGAAGAAGTCCCTGACCATCGGGCCCAAGTCGAGAGGATGTCGATGTCGCTCCCAAGTCCGGTTCGGCCATCCAGAACTAGTGCACCTTAAAACGGACGCCCAGATCATATACGACATCCAAATGAGACAAATAAGGACTCTACGGAAAGCATACGAGATAAGCTTTCCAACGGATCTATCTACGCCTCCAAATTCCATCCGAGTCAACAGGAATTGCGAAAACAAGTTGACGGAAAGAAACTTCCCGGCGTTGCGTCATCGTATTTTTGGGCCCAAGGCCCGTGTACCCCTAAGGTTAGGGTTGTGCGTGTGTGGGCACCTGTTTTGGCACTACCCTATATAAGTCCCTCGTTGTGCTTCGTTTTAGTTGGATTTTGTTTAGTTGATTTCGTCACGGTTCTGTAAGATTTCGCCTTGTTCTTCTTCAACAGAACCAAGTTTCTGAACCCCATTATCCTTAATCTATATTCACAATTGTGATTGTTTATGTTGTATTTTTACTAGTTCTTCGGTAGCCTACAGGAACCGTCCTTCGCGGACAGGTCGATCGTGCCTCTGGTTCGGTCGATAACACTCGTCGTGGTGGTTTAGCGATCGCCGGGATTTCCAGTTCCTTGTGGGTTTGAAGCCGGATCTTTTAGGTCTCTGTGACACCTACCGAACTATCCTCGTTGTATCTCACCAGAAGATCGCGACCCGCGTCTGTGCCCATCAAGTTGTATCAGCGCATCCGTTTGCCCGGTGAGAATTTTCGTTTTCTGTTTAGTAGATTGGTTTCATACCTAGAGTCCAGAAAATTGCCTCACACAAAAAGATTTGCATCTAGTATTGTCCGAGCCACGTTTAGCCTTTGCAATTGTTCTCACTGTATACTTCATTGAGTTTTCGCCCACAGTTCGTCGTGTTGCTGGTCAGTCAAGTTTTAGATCGGTTTAGCTGTGTTTGTTCCAAGTCGAGTCGCCTCGATTTGCCCCCGCCAGCCGCCTCGTGTTACTGTCCCGCCATTGCAAACCCCTAGTTAGGTCGCAAACCGCCTTGTGTCAATCGTCCAGCATTGCTAGCCCTCTAATTTATCCATCGCATACCCACTGCTCGTTGCCGAATCGTCGAAAAATAACAAAATAGCCTATCCAGCAATCCTGATCCGGAGACCCTTCGGTAAAACAGCCCTAACTTTCTCATACGAACTCCAACATCTGTTTTAGTCTAATCAGAATCCCGAAAATCCCTCAGGAAGACCACCTATCCGGCCCCCGAAGTTTCTGCACAATTTTCAGAGCACCCTCCAGAAATTGTATCGGCCACCCCCATCCTCCAAAATTGAGGGGAGTTTGTTCTGTATCCATATTTCTATGTTGCCGAAGTTGGAAAAAATATCTGAAAAATAATACAAAAAAGTGGTGAAAGGAAAAGCCAGCGCACAGAAAAGAGCCGCGTAGAAATTGTGATAAAAAGGAAGAAGTTGGCAAAGGAGTTCTCTATGCTTGTGTTCAGTTACAGTGTGCTTAGTCTGATCTTAGTTTTTTGTGCCATCGTTTTATTTCAGCTTGACCAACGTCTAAGACTAGGCTAGTTCCAACAATTGTACTACTTTGGGCTAATATTCAACTTTGTATTGCTGTTTGAACAATTCTTTATCCTTTGCTACATATATAATCATGTCCAAGCTCCACTATCTACTAATCAAGCAGGGGCGGATCCTAGCCATCGGTTTACCACCTTGTGCATTGAAGTACATGGAGGACCAGCAAAAGGTCATGACTGATATGGCCAATAGCATCACTCAGCTGGCGAATACAAACGCCCATGGGATGGAGTGGTTCGACAGAAGGGTTGTCAACTTGATTACGAGGATGGAAGACATTCAAAGAAGAGCACATGCCCTTGCTGCCCGTGTGCCTCCTGCAGTCCCTGCTGCCCTCGTGCCTCGTGCAGTCCCTGCTGACCACCGCTCTTAGGCTGATGAGGTTGAATAAAGTGAGAATGAATACATTGCTGATTCCAAGGCTAACGATGGATTCGATGTGAACAATGATCGAGATCATCAAAGATTACGCCACAATCGATAAGGTATATCAAAAAATCGTCAAGGTAATCGTGAGGTACGTGATGAATCATTAGCCAAGGTTAAATTGACAATACCTCCTTATGCTGGTAGATATGATCCTGACGCTTACCTTGATTGGGAATTATTGGTAGATCAAAAGTTTTCATGCTTTACTGCTTTACCTGAAAACCAAGTTAAGCTTGCTATAAGTGAATTCATTGGCATGCATCTATTTGGTGTCATCAAATTTATAGAAGAGGAAATGAACCTACCACCTGGCAAACTTTAAAACGTGCCATGCGATCTAGATTTGTTCCTTCATACTATGAGAGAGATTTGCTTAATAAGTTGCAAGGTTTAAATCAAAATAGTAAATCAGTTGAGGAGTATTATCAGGAACTACAAATTGGTATGTTGCGTTGTGGTTTACAAGAGAGTGAGGATGTAAAAATGGCTAGATACTTCGATGGGTTAAACCGTGAGATTCAAGATATACTTGATTATGAGGAATACAATTCTATCACTCGTTTGTTCCATCTTACTTGCAAAGTAGAAAGGGATGTACTGGGACGACAAATTCGGACGCGATGAAGTTTCAATGGTTCATAAAAACCAAGCCATGAGTCTGCAAAGGTTCCATCGTCAACACTTCATCAAGCGTCTCCACCTATTGTTCCTCCTACCCCTTCGACACGAGCTACGAGTGTAAGCAATAATTCCACGGTGCAAGCCCCGCCAAGAGTGCTTCTTCTATCGCATCCACATGCCGTACTCGCAACATTCAATGTTTTCGTTGCAAGGAATTTGGACATACAAAGCGTGATTGTGCTAGTCAGCGTGCTCTTATTACTCGTGAGGATGGTGAGTACTCTTCTGGTAGTGAACATGAGAACGATCTTGGTTTAGTTTTCGCTAACCACGCAGGTACCAAAGATTCCGAAGGAGAGATGCTTAATATTTGATAACGGAAGATTATCCAACACTTGTCGTGACCCGTGTATTGATTGTAGAACCAGAACAGTCACAAGAGAGTCAGCGGCATAAACTGTTCCAAACCAAGATGGCCGTCAACGAATATGTGGTGCCCGTTATCATCGACGTAGGAAGTTGCAACAAATTTACGAGTGTTGACATGGTCAAGAAGTTTGGCTTGACCACAAATCCACATCTACATCCATATTGCATTGAATGGTTCAATTCGTGCGGTAAGCTCAAGATAACTAAGACTGTTCGAATTCACATCTCTCTTAGTACTTATCATTATTACATAGACTGCGATGTGGCGCCCATGGATGTTTGCTCTATTTTTGTTGGGTAGACCATGGATATATGATGTAGACAGTTGTCGACGGTTGAGATATCGATCTCAAGTCAACTAAGGTTCTTAAAAAGGGAGATAGAAGACCTGCCGAGCAAGGCGAAAAGGAATCAACGAGCAACAGGGAGACAAAGGTTTTTATCCTGGTTCAGGCCTCTCGGGAGAGATAATAGCCCTACGTCCAGCCTTTCTTGACTACGAAGAACAAGAGTATATGTTGGTGCCAGATTGGATCTGGGGTGGTTCCCGGCGTGTTCATAGGATGAACACCCGCTATGCTACGGTCCTCGCGCAGGAGGACGATGTGTAAGATCTATCGGGTAGATCATAGAAGAAGAAGATGAGATCTCCCCCTGAGCCCTCGGGCAAGAGAGGTATTTATACTCGGGACTACGGGTACAAAACAGAAAGAGCTATACATGGTAACTACCCCTAACTTGTAGGCTAAGTCTTCCATGCCTTGGAGATTACTTCGGATACCGACTTGGAGACGAAGTCGGTGAAGAGCCAAGCCGCCAGGAAACCCTAGGAGCACCGTCGCGTGTTGGGCCGAGCCGGACAGCTTCGTCTTGATCAATGGGCTACCGGGCAGAGGCCTGCCCGGCGAACGCTGGTGACCGGGCAAGACTCCGGTCCTTGGCACCGGGCAGAGGTTGCCGGGATGCCGCTGTGGTACCTACTGCCGGGCAGGGGTTATCCAATCCCCGACAGTTAGTCCCCGAGCCTTAAGTGAGATGAATCATCTTCTTGAGGCTGAATGTCATCAAGGAGGGATTGGATTCTTTTTAGTGAAGAGCGTGCCACCGCATCTGGTAAGATCAGATCTTTCGGTAGAATGAACATAGCAAGTCGCGAGATGGACTCGTGTTGCTGCATCCAGGTATGAAGATACCCAGGAAAGCATGAATGGAAATAGGGGAACCACCTCTCGGGCTAGAGCTTGCCCGAGGAAATAGAGATTGCGCTCTCGAGCGAATGTCGTGCTCAGGAGCGAAGGTGATGTGCCCCCAAACGTAGATTGTGTGCCAGGCGCAGACAATGCATATGAGGGGGAAGGTGACCCAGTCCCCTAGCGTAGAGCTCGCCAAAGGAACCAGGTAAAGAGATCCAGTCTCTGAGCACGGAGCTTGTTAAAGGGACCAGAAAGTGCGACCAGGTGAAGAAATACCCGGTAGGAGACCATCCAGTCCCCGAGCGCGGAGCTTGTCGCGAGGACCAGACGCGCGCTCCGGGCGAAGAGCTGCCTGGCACGAGGTGATCCATTCCCCGAGCACGGAGCTCGTAGCGGAGACCAGACGCGCGCTCCAGGCGAAGGGCTGCCCGGTGCGAGGTGATCCAGTCCTCGAGCACAGAGCTCGTCGCGGGGACCAGATTTGCGCTCCGAGCGAAGAGCTGCTCGGCGCCCGGGCGAAGAGCTGCCCGGATCCAGTCCCCAAGCACGGAGCTCGTCGCAGGGAACCGGACGCGCGCTCCGGGCGAAGAGCTGCCCGGTGCGAGTTGAATCACAAGCTAATGTGGGCAGAGCCGCAAGAGAACGTGTGAAATCAATGCTTTACCCATGACGTATTCCTTGCGACAGTGTAAGCGTTGTCTTAGCGAGTGCAGAACCGACGCTTGGAGTGCCCGTTGCGATGAGAATCGGCTTACGATGGGCTTGCCCGTTGCGATGAGAATCGGCTTACGGTAGGCAGGACTCTGTTGGTGGCGCACTACCTTGACTTAGCCGAACTGTGAAGGTCAGTGCCGGGCAAAGGCAAGAAATCGCACGCGGGTGAAGTGCATCAGTCCCCGGGCATGCGCGGAGCGTACCCGGGAAGAGAGGGATGCAGACATCGGTTTTGGTGGGGAAGCCTGGAACCTCGCCATGACCATCACCGGCGTCTGAAGTTCCCCGATTCTGTATTTCCTGCAAAAGACAAACAAGAAACGAGCCAACAAGAGAAAAAAGAGAGCAAGAACAGACTCTAAGAAGAGTAAAGCGAGTTTTGGAAAACACGCTGAAGACGACCTACCCGCAGAAGACATAATTTTTCCCGGGTACGTCCCCCGATAGCGTTAGTGTCACCTCGGCGAATGCGGAATCGACGCCAGGAGTGCCCGTTGCGACGAGAATCGACTTACGGTGGGCATGCCCGTTGCGATGAGAATCGGCTTACGGTGGGCAGGACTCCGTTGGTGGTGCATTGCTCCGGATTACCGTGCCAGGAAGGACGTAGCATGGATAAAAAAGACGTGTGGGGGCAAGTGCAGCCCCGCTGTGGCTAAGACCGCTAGCCAGGGAAGGCGATCGGGACCTTAGCCGCAGAAAAGACGTGCGAGACGAAATCTTATCCGGGCAATGGACCCGTGTAGCGTTGGTGTCGCCTTGGCGGGTGCGGAACCAACGCCAGGAGTGCTCGTTGCGATGAGAATCGGCTTACGATGGGCATGCCCGTTGCGATGAGAATCGGCTTACGGTGGGCAGAACTCCCTCGGTGGTGCACCGCTTCGGTTAACCGGAGCTGTACAGGTCGTTGCCAGATAAAAAGACATGCTCGTACGCGAGGAGCGCTACGGGAGCGAAAGACCGGGCTGATTTGTCCTTTTATTAACCAGGCAGGGGTACAGCAACGACCCTGGGTTTATAAAGAGCTAAATGCAGACCCGAGCAACGAGGTTTTAGGAAAAAACCGCTAAAGAAAGGAATTGGAAAACGGGAAACGCACCGGGGTCGCTGATGGTCGCGGGTAGGTACTGGACGCTCCGTTGTTCCGCAGATTCCCGCTGATCCGGAAGGAGTTTTGAGGTGAGACCAAATCCGTTGGAAAGCTGATCGCGTCTGCTTTCCGTGTAGTGGTAGAACGCCCATAACGGAGGTCGTTTGTGGCCGGGACGCCCGTTTTAGTGCGGACTGGTCAGGGTGGTCGCGAATTTCAACGAGGTCGCGAGCTCGCTGACAACCTGGGTAAGACGGTGCCCGGCTGTGGAGCACCTCCAGATCATCGTCGATGACGGGAGCTTGATCTAAGACCATCTTCAAAACATAGCCGGAGAGTTCCTTCCCAGATATGGAAGGCGATCGTGATCGAACGGATTGATCCGATCTGACAGGATAAGTGACGTCCTGCCCTTCTGAGTCGTAGCCCTCAGGAAGAGTTTTCTGGTCGCTGATTGAGTTCGACATGCTCGAACAGACTTGATCTACTGATCCCCACGGATGGCGCCAACTGTCGACGGTTGAGATATCGATCTCAAGTCAACTAACGTTCTTGAAAAAGGGAGATAGAAGACCTGACGAGCAAGGCGAACAGCAATCAACGAGCAACAGGGAGACAAAATTTTTTATCTTGGTTAAGGCCTCCCGGGAGAGATAATAGCCCTACGTCCCAGCCTTTCTTGACTACAAAGAACAAGAGTACATGTTGGTGCCAGATTGGATCTGGGGTGGTTCCCGGCGTGTTCATAGGATGAACACCCGCTATGTTACGGTCCTCGCGCAGGAGGACGATGTGTAAGATCTATCGGGTAGATCATAGAAGAAGAAGATGAGATCTCCCCCTGAGCCCTCGGGCAAGAGGGGTATTTATACTCGGGACTACGGGTACAAAACGGAAAGAACTATACATGGTAACTACCCCTAACTTGTAGGCTAAGTCTTCCATGCCTTGGAGATTACTTCGGATACCGACTTGGAGACGAAGTCGGTGAAGAGCCAAGCCGCCAGGAAACCCTAGGAGCACCAGTCACGTGTTGGGCCGGGCCGGACAGCTTCGTCTTGATCAACGGGCTACCGGGCAGAGGCCTGCCCGGCGAACGCTGGTGACCGGGTAAGACTCCGGTCCTTGGCACCGGGCAGAGGTTGCCGGGGTGCTGCTGTGGTACCTACTGCCGGGCAGGGGTTATCCAATCCCCGACAACCGTGTTCGCCTAGTCGGCCGACTAGGCCGATTAGTCACCGCCTAGTCGCTAGTCTGCGATAATCCGTCCCATTTAGGGGGTAGTCGGTGCATTAGTCGGAAAATCCGATTAGTCGGTCCTAGGCGGACTTGGACCGATTAGTCGGGGGGGCCTGGACGGGTTTAGGCGGTGGTGGGTCGGCCTAGTTGGTGACTAGCGGCTCGACTAGGGGATGAGAGCCCATCGGTGTTTTGTATGAACTATGAACTATGTTGTGAATTGTGATCATGATTCTCTCAATGCCTTTGTGAGTAATGAGTAATGAGTAATGACTATGTGTCAATGCCTTTATGAGACCGATTCTCTCAATTTTCAATTTTTCATGCTTAATATGTCTATATATGTATTTTGGGTATTTAATTTAAGGGATAAGTCATATATTTGGAGTTGTAAAACGATGTATATGATAAGTTGGATACTAATATTTTTTTATATTTTTGGGAAAAATAAAAAAACGACTAGGCCGCCTAGTCTCCGTCTAGTCCGCCTAGTCTCTAGTCTGTAGGTATCCGCATAGCACTTGACTAGCGTTTAGGCTAACATTGGATGTATATGTTGTTCATCATTATAGGTCTAATGAATATAAATTTGTTTTTAAGGTAAATAAATATGTGCTACAACTTATGACACCGGCTGAGTTAGCAAAAGCAAATTGTAAGTCACAAAATAAAAGTGGTGTCAATGATAAACCATGTGTAACACAAATAAAGGAATCTGGTCAATTGAATTCTGAAATTAAATTCAAAGGTCCTATTCTTTTAGCTACGAGGAATTGTGTAGATGATGAGTTAGTTAAAGAACCATTCAATGATTTGAAGAATCATGTAATGATTTTGCAGGAGAATATGCTCGAGTCGAGGACGACTCAAATTTAATAAAGTAGGATGATGAGGACATCACTGATGAGCTTGCTGTCCCTAACGAGGTTCAAAAAGCCTCCGATCACCGGGCCCAAGTCAAGAGGACGTCGAATTCGCTGCCGAGTCCGGTTCTGCCATACAGGACCAGTGCACCTTCAAATGGACTCTCAGATCACATACGACGTTCAAATGAGACAAATAAGGACTCTACAGAAATCTTACGAGATAACGTTTGCAACGGATCCAACCATGCTTCCAAATTCCATCTAAGTCAACAGGGATCACGAAAACAATTTGACGGACATAAACTTTCCAGCGTAGCGTCGTCGTATTTTTGGGCCCAAGGCCCGTGTACCCGTAGGGTTATGGTTGTGCGTGCGTGGGCACTAGTTTGGCGCTGCCCCTCCTCCGGCCACCGCCCTATATAAGTCCCCCACCGTGCTTCGTTTTAGTTTGGTTTTGTTTTGTTGATTTCGTCACGGTTGTGTGAGATTTCGCCTTGTTCTTCTTGTGTTCGTTAGACTAACAAGACCAAGTTTCTGAAACCCATTATGCTTAATCTATATTCGCAATGTCTTGTGTTGTTGCTCGTTCTTCGGTTGCCTGCAAGAACCGTCCTTCGTGGACAGGTCGATCGTGCCACTGGTTCGATCGATAACACTCATCGTGGTGGTTTAGCGATCGCCGGGATTTCCAGTTCCTTATGGGGTTGGAAGCCGGATCGTTTAGCTCTCCGTTACACCTACCGAATTATTCTCATTTTATCTCACTAGAGATCAGGACCCCGCGTCTGTGCCCATCAAGTACTATGTCAATCTAGAGTTTATAGACATTACGATTGACATAAAAAAAAAGTTTTCTGGCTAGATGGACTTTGGCAATATGTGATTAGATTCTGGCATTTCTCCGTTTGAAATGTCATGCACAACTTTGAATGGTATATTTGGTTAATTGACGATGCGACGACTGTACACTTGATGCTGGTTCTTCAATGATGAACTGTTGACTTCATGAATTATGATGAACTGAATGGCATTGGTGACTTGACAAATTATGATGATTTTGGATAGTATGATGATTCAATGTTGAATGATGACTTGCTAATGGCCGGTAAGTTTTTGTTTTTGTTTTATTAAAACTAGATCAACATTTAGATAGTTTGGTTCAATAATCTACTCTTTTTCGACACTGATTCCGGCTTTAAAAATGGTTCACTTTCCACTTTTTTTCACCGATTTTTAACCAAACTTTGTTGAATTCGAACAACTTATTTGAAATTTCAGACCGACATTACACCAATTTGTTTTCTGATTTTCTGCTAACTTGGTTCTTTTGGACCTGCCCTGTACTTTGCCCAAATAAAACTAAATCCCTCGAGTCAATCAGTGACATATGGTTTGAACTGTGATCTAAATGGCATATGTAGTACACTACATTATCGGGGAAGCACTACTAGAGATATGGTCTAATTTACTGGCACATCAGTACCGGTTGGATTTAAACCGGTACTGATAGTGCACAATACCGTTCATAGCAACAGTAGCAATTGTAGACTTTCAGTACTGGTTGTAGGCAACAATAAAGATATCTTTTGCATGCGGGTACATGTCAGCTAGCGTACGAACTTATCAGTACCGGTTCGTAATACGATCCGGTACTGATATGAGCTCATCAGTACGAACCGGTACTAAAAGGTCGTTCCAGCAAACTTCAAAAGGAATGCATTCCCATGTATAAGTCATGTAGAGGGGTGAGTGGAGAGACATGTAGTGGTATGAGATCCATGTATAAGTCTGAATTTAATGTCCCGGGTAGGAAATTGGGACTAAATCCTGTTCTCAACTGGAACTAAAAGCCATTTGCGTAGTAGTGAAGATTTGCAGAGTTTTTTTTGTACATAACATGTTAATCATGCTAGTCATAACATTTCCTTGCTAGACACAAAACTCCTCATCCAATATATAATCTACGGCATCTAGAAACACAATGATGCAGATAACTCCATATTAATTAAAGAAAAGGTAGTCAGAGTTGCGCAAGCTGTTCTGAGTTCCAACGTCTGCGATTCAATGGTGGCAGAGGAACCATGTGCAAAAACGAACCCATATGGCTGCACTAATTAATCAAGATGACATGACATGTGGTTAATCAAGCCTGGAGGACCAATATATAGCACGGAGCAGACGGGTGGAATCATTCGGTGAGCCACAATGTATCATCAAGTGCACAAGGCTTTCACCGGTGATGAGCGTGCAGTAAAAATTTCCTTGGAACCTGAGGGGTTGGGAAGCATCTGGAATGCATGTTCTATAAATCATGGAGCTATGGAGGACGAGGCATCCAGATCCGTTAGCCGCGCACCTCGCCAGATCTCCCACGTGCCGCTACTGAGCCCGGAGCAGTTGGATCCAATCACCGGACGGCTCGTCGAAAGCTCGATCTCACGCTGCAATGGAGGTGGAAGCACCCAGATCTGGTCGCCGTGCGTCATCGGAGCTCACTGACGCCGCGGCGGAGGTTGGAGCAGCCTAATCCAGTCATCGTGCACCTCGTCAGAGCTCTCTCATGCCCTGGCCGGGATCGGGGACACTCGGATCTGCCATTGATGGGCTCGCCGGAGGTCCCCACTCCCCACGACGTTGCCGACTTCATCCTTCGTTCCCAGCTCCGTCGCTGCTGGGCATTGCTACCACCACACGTACCCTGTCTGCATCGCGCGGAGCAAACCGTAGAGGAAACCGTTCCCCTCGGACTACCCAGCACATGGGTTTTTGCACCAGCGGGCCTGGCTACGCCGTCCACGAACCCAGACAAACACACGGATGTTGGCTCGCGCGGGCCTTGTATGTCACGTGCTGGCAACGAAAAACACCCAAAGAATATTTTTTGTTTCTCTAGGAGCCATGAAGAATTTAGAAAGAGGATTAATGATAATGAGAATTGAGCAAGTACGTAGGCTCGAAGGGCATCGATAATGTGTGAGAATGACCGAGAGGAATGCAAAGAGAAATAAGATTTCGATGATGGTGGCAAGCGACACTACTAGAAAAATGGTCTAATTTATCGGCACATCAGTACCGGTTGGTTTGAAACCGATACTGATATATAGTGCACCAGTACCGGTTCGTAGCAACAGTACCAATTCTAGACTTTTATTACCGGTTGGAGGCAACAATAAAGATACCTTTTTCAATACATGTTCGTAATACGATCCCTTACTAATATGGGCTCATCAGTACCCGTTTGTATACAAACCGGTACTAAAGGCTCATTGCATCAAACTTTAAAAGAAATGCATATCCTACTCTAATAAATACGCATGGGTGGGTGGGTTGGTTAGAAGGGTGAGTGGAGAGTTATGTAGTGGCATGAGATACCATGTTTGAGTTTTGGGTTCGTCATATTTTTTAGATATTTCAATGTTTATAGTCCCGGTTGGGGAAACCGGGACTAAAAATCACATGCCTTTAGTCCCGAATTTAATGTACTGGTTGGGAAACCGGGACTAAAGCCTGTTCTCTAACGGGACTAAAGGCCATTTGCGTAGTAGTGCGAGCAAAAGTGTTACGGAAGAAATAAGGAGTAAAAAGCCTATACTAGTTTAAGTAATTTTCGGTTTTCACATATCTGTGCTCATTTTTATAATTGTGCTGAATAATGAAGTAATAGAGCAAATACATTTTGGCATCATCGGTTTTTAATGGTCTTTTCAATCATTTCGAGGAAGCATGAAGAGATGAAATCGTGGATGGAGTTGTCTTTGATTTTTCATGTACTATTGTGTCGATCATAACCTATGTTGGCTGTTAACATTCTAGTCTAAGATGATGTTTTGTTTAGTACATGTCAATCTGGAGTTTATAGACATTATGCTTGACATAAAAAGCTTACTGGCTATATGAAGTTTGGCGATATGTGATTATATTCTGTAATTTCTCCGTTTGATATGTCATGCACTGCTTGAATGATATATTTGGTTAAATGACGATTGCGATGACTGTGGAGTTGATGCTGATTTCTCAATGATAAATTGCTGACTTAAAGAATTATGATGACCTAAATGGCATTGGTGACTTGATAAATTGCGATGAATTTGGATAATATGATGATTCGATGCTAAACGATGACTTGCTAATGGGCTGGTAAGTTTTTGTTTTTCTTTTAGTAAAACTAGATCAATGTCTAGATAGTTTCGTTCAAGAATCTGCTCTTTTTGGCTCATTGATTCTGATTAAAAAAATGACTGAGTTCGCACTTATTTCTTTTCACTGATTTTTAACCAATTTTTATTGAATTCATACAGCTTATTTGTAATTTCAGGCCGACATTACGCGATTTGTTTTCTGATTTTCAGCTAACTCAATTCTTTTGGACCTGCCCTGTCATTTCCCCCCAAAAAATAAATCCCTCGAGTCATTAAAATCTTAGGCATTTCACCCTCTCACCACTTCAAGGTTTCAAGGCAAAAATATTTTTTTTGTTTCCTGCAGGTTTGCAGTTGTATCTATATATAAAGGCAAGCTGAGAAAATGCATAAAACTGCCAGTGTTAGGTGTGTCATGGGTCAGTAATTAGTGCCAAGTTGAACCATCAAATTTCTCATATTTCTGAGATTGTGATCAAGTTTTTGCCCATATATAGAGGAGTAACAGGAGGGGGAGCCACGAGCTGAGAGAGAAATGACTCATGCATATCCATCTAGGTCAATCGTCAATGAATATAGTCACAAAGTGGATATGCTGGGACTGGGAGGGATCAGGACCTAACGTGTTAATCTCTTTGTTTTGGAATTCTCCGCGGTCAATCACGAAATTTGCCACAATTTACCCCATTCCGCAACTGCTCCATGATAACGTGTGTATCATGTTGAGTCCGCCGGGGGCGGAGCACCCGTGTGGCACTGCCGTACCTAAAAATCCATGCGCGAACCTCGCCCCAGGGACAGGCCCTAGCTAGTGATCGAGTCCCCAGCAGTGAGCTTAGCAAGTGCAGTCCCTGATCGGCAAGTGTTGTGTGCTACAGCCTCGGACATATGCCTAGCTACTGCGATCAGTTTAAGAAGTTGGGCGTGGCCAGTATCAGGTCAAGCAAAAGCCATTTGGCATACTACGCTTAAAAAGATGCAAGGAAGGATTAGCAACATAGAGAACTTTCAAAAGATGAAAATTGTCCAACACAATTGTCTGAGTTTCTTGGACACATTAATTAATATATATTCTGTATGGAACTATATATTTTATTCCATTTACCGTCGTATACTCTTATTAATATATGATTGGAGCAATTGTGATGCTAAAAAATTAATCTCATGAGTTATTGACTTTCATCATACCGTAATTTCGATGCGTCCGCCGCCGTTGGAGTCCACGGCGTCGCTCACATCCCGTGCATCTTCCGCTTCCTCCATCTTGAACCACGATGCTCTCACAATCTCACAAGGTACCTTGCCCAAGTAACTACACCGTCCATCCCGGTGCTCAACCTCAGACAGGTAGACCACCGGGTCCTGCTGGTGAGCCATTCTGTAGTCTGTTGTTATAGCCTCAATGCTACCTCTCTTGTTTCTATTCTTACACACAATATTTCTGAATTCATGAAGCAGATGGACGTGTGCCACCCCTGGCCTCAAAATAGCATAGACTTTTACATCGTGATGAATTATTTATTGCTGTTGTCGATATGTTTCCATTTTTTAACAAGAGAATCAGATTTTCATTATGATTTTACAATCAAATTGTTTAGATGATAGTTTCTTACTTCTATACTTCCACATAGCTCAATCAAACACATAGCTCGAGTGGACTCAGGTACTCCGCGATCTCGGCGGTGGCAGCAGCGGCCACGGCTGGTCGGCCCTGCCGCTGCCGGCGGGCAGTCAGCACTTCCCCGTCGGCGCTCCTCCCCTGGAGTGGAGTCTCAAGGTGGGCCTCCTTCTCCTTCCTCCCTTCCTTCTTCGATCTGCGCAGGATGCCGTGGCGCCCAAGTTGCGGCGAGAGATATTAGAGAACCTTATATGTTTCCAGCGATTCAATGGGAACGCATGTACGATGTTGGATGTCCGCGGCCACATAGCCTTAGCATCACTCGCATCCCGTTCATCATCCACGTCCCCGATCGTGAAGGGGTCATGGGCGAAGGGCATCAACGAAAATGGAGTTAACCTGAAGGTTAAGGTGAGTTGGATAGAGGGCAATGAGTATATTGTCTTTTATTTACTTCAAATTTTCAGTTATATCTTGAAACAAAACAGGTGTCCCTTGCATAATTGTATTCATATGTGATAACGATTACAATACAATCACAGAAGACAAGGATCTCCAAAAACCATCCTACATATTTTACAAAAGCAACAGTGGAACAACTCTAGCTAATCTTATCAAAAGATAACAACCTTCTATGACCATCTTGATAACTACGCAGGCTACTACTAATGTCTTTCCAGATATCTATAAAGGCAAGCTGAGAGCAGTTGTCATGGACTTGTGATCATAGAACCTATGGGTCAGTAATTAATGCCAAATAAACCATCAAATTTCTCATACTTCCCATGTCTTGCTCAAGTTATTGCCCATAGAGGAGTAAGAAGGAGGGGAGCTATGAGCTGAGAGAGAAATGACTCATGCAATCTACGTTAACCACTAATGTAGTTTACAGATATTAGAATGGTGAACATAGACTAGACCTAATTATTTTTCAGGTTTGGATGGATTCGGTTCGAGTTTTCCAAAACCCGACCAAAAACAGTCGGCCCGAGCCTGACCCGTCCCAGTGCACCGGGTCAAAAATCCTGGTCCGAACCCGACCCGATACCCAAAAACTCGTACCCGAATGACTAGTTTTGTAATTTTTTTACGTTTAAACCCGATCCTACCTGACGGTCAAGCATCAAATCGAGGCCCGACCCAACCCGGTGCATTGGTCGGGTCGGGTCAGTTACGTCGGGCCAGGCTATGCATGAATAGGTCTAACATAGACAGAAAGTGGATATGCTAAGACTGGGAGGGATTAGGATCTCTCGTGTTACATGGGTCAGTCTCCTTGTTTTAGAATTTTCCACAATCAATCACGAAATTCAAAGAAAGGTAGATCTAAGGCCACAGTTACACTATCCCACAACGATTCAATGTGGTCGTATGTATCATGTTCAGAGCCCGCGGCGTGGTTCGCATCGTGTGCATCTTCCGTATTCCCCATCCTAAACCACATTCCCACTGTTAGAGAAATGGCCTAATTTACCGTCACATCAGTACCAGTTAGATTGAAACCGGTAATGATAGTGCACTAGTACCGGTTCGTAGCAACAGTAGCAATTCTAGACTTTCAGTACCGGTTGGAGGCAACACTAAAGATACCTTTTGCAGGCGGGTACAGGCCAGCTGGTGCATGGACTCTTCAGTATTGGTTCGTAATATGAACCCGTACTGATATGGGCTCATCAGTATCGGTTCGTATTACAAGCCGGTACTAAAGGCTCGTTCCAGCAAATTTTTAAAAACAATGCATATCCTACTCTAATCAATACGCGTGGGTGGGTGGGTTGGTTAGAAGGGTGAGTGGAGTCATGTAGTGGCATGAGTTCCCAGGTTCGAGTCTTAGGTTCGCCATATTTTTTAGATATTTCAGTGGCTATAGTCCCGATGGGGGGAACCGGGACTAAAAATCACAGGCCTTTAGTCCCGAGTTTAATATGCTGGTTGGGGAAACCAGGACTAAAGCCTGGTCCCAACCGAGACTAAAGGCAAATGGTTGGGGAAACCGGGACTAAAGCCCGTTCCCAACCAAGACTAAAGGCCATTTGCATAGTAGTGTCCCCATCCTAAACCACCACGCTCTCACGATCCCACCAGGTACCCTACCCAAGAAAGTGACGCAACCCATTCCGGTGCTCAACCTCGGACAGGCAGACCACCGGGTCTTGCCGGAGAGCCTCTCCGTAGTTTGTACCTCTTTGTACGCCAAAGTCACTGTCGCGGTTGTTTCTCTCTTGTTTCTTTTCTTAAACACAATATTTATGAATTGATGAAACAAATGGACGTGTGCCTCCCTAGGCCTCAAAGTTGCATACACCCTTACATCGTAATGAATTATTTATTGTTGTCGTTGATTTTTTTTTCTCTTTTTTAACAAGAGAATCAGATTTTGAGTATGATTTTATAAAAAACATGTTTAGATGATAGTTTCTTACTTCTGTACTTCCATATAGCTAGAACACATAGCTCGTGAACTTAGATACTTTTAACTTCTACTTCTTGGATTGGACTTAGATGTAATCGAACAGGGCCGCTCAACGGGGAACACATAGCTCGGTTGACTCGTGCCCATCGAGACGTCGCACGGTGGTCAAAATTCCAATCGTTTCCTATAGTGCAGGTAGCAAAACAAATAAAAACTTCTAAAATCACAATGAGATTTTCAAATATATTTCGCAAGAATAAAACCATTGTAACAGTGTTCTAAATCTTGTTACAAAACATTGCATTCACCAAAAAAATTAATATTTTTGAAACTTTCACAAAACCCAAACTTGGAATGTTACGAGAATTTCATACTTGCCTCATGGGCATGAATTTCCACTAAATACAAAGTGATGACTTGTTTTAACCGTTGTTCATGGAGCCATATTACAAATTTTTTTGAAGAACCAAGTTGCATTAACCAATTAGATATAAAAATGCTTGGATCGAGTGTGAAAGGTTTATTGCTACTTTTATGGGGACTGTGCTTGAGCGATCAGATTTATCTTAGTCCAATTAGACATCCTCCACTGGACATTGCTTAGGAAGGATTAATTTGTCAATTGGTTTCTTGATATTATAAAGCAGTCCACAGGTCTAAAAGCCATCCACCTTTATTTTTAAAATGAGGGAAAATATCCGCTTTTGTTTCCTTAAGGTTTTTGGTTGTATTTATAAAGGCACCATGACAACATGCATGCTACTAGCAGTGGTAGGTCTACATTTAGGATTGCATGTAACAAGGAACAGAATGAAGCACCACTACAAAGGGATGCACATGAGGGTTCTCATTCGTTGTGTCATTCTTGAACCTAAAGGTCGGTCCGATATAAGTGACAAACTAGCTACTTTCGTAGTTTATAGAGAGTTGTCAACTTACGTAGTCAACAAGAGGAGGTGAGAAATAAGTGGAGAGAGAAATGACTCATGTATATTCCTCTAGATTGATTCCTTGCCAATGTAAATTACAAAAAGAATGGTTGACATAATCACAAAGTGGATATGCTGGGACTAGGAGGGATCGGGATATTTCGTGTGATGCTTCAGTCTCCTGAGATTTCCTTATTTTTTATTTTTCCTACAGTCCATCAAGGAGTTTTTTGACGAAGAGAAATATTAGAGAATAATATACATTTCCAACTATTCAATGGGAATGTTTGTATCATGTTGGTCGTCTGAGGCCACGTAGCCTTAGTTTCACTTACATCCCGTTCATCATTCACGTCCCCATATTGAAGAGATCAAGGGCGAACAGCATAGGAAAACGGAGTTAAACCGACGGTTAATGTGAGTTGGATGGAGAGCATAATGGAGTGGTGAAAAAAGTGAGAATAATTTTTTTTGATGGTATTAAATTGAATCTCAATCTTTCGGTAGTATAAACCAAAACATGAAAGCCAATGTAGTTTACAGAAACAATGGTGCACATAGTCTCAAATTAAGTTGATATGCTGGGACCGGGAGGGATTAGGATCTCTTGTGTAACAAATCATTCTCCTTAGGGCGTCCGATCCATATAAAAAAAATCGGACTTTTTTTATGTGAGATTTTTGAAAAAAACATGTCATGGATGTGAGTTGTGTTGAAACAAAAATGATTTGTTCAGTGAAACATGGCCAAAAAGTAACGAAACATTGGAAGAAAACTAACGAAACTTGGCATGTTCTTGCATGTTTTTTGAATCTTTGTAATTGTTTTTTAAGAACAAATGTGTCCAGAGAGGGGGGAGGGAAGGGGAAGGAGAAAGAGGGGAACATAACTCGGTTCTCCCCTGGCGCCCCAGCGGCTTTCCGGCGTCTCCTCAGTGACGGCGGCTCACGGCGACAACGGCTGTGGCGGCAGCAGCCGCGCCAGCGCGGCCCAAGCCCATGACGGCAACAGCCGTGGCGGACGCCGTGAGCTAAAGGCGGTAGCAGCCTGTAACATACCCCAAATTTCCCAATTTTGGCATGAAATTTTTGCAAAATCATGAAAACATGTCCCTAGGCCATCTCCCAAATAACTATTATTTTTCCTAGACCATTTCCTAATTTTACCATTAAAGAAATGCTATTTTACAATTTTAGAAGAAAATAAATCCCATAAAATATAAATTATTTTCACATATTAAAATTCTCCTCATTTTTATGGATTTTTAGAAATTTATTTCATATCATTCTGACTCCATATCAATTTTTTATGAATTTCTAAAGCCTAAAGGAAATTCTGAAATTTCTTTTAAAACCTTTCCTAATACAGAAATCCTCTGTTTACACTTTCCTTTTATGGAATGCGTCTTCGACGTCACCAAACTCGAGCACACCGGATCATTTAAGTTGTAGTCAACGGTGAGGATTTATTCGCCGAGATCCGATGCTCCAGAAGGGGCCACGTCACGCCCACTGTACCCCTTCGACCCAGCAATCCAATGGCGCCCATAGATTTTCAAATCTAATCCAATGGTGCGCGTTGTTTCTCCCTTTTACGGCTGCGTCGCCTCCTTCGAAACCGCCGGCGCTGCCGTCTCCGCTGCACAGCTCGCCGGAATCACCCCTCGCGACCATTCCTGAGCCATCTAGACCATGGCATTAGCCTCAACAGCTTTGCCACGTAGTCGCCCACATTTTGCCTTTCGTCGGCACCCCCAGAATGCCGCCACTTCACCAGAATTTCTTGCCACCGTTTGTGTGAAACCATGGCCTTCGCCTCTGGCCTCCACCGCCCATCTCCGCCTATAAATAGGCCATCCCCAGCACTAAGCATCGTCAATCCACCCCTCCTCCACCATCACCTCCCATCGGCAATCACCGGAGCTCCCTCCTCCGCCACCACCTTTGAGCACCGCTGCCCAACCTCGCCGCCCGGTCACCTCCTTTGCTGCCAAGCCCAATAACCACCTCCATCAAGTTCAACATCCCTGTAGGCGTCCTCTCCGGCCATCACCTCACCATCTCCGGCCACCACTCGCCGGCGCCGCCTCCCCTAGTAAGCTCCCCTCCGAACCTCTCTGTCCCTCTCACTACCATATGGAGCCCATTTATCAGCCAGAGCCTCCCTCTCAGATTCTTTCATCGGCCAAGGCCCAACTGAAGCCCACCCTTATTCTTTCTCCTTTTCCTTTTGAAAATCACCTAGCAATGTTGCCTAATTTTTTGATAAAGTTTTTTTAAATATCAAACTTTATAAAAAAAATATGCAAAAATTTCATAAAATCTTATAAATGCTAAATAATTTAATAAAATTATTAACCCTATTTTCATCAATTAAATAAGCTTAAATAAAACCATTTCTTCTTCTTTAACCTTTTAAAATTCAGAAAAATGATTTCTAAAATATTTAAAAATTTAAAAAATTATTATTAACACAAATATTTTATTAAAAATCTTTTTCCAATATTTTTGCTTTATACTCTCAACAATTTCCATCTTGGAACTACGGCAACGTGGTTGTCGTCGACCCCGACCTCTAGAAATTTGTTGATTCACACCAAATTTATCCCACGTACACATGGATAAATCTTGCTACAGACGGACGCCGCCAGAAGCAATTTCGATCTCTTTATTGTGGAATTCTCCACAGTCAATCATGGAATGCAAAGATAGACAGATGCAAAGCCACGGCTTACCATTCCAAAACGATTCAATGGGATCGTGTGTATCTTGTTTAGAGCCCACGACGTGGTGAACTGGTGACCTCAGCGTCACTCTCATCCTGTGCATCTTCTACGTCCCACATCGTGAGCCATGGCGCTCTCACGATCCCTCCAGGCACCCTGGCCAAGAAACACGGTGCAGTCCACTCTGGTACGCAACCTCGGACAGGAAGACCGCCGGGTCCTGCCGGTGAGCCTCTATGTAGTGTGTAACTCTTCGGACGCTGTTGTCACTGCTGCGGTTGTTTCTCTCTTGTTACAAAGTGGCATACAGTTTTACATCGTGATGAATATTTATAGCTGCTGTTGATGTGTTTCCATCTTTTAACAAGAGATTCAGATTTTGGGTATGATTTTACAATCAACTTACTTGAATGATAGTTTCTTACTTCTATACTTCCACATAGCTCGAACACATAGCTCGATTGGACTTAGGTACTTTCAACTTTTACTTCTTTTATTGGAGTTAGATATAATCAATCAGGGCTGCTTAACGGTGAAACACATAGCTCGGTTGATTTATGCCCAACGAGATGTCACATGATGGTCAAAATTCTGATCATTTCATATAGTGCATATTGCAAAACCAATAAAAACTTCTCAAGTCACAATGAGATTTTCATATAAATTTCGCATGAATAAAATCACTCTAACATAGGGTTCTAAATCTTGTTACAAAACATGGCATTCACACAAAAAAAATTAATACTTTTGAAACTTTCACAAAACCCAAACTTGGAATGTTACAAGAATTTCATCCTTGCCTCATGTCCATGAATTTCCACTAAATACAAAGTGATGGCTTGTTTTAACCGTTGTTCATGGAGCCATATTACAAATTTTTTCGAAGAACCAAGTTGCATTAACCGACTAGATATAAAAATGCTTGGAACGATTGTGAAAGGTTTATTGCTACTTTTATGGGGACTATGCTTGAGCGATCAGATTTATCTCAGTCCAATTAGGCTTCCTCCATTGGACATAGCTTAGGAAGGATTAATTTGTCAATTGGTTTCTTGATACTATAAAGCAGTCTAGTGGTCTCAAAGCCCACATTTTTTTTTTGAAAATGAGGCAAAATATCCTCTTTTGCTTCCTTAAGGTTTTTAGTTGTATTTATAAAGGCACGCGAAAACATGCATGCTACAAGTAGTGGTAGGTGTAAATTTAGGATTGCATGTTGCATGGAACAGGATGAAGCACCACTACAAAGGGATGCACATGAGGGTTCTCATTCGGTGTGTCATTGATATGTCATTATTGAACCTAAGGGTCAGACAGATATAAGTGATAAATTAGCCATTAAATTTTTCATGTTTCCTAGACTGTGCTTTCACAGTTTACATAAAGGATGGTCAACATAGTCACCAAGAGGAGCTGTGGTATGAGCTATGAGAGAAATTACTCATGTACATTCCTCTAGATTCCTCACCAATGTAAATGACATAAAGAATGGTCGACAGTCACAAAGTGGATATGCTGGGACTTGGAGGGATCATGATTTGTCGTGTAATGTCTCAATCTTTTTGGAGTTTCCTTGTTTTCTTTTTCCTATGGTCCATGAGTTTGGAGAGGGTTTTTAGAGGAAAAAAATATGAGAGAACTGTATATGTTTCCAACAATTCAATGGGAACATGTATATCACGTTGTATGTCTGCGGCTAGGTAGCCTTATCATCACTTGCATCCCGTTCATCATCCACGTCCTCGATCCTGAAGAGGACATGGGCGAATAGCATCAAGGAAAATGGAGTTAACGTGAGTTGGACGGAGTTAACCCGAGAGTTAACATGAGTTGGATGGAGAGCAATGGAGTGGTAAAAAGGTCAGAATAAAAATATTTTGACGATATTAAATTGGATCTCAATTTTTGGTCCTATAAACCTGTTGAGAATATGCCCTATATCAATCATATGAGATGATTGTAATACGTCTTTATCGACGGTTGAGATATCGATCTCAAGTAAACTAAGGTTCTTGAAAAAAGGAGATAGAAGACTTGCCGAGCAAGGCGAACAACAATCAACGAACAACAGGGAGACACAGGATTTTTATCCTGGTTCCGACCTTCGTGCCCAACGAGACGCCGCATGGTGGTCAAAATTCTGATCATTTCTTATAGTGCATATTTCAAAACCAATAAAAACTTCTCAAGTCACAATGAGATTTTCATATAAATTTCGCATGAATAAAATCATTCTAACACAGGGTTCTAAATCTTGTTACAAAACATTGCATTCACACAAAAAAATTAATACTTTTGAAACTTTCACAAAACCCAAACTTGGGATGTTACAAGAATTTCATCCTTGCCTCATGGCCATGAATTTCCACTAAATACAAAGTGATGGCTTGTTTTAACCGTTGTTCATGGAGCCATATTACAAATTTATTTCGAAGAACCAAGTTGCATTAACCGACTAGATATAAAAATGCTTGGATCGAGTGTGAAAGGTTTATTGCCACTTTTACGGGGACTGTGCTTGAGCTATCAGATTTATCTCAGTCCAATTAGGCATCCTCCATTGGACATAGCTTAGCAAGGATTAATTTGTCAATTGGTTTCTTGATACTATAAAGTAGTCTAGTGGTCTCAAAGCCATCCACTTTTTTTTGAAAATGAGGCAAATTATCCTCTTTTGTTTCCTTAAGGTTTTTAGTTGTATTTATAAAGGCACGCGAAAACATGCATGCTACAAGTAGTGGTAGGTGTAAATTTAGGATTGCATGTTGCATGGAACAGGATGAAGCACCACTACAAAGGGATGCACATGAGGGTTCTCATTTGGTGTGTCATTGATATGTCATTATTGAACCTAAGGGTCAGAGAGATATAAGTGATAAATTAGCCATTAAATTTCTCATATTTCCCAGACTGTGCTTTCACAGTTTACATAGAAGATGGTCAACATAGTCACCAAGAGGAGCTGTGGTATGAGCTATGAAAGAAATTACTCATGTATATTCCTCTAGATTCCTCACCAACGTAAATGATATAAAGAATGGCGATAGTCACAAAGTGGATATGCTGGGACTTGCAGGGATCATGATCTGTCGTGTAATGTCTCAATCTTCTGGCATTTTCTTGTTTTTTTCCTACGGTCCATCAAGGAGTTTTGAGAGAAAGTTTTTAGAGGAAAAAAATATGAGAGAACTGTATATGTATCCAACTAATCAATGGGAACGTGTATATCACGTTGTATGTCTGCGGCCAGGTAGCCTTATCGTCACTTGCATCCTGTTCATCATCCACGTCCTCGATCCTGAAGGTATTAAATTGGATCTCAATTTTTGGTGCTATAAACCTGTTGAGAATATGCCCTATATCAATCATATGAGATGATTGTAATATGTCTTTGTTCCTGTACATTTGATAACGTTGATCATTATCAGTTCCTTAAATAAATGTCATGAGTTTGTTTATCAAGTACGACTTGGTTGTGAAACACAATTGTGAATGTGATATTGTCATAATGATCCCTGATCCATATCTTTATGAGGAGCAGTAATGATTTGACTATAACATATATTGATTGGTGGTACCGTTTCACATAGCATAGATATGGAGATGTCAAATTGATAATGTGGACACCTGTTGGAGAATATGGATGCGTTGTTGGATTGGCCTACTCCGAGTCACTGCTGAGATTGTTATAGAAGTGCCATATTGTTGTCTCAAGTGGTACACATGTATGGTTCTTATACTTAAGATCATGATAGAGTCCCAACATGTGTAGACATATACTTTGGGTTTATCAAATGTTACTCCGTAACTGGGTAGCTACAAAGATAATTACGAAACATGGCGTAGGGATGTGATATATTATGATGGCATTTGCCCTTTCTTGATAATAGGAGAGATACCTTTGGGCCTTTCAGTGTGAATGGATAAGAAAAGTGCACGGCCATGCCAATATGATGAATGGTTATTAGAACTTATATACATTACATTGATGAGTGAATGGTCGAGCTATCATAGGGATGACACAAATCTTGTCTTGTGCTTGATTGGTGTCGTGCAGCAAAAGGATCAATGTGTGTGTATCAAGGTTCTGTCGATTAGAATCACTTTGTGCATTCGGGGGTCAATATGTGATGATAAGTACCGCTATTGATTTGTGGATTGGAAAGAGAGTTAACGGGTCTATTGCCGACTTGCATACGAATCTAATGGGTTGAAACATTCTTAATGGATTTATCCATTAGTGGGTTTTACACACAGATACGGATCCACGTAGGATTTAGAGTCCTAATGGACTGCTACCGTAGAAGCCCATTAGCACATCTACATAAGGAGGAGCGGCCTGGGGCAACACGGCTAAGCTAATCGGTGTCTACCCTAAACCCTAGCCGTAGCGCCCCTCCCGCTCCCGAGAAAATCCTAGCTGCACGACGCGGTGCTAGCACGCCGGCGTTTGGCGTTCCACCCCTGTATGTGTGGATATCTTTAGAGGAGTTGCTGCTACTGTGGACGTGCTGCTAATAGGCGGACCACGAGCTAGAGGAGATTAAGCCCGAGTGTCCCCGTGCTTCGCCGAGCTTGTCGACCTTGAACTCGAGCTTCATCGCGCTTCTCCTCGACCTTCGCTGACGCGGAGATCATCCACGACCTAGGTTGTGACCAATTCAGCGTTGACTGGGATGTGACCAACTATTTTTCGTTGCCTCAGCACGTAGGGTAATGATCTGTGATCCCCTAATTCCACGATTATACTAGGTGTTTGCGTAGAAATGTGAATTTATGCTAGCGTAGCATGCACGTTCTCCATCAAAACCAAATTTGAAATCTTTAGATCGTATGGTACCAATTTTGCCTTGAAAATATAAAGCATCTCACCCTCAATACTTCTAGGTTTTACGGCAAAATATTTTTTTGTTTCCTTCAGGTTTCAGTCATATCATTAAAGGAAGCTGCATACTACTGCCAGTGTTAGGTGTGTCATGGGTCAGTAATTAGTGCCGAATGAACCATCAAATTTCTCATATTTCGCAGGTTGTGCTCATGTTTTTGCTCATAGAGGAGTAAGAGGAAGGGAGCCACGGGCTGAGAGAGAAATGACTCATGTATATTCATCTAGGTTAATCGCCGGTGTAGTTTACAGAGAGGATGGTGAACACTGTCACAAAGTGGATATGCAAGGACTCGAAGGGATCAGGATCTGACATGTGAATCTCCTTGTGTTGGATAAATCACGAAATTCAAATGAAGGTTGATCTAAGGCCACGATTTACCCGATTCCGCTACGATTTAATGGGATCGTGTGTATCATGTTCAGAGTCCACGGCGTCGTAACCTCGACGCCACTCTCATCTTGTGCATCATCCACGTTCCCCATCCTGATCCACGGTGCTCTCACGATCCCACCTGGTACCCTGGCAAATAAACATCGCCGTCCATCCCGGTTCTTAGGCTGTGTTTCTTTCGGCGGTTAGATTATAATCTGAAAAGGTTGTGGTGTTTTTATAGAAGATTTAAAGGGCCAAAAAAATATGAAAAAAATATTTTTGAGATCTCTAAGACAAATTGTGCAAAGTTTCAAAAAATAACTATAAAATATTTCAAAATATAACCGGTACAAAAATGATAAATTTTAAGCTGCGGCTTATAATCTGATTATTATACTGAAAGAAACAGAGCCTTAATCTCGGATAGGCAAACCGTCGGGGTCCTGCCGGTGAGGTTCTCTATATTATGTACCTCTTCGGACGCTGTTGTCACGGCCGCTGTGGTTTCGCATATTTCTTCCCTTGCACAGAACATTTCTGAATTGATGAAGTAGATGGACGTGTTGCCACCCCTGACCTCAAAGTAGCCTACACTTTTACACCGTGATTATTTATTCATTGTTGTTGTTGATGTCTTTCCATTTTTTAACAAGTGAATCAGATTTTGGGTATGATTTTTCAGTCAGCTTGTTTTGATGATAGTTTCTTACTTCCACACAGCTCGAGCACATAGCACGATGACTTAGGTATAGTGGAACGACACCGCTCGATGGGGGGAACACATAGCTTGGTTGATTAATTTGTGGCCGTCAAGAGGTCGCACGGTGGTCAAAATTCAAAATTCTAGTCCTTTTCAGTAGTGCATACAGTGAAACCCATGTAAGTTTCTCAATTCACAATGAGATTTTCAAATATATTTTTCATGAATAAAAACAATGTGATGTAGTGTTCTAAATCTTGTTACAAAACATTGCGTTCACACCAAAAAAAATTAATATTCTTGAAATTTTCACAAAACCCAAACTTGAGATGTTACAAGAATTTCATCCTTGCCTCATGGCCATGAATTTCCACTGTATATGAAGTGACGACATGTTTTAACCGTTTGGTACATATTTTTTTTCGAAGAAACGAGTTGCATTAACCGACAAGATGTAAAAATGATTGGATATAAAAATCCAGTGTGAAAGGTTTATTGCTACTTTTATGGGGACAGTGCTTCAGTGATCAGATTTATTTTTCATTGGGCATAGCTTAGGAAGATTTGTCAACTGTTTTTTTGATACCATACAATAGTCGAGAGGTCTCAAAGCCATCCTCCTTTATTTGAAAATGAGGCAAAATATCCTCTTTTGCTTCCTTCAGGATTTCAATTGCATTTATAAAGGCACGCAGAAAACATTCATGCTACTAGCAGTGGTAGGTGTACATTTATGACTACATGTAGCATGGAACAGGATGAAGCATCACTACAAAGGGATGCACATGAGGGTTCTCATGGGGTATGTCACTAACATGTGAACCTAAGAGTCAGTCAGACATAGTAACAAATTAGCCATCAAATTTCTCATATTTCCAAGGCTATGCTTTTGTAGGTTAAGGCGTGTTGTCAACATAGCCACCAAGAGGAGGTGAGAACTGAATTGAGAGAGAAATGACTAATGTATATTCCTCTAGATCAACTCCTCACCAACGTAAATTACAGAATGTATGGTCTACATAGTCACAAAGTAGATATGCTAGGACTAGGAGGGATGAGATCTTTCTTGTGATGCTTCAGTCTCCTAAGATTTCCTTGTTTTTTATTTTCCCTACAGTCCATCAGGGAGTTTTTAGAGGAAGAGAAATATTAGAGAACGGTATACATTTAAAAAGATTCAATGGGAATGTTTGTATCATGTTTGTCGTTCGCCGCCATGTAGCCTTAGCGTCACTCGCACCCTGTTCATCATCTGCTTCCCCGATCTTGAAGAGGTCATGGGCAAAGAGCATAGGAAAACGGAGTTAAACCGAGGGTTGATGTGAGTTGGATGGAGGGAATAATGGAGTGGCGAAAAAAGTGAGAATAAATTATTTTTGATGTATTGCTCATTTTGTTTGGGCCTTCGGTTTAATGTTTTTATTCAGTAGCCGTGGCTATTGGCAAGAAACTGAATCTCAATCTTTCGGTGATATAAACCAAAACATGCAAGCCAATGTAGTTTACTGAAAGAATGGTGAACATAGTCACAATTTAAGTGGATATGCTAGGATCGGGAGGGATCGATCATGATCTCTCATATAATGTGTCATAGATGCAAAGCCACGATTTACCATCCCACAATGATTCAATGGGATCGTGCGTATCATGTTCAGAGCCCGCGGCGTGGTGACCTCAGTGTCACTTGCATTCCGTGCATCTTTGACATCCCCCATCCTAAACCAAGGTGCTCTCACGATCCCACCAGGTACCATGCCCAAGAAATGCGACGCAGCCCATTTTGGTGCTCAACCTTGGACAGGTAGACCGCTGGGTCTTGCCGGTGAGCCTCTTTGTAGTTTGTACCTCTTCGAACGTTGTTGTCACTGCCGCGATTGTTTCTATCTTGTTTTATTCTTACACACAATATTCATGAATGATGAAGCAGATGGACGTGTGCCTCCCCTAGCCTCAAAGTAGCATACACTATTTCTGAATTATTTATAGTTGTTCTTGATGTGTTTCCATTTTTAACAACAGATTCAGATTTTGGGTATGATTTTACAATCAACTTGTTTGGATGATGGTTTCTTACTTCTCTATTTCCACATAGCTCGAACACATAGCTCGGTTGGACTTAGATACTTCCAACTTCTATTCCTTTGATTGGAACGGGGGTTAACAGAGCCCGGTTAATTCGTGGCCATCGAGACATTGCACGACTGTCAAAATTACAGTTGTTTTCCCGCAGTGCATATAACAAAACCAATAAATGTTTCTCAAGTCACAATAAGATTTTCAAATATATTTTGCTTGAATAGAAGCGTTGTAACATAGGGTTCTAAATCTTGTCACAAAACATTGCATTCACACCAAAAATTTTAATATTTTTTAATTTTACGCAAATCCCAAACTTGAGATGTTACAAGATTTCATCCTTGCCTGATGGCCATGAATGGTTGGTCAAAATTCAAAACTCCATTCCATTCGCGCTCCTCATCGGACGTCAGACCTCCCCCGCGCCGCCGTTGAGGCCTGAGAAGTTGGATCTGGTCACTGGGCGGCTCGTCGAAGCTCCCTCACGCTGTAGTGGATGTCGATGCACCCAAATTTTTTTCGCCGCGCGTCATCGGAGCTCACTCGCTCCGCGCTGGAGGTCGGAGAGCAACGAAATCCAGTCATCGCGCACCTCGTCAGAGCTCTCCCATGCCTTGGCCGGGGTTGGGATACTCGCATCTGCCATTGATGGGCTCGTCGGAGGTCCCCACGACATTGTCGACGTAATCCCTCCTTGCCGCCATTGATGGGCCTGGTGTGTCATGTGTAGGCGATGAAAAATGCCCAAATAATTTATTTTATTCACTATGAGCAATGAAGATTTCAGAAAAAGGATTAATGAGAAATGAGCAAATGGCTCAGAGGGCATCGAGAAGAGAATGTGTGGGTAACTTTTTTTTGTTTCTACCTTGAATTTGAAGAGCATGTCTTGAGCATGCATTGTCATCAAGTCATGTCAAAGACTTGATCATTCATGGTCACGAAGTTGAAGAGGCAACAATTCATGAAAATTAGAAAGTTTGTGTTCATGAGATTGCTATGGAAATAGAGCACACATTTGACTTGCTTCCTCTACATGATATATGAAATAAATTTGTGTAGCAAAAAATGACCAAGAAGAATGAAAAAAGGAACTAAGTTTTAAATGATGGTGGCAAACGAACAAAAGTGTTGTGGAAAAATAAGAAGTAAAAGGTACATACTAGCTTATCACTCGTATTTGTAATTTTCGGTTTTCACATATGTGTGGTCAATTTTACGATTGTGTTGAATAATGAAATAGTAGAGCAAACACATTTTTGCATCATCGGTTTTTAATGTCCGGGTTTTTCGATCATTTCAAGGCAGCAAGAAGAGATGAAATCATGGATGGAGCTGTCTTTGATTTTCATGTGCTCCTGTGTCATCCTAACCTGTGTTGGTTGTTGCACTAACATTCTTATCTAAGATGATGTTTTGTTTAGTATTATGTCAATCAGGAGTTTATAGACATTACAAATGACATAAAAAAGTTTTCTGGCTACATGGACTTTGGTAATATGTGATAAGATTCTGTCGTTTCTCCATTTGAAATGTCATGCATAGCTTGAATGGTATATTTGGTTAGTTGACGATGCGATGACTGTACACTTGATGCTGATTCTTCAATGATGAACTGCTGACTTCATGAATTATGATGAACTGAATGGCATTGGTGACTTGATAAATTATGATGAATTTGGATAATATGATGATTCAATGTTGAATGATGACTTGCTAATGGCTGGTAAGTTTTTGTTTTTGTTTTAGTAAAACTAGATCAACATTTAAATAGTTTGGTACAATAATTTACTCTTTTTGCCACACTGATTCTGGCTTAAAAAATGGCATAGTTTGCACATATTTTTTCACCGATTTTTTAACCAAACTTTGTTGAATTCGAATAGCTTATTTGAAATTTCAGGCCGACATTACACTGATTTGTTTTCTGATTTTCTGCTAACTCGGTTCTTTTGGACCTGCCCTGTACACTATGGTTTGACTGTGATCTAAATGGCACATGTAGTACACAACATGTTAATCATGCTAGTCATAACATTTCCTTGCTAGACACAAAACTCCTCATCCAATATATAATCTACGGCATCTAGAAACACAATGATGCAGATAACTCCATATTAATTAAAGAAAAGGTAGTTAAGAGTTGCTGAAGCTGTACTGAGTTCTGACTTCCGACATCTGCGATTCAATGGTGGCAGCGGAACCATGTGCAAAAACGAACCCATATGGCTGCATTAATTAATCAAGATGACATGACATTGTGGTTAATCAAGCCTGGAGGACTAATATATAGCACGGAGCAGACGGGTGGAATCGTTCGGTGAGAGTCACAATGTATCATCAAGTGCACAAGGCTTTCACTGGGGATGAGCATGCAGTAGAAATTTTCTTGGAACCTGAGGGGTTGGGAAGCATCTGGAATGCATGTTCTATAAATCATAGAGCCATGTAACCCATTCGTTGATGTTGCACGCCGTCAGGAAAAATCACATTGGGTCTTTGCTCGGTGTCAACCAGTTCACTACCTCACCAACGGGCAATTTACTGGATTTTGGGAGTACATACATGGTGTTATGTTTGGTTATTTGCATCTATAGGAATAATCTAGTTGTGACTTGTAAAGTTATTTAGCAGTTTACATTAGACTTAGTGGATGCAAAAATCAGGTATGGAAAACAAGTATTGGAGCTCGTACAAGTCAAGCCATGGAATTGATGTGACGAAAATCACCATTTCTTGAGAGTCAAGTTGAGTGAATGCATTTGAATCCCATGAGTATTAGTAGTTAGGAGGATGATATATACACAAGTGAAGCACATTGACGCAGTTAAGGTGAAGACAATGTTTAGGCCAAACACAAATGGCGTGTTTGATTACGGGATGAGCTTAGTTGAGGTTGGTCGACGCATGCAGTCCGGTCGAAGCCTAGTTGAGCCCATGCAATCCAGCTTGTTTGGCTTGATTGCATCGGTAAAGCCTCACCCGCAGCAACACATGTTGGGTTACTTGCAAGGAGCTCACTTGAACACCTAAATCTGGCCACTGCTTGCCTCATCGGAACACCTATGGAGGACGAAGCATCCAGATCCGTTAGCCGCGCACCTCGCCGGACCTCCCGCGTGCCGCTGCTGAGGCCGGAGCAGTTGGATCCAATCACCGGACGGCTCGTTGAAGCTCGATTCCTCACGCTGCAATGGAGGTCGAAGCACCCAGGTCATCGGAGCTCACTGACGCCGCGGCGGAGGTTGGAGAAGCCTAACCTAGTCATTGTGCACCTCGTCAGAGCTCTCCCATGCCATGGCCGGGGTTGGGACACTTGCCATTGATGGGCTCGTCGGAGGTCGCCACGACGTTGCCGAGTTTATCCTTCGTTCCCAGCTCCGTCGCTGCTGGGCATTGCTACCACCACACGTACCCTGCCTGCATCGCGCGGAGCAAAACCGCGCGTAGAGGAAACCGTTCCCCTCGGACTGCCCAGCTCATGGGTTTTTGCACCAGCGGGCCTGGCTACGCCGTCCACGAACCCAGAAAAACACACGGATGTTGGCTCGCGCGGGCCTTGTATAAGTTGTATGTCATGTGCTGGCAACGAAAAACCCCCAAAGAATAAATTTTCTTCTCTAGGAGCCATGAAGAATTCAGAAAGAGGATTAATGAGAATTGAGCGAGTACGTAGGCTCGAAGGGCATCGAGAATGTGTAAGAATGACCAAGAGGAATGCAAAGAGAAATAAGGTTTCAATGATGGTGGCAAGCGACGCTACTAGAAAAATAGTCTAATTTACCGGCACATCAGTACCGGTTGGTTTCAAACCGATACTAATAGTGCACCAGTACCGGTTCGTAACAACAGTATCAATTCTAGACTTTTATTACCGGTTGGAGGCAACAATAAAGATACCTTTTGCAAGTGGGTACAGGTAAGCTGGCGCACACTCATCAATACCGGTTCGTAATACGATCCCGTACTGATATGGGCTCAACAGTACCGGTTCGTATACGAACCGGGCTCATTGCAGTAAACTTTAAAATGAATGCATATCCTACTCTAATCAATACGCGTGGGTGGGTGCGTTGGTTAGAAGGGTGAGTGGAGAGTTCTGTAGTGGCATGAGATCCCAGGTGTGAGTTTTGAGTTCGCCGTATTTTTTAGATATTTAGTGGTTATAGTCCAGGTTGGGGAAACCGGGACTAAAAATCACAAGCCTTTAGTCCCGAATTTAATGTCCCGGTTGGGAAACCGGGACTAAAGCCTGTTCACAACCGGGACTAAAGGCCATTTGCGTAGTAGTGTGAGCTAAAGTGTTGCAGAAGAAATAAGGAGTAAAAAGCCTATACTAGTTTATCACTCGTACAAGTAATTTTCGGTTTTCACATATCTGTGCTCATTTTTATGATTGTGCTGAATAATGAAGTAATAGAGCAAATACATTTTGGCATCATCGGTTTTTAATGGTCTTTTTGATCATTTCAAGGAAGCATGAAGAGATGAAATCGTGGATGGAGTTGTCTTTGATTTTTCATGTACTACTGTGTGATCATAACCTATGTTGGCTGTTAACATTCTAGTCTAAGATGATGTTTTGTTTAGTATATGCCAATATGGAGTTTATAAACATTATGCTTGACATAAAAAGCTTACTGGCTATATGAATTTTGGCGATATGTGATAATATTCTGTAATTTCTCTGTTTGATATGTCATGCACTGCTTGAATGATATATTTGGTTAAAATGACGATTGCGATGACTGTGGACTTGATGCTGATTTCTCAATGATAAATTGCTGACTTAAAGAATTATGATGACCTGAATGGCATTGGTGACTTGATAAATTGCGATGAATTTGGATAATATGATGATTCGATGCTAAAGGATGACTTGCTAATGGGCTAGTAAGTTTTTGTTTTTCTTTTAGTAAAACTAGATCAACGTCTAGATAGTTTCGTTCAAGAATCTGCTCTTTTTGGCTCATTGATTCTGATTAAAAAAATGACTGAGTTCGTACTTATTTCTTTTCACTGATTTTTAACCAAATTTTATTGAATTCATACAGCTTATTTGTAATTTCAGGCCGACATTACGTGATTTGTTTTCTGATTTTCAGCTAACTCAATTCTTTTGGACTTGCCCTATCATTTCCCCCTTAAAAAATAAATCCCTCGAGTCAGTGATTGTGATAGCCCGTTGGGCCTCCGTCCAGGCCTAGCCCACCTAAGGGAGATAAAGGCAGGGGGGGGGGGTAAACCGACGGTTTTCTCTTGGGAGAAACCTAGCCGCCACCGTCCTCGTGCCGCCGTCACCTCGCCGCCGCTTTGCCGCGCCGCCGTGCCATCCCCATGGCCGTGCCCGCTGCCGTCACCGTCGTCGTGTCTGCGGCCGTCACTGCCGCCGACGCTGCCTGTCTTGCTCGTATGTTTTTCCTCGCTTGATTATCCACTACTACGCATGCTAGGCTCCAGCGCTGCCATGGCAATGAACTGCTATTTGCTACTGCTGCAAGTTCTTCTCCAAATCCTCTTGGCTACTGCCCGTGTATGCATGCTGTTTGCTGCATCTAGTGTTGAACTGCATGCAGTCCTACGTTGTTGCTGCTGATAGAAAGAGATATGTGAAGAACACGGAAGAATCTGGATGTGAGAGGCAGGGTTGCTGCTATGTAGAGATAGGTAGAGAAAGAGGTAGAGGTGATAAGAGAAGAGAAAGAAGGAGGAAGACATGAAAGGAATAAGATACAAAGATTGAGGTTAGGGTTTCCACTTTTGACTAAATTCCTTGCAAATCGACATTGTAGTGAAGTAATTAGATGTGTTTTTGGGGGATTTCCCATAATTAGGTGGTTAACTTCATAAATTACTGAAGTTTAGTTGTAGGAGATGAAGTTACGTGGATCGGTTTTACAAGCAGCAGGTTCAGCTGGGGTTTTGATCTATTTAGGATCCGATTCAGGATTTGGTGCTATGAAAGAAATTATGCGTCTATGTCTTAGCTTCGTTTCAAGTATGAGAACGCTGAAAACGGAAAAGCGATTTTTATAGTGCTGTCCAGAAAGAGTAATCGTAGGTTTTTATATAGCGTTGGCCCTAGATTTTGTTAATTGAGCTTTGGGTGAAAGAGAGATGAGAGTGGGTGCAACGAAGTTTTCTTTATTGCGCTCTTGAATGAGTATTGTATTGAGACTTGATACTTCGTTAGGTGTTGGAGTGGATCGGTGTTAATCTACACTTCATCCGGATCCTCGCGTTTAAAGGCAAGTATATATTAAACAGATAGCTGTTGTTTGCATTGAGCTTTGTTGAGATTGTGTTATGTTCCTGAGCTTGATTTGTCGATGAGTAGTTTAGTGGCTAGTTAGTGATTAAATTGAGTATTTTTGATATTTATTGTTATACGATGGAAGTATGTGATGACTGTATGAAAGAAGTGCATTTTTTGCATCATGTTGCATAAGTCAGGTCAGTAAGAAAGTCACTTTTGACTATTCCGGTGAGATCGGTGAGAAAGTCAAAAGTGACTAGTCCGGAGCATAGTTCACGTAAACGGTAAACGGTAGTTAGTCGGCCACCTCCTGTTTAGTGTTTAGACCGTTTGCACGGGATTAAACGGTGTGTAAACGGCCTAAACGGTTTTGTACTGTAGCAATAAAAATGGTAAAATACATGATTAAAAATCTAAAAATATGACTTCATTTTAGTTTTTTAGTACAATAATGGAGGCTTATACATTTTAAATTAATAATCATAGAAAGTTCATGACTTAGAAGTCAATTCATAGTTTCATAGTCACTAACTCACATGAATAATAATTCACATTGACATTGATAAAATGACTTATAGTTCATTACCTAAACGGTTTACCCCCTAAAATGATAGTTCATTGCCTAAATAGTTACCTAGTCAGGATAAATCACTGATAAAACCGTTTACAAACCGTTCCGTTTAACCCCATTAAACCGATTTTGACCGTTTTTTTGACCGACTAGGCCGAATACCATTTAATTCACCAATTACCCCCTAAACTGTGCAGTACGCCACCGACTACCGATTAGTCACCGTTTAAACGGCCGACTGGGCCGTTTAGGCGAACAGAGGTTCGGAGTGTTCTAAAGTCCTACTTGGTAGGCACTCCACAGGAGTGCAGTAATTGACCCCCTCCTAAAAAGGACGGGCAAGGTGTGGCATCGACAGGTGCACACCTAGCTATACCGGTATGAGCTCACAGTACAGACGTATTTGTATTGCATTGCATCGAATGCTTGGAGAGTGAGTTTGATGGAGTGGTTGATATAATGGTTGTTTTTTGATGTAATTGTCGAGGAGATCTTGATGCCCTTTATGTTTATACATATACTTTGCTGAGTATTCTCCGATACTCACTCTTACTTTATTTGATTTTTAGTTGATCATTGAAGGCGACATGCATGGGGTGTCGTAGCACAGTTCCTTTTGATACAAGCACACTTATACATTAAATTAATTGCTGGACTTATCAACTTTAGTTATTTTTATCTAAGCTAATTAGAACCATTTATCATTCATATTTCATGTGGAAGTTTATGTTTATTCCCTCTATTGGATAACTGGATTTGTTTATTGCTTAGTGTCTTCGTTGTTGTTCTTAAAGGTAATAGTAGATGGTTATTGGTAATGGGCTTTGTTGAGATGGACCCGTGAGTGGGTCTTGACTTTACTGTTTATTACATATTGATGATGGGAATTGATTAAATCTGTGTATGTATGTTAAATTGTGATTGTGGATTAGAGTACTTTTGTAGGGAGATGTTGTCGAAATTTGTAATTTTTCCTAGAGTTAGTAATACTCTGAGCCCGGTTGGGTTGGGGTGTTACAGTGACATATGGTATGAACTGTGATTTAAATGGCACATGTTGCTACATTATAGGGGATGATTCACATAGTGTTCTTGTTCATCATGCTAGTCATAGCATTTCCTTGCTAGTCACAAAACTCCTCGTCCAATATTATATTCTACGGCATCTAGAAACACAATGATGCAGATAACTCCGTAGGCGAAGACAAGGGGGGCTGGCAGGGGCCTGGCCCCACCCTCCCCCCCCACCCCCCCATGATCCATGTGAAACACTTAAGTAGTATATATGATGTTGTATCAAACTTAAGCCCATATAATTAATTTATATGACTAATTTCAATTCTAAAAGCTATGCTATTAGTATTGATTAAACATACTCTCACAACTAATTTATTTTATAAGACTAACATAGTTTTTTAAAGTTTTCTTTTCAAATAAAATGATTTTAATTTATGTATTAATATATTTCCAAGCACATTACATGTTATAGCAAATATACAAGTTACGTACTATATATTCAATAATAGTGTTAGTGCACAATATTTCGATAAGTTTACCAAAAATTCGCAGACCTCTTCTTAACGTTCACTAATATATATATTTGGGGCTTGACTAATTGTAGCTCATATTGCTTTTCAAACACTTCAAATATTTTTATTAGCTAGTTATCACCGTGTCCAATATGAACATAATTGTGTATTTATTGGTGTGTAATCTTCCTTTATTCTAAACAACTGAATAACACTTGCTATACATATACACATATATAAAATATAATCTATTTATTTAGTGTTTGCCACACCACACACAACTTGACATAATGTCATGTGAATATGGCCGAAAAAATGTGTCATTTGATCACGGTTAAGTGTCCCCACACATGACAACCTCTGCTAGGTACGATACTATTATCGTTGTTTTATATACTGTTATGGCATATTTGACTCAATTTATTACATAACATAACAATATTTTTATGAAACATTTTCTGCATATAGCTCACTTTCAATATAATGATAGGATCATACTGCAAATTGGTTTGTTATATGTCGGCCCCCCATAATGAAATCCTGGCTCTGCCCACTAGCTAGTTGAAGAGAAGGTAGACAGAGTTGCTCAAGCTGTTTTGAGATCCGACTTCTGGCATCTGCGATTCAATGGTGGCAGAGGAACCATGTGCAAAAACAAACCCATATGGCTGCATCAAGATGACAGGACGTTGTGGTTAATCAAGCCTGCAAGGCACAAAGTATCATCATGTGCACAAGTCTTTCACTGGTGATGAGCGTGTAGTAAAAATTTCCTTGAAGCCTGAGGAGTTGGGAAGCACCTGGAATGCATGTGAATCTCTAAATCATGGCGCCCAGCAACCCATTCGTTGATGTTGTATGCCACCACCTGGAAAAACTACCATAGCGTCTTGCGCGGTGTCAATCAGTTTCCCGACCTCACCAACAAGGATAGTATGCATTCGTTAGCTGTCGTTGATGCACCATGCCCTCGATCAGTCTACTGGTGGATACGATACATAGCCAAATATCGTCCCAAGCATTCGGAAGTTTGCCCCGAATATTACATAGCATTTTTTTCGCCCCAAAAGACTAACATTCGCTCTTTAATACAAAAGAATTGTCAAAGTTTGAATAACAATGGAACTCAAAATATGTCCAAAAGATGTTCACTTCGCCTATTGTCGTAACAACAGCATCACTGCTCTTGCCGTTCCAATCCCTTCAACCCCGTTCCACGCCTACCGATCTGATGGCAAACACTGAGGTTGTCGCCATCGCCTACCGACCTCGCCGGCTATTTTGTTTGCCCGATCTCCACGTCTGATCAATCCCTGCCAACGGTAGCCCTACGAACAGTTTGATCCTCCTGCCTGAAGTGTCTGGCACCACCAATTGAATTGTCGATCGCCGCCATGCTCCACCTCGCGCGCGCCGATGATGTGTTTTTTGCGGCGCCCGTGTAGACATAAACCTCGTTTCTCCCCTTAGATCTTTGGCATGGCTAAACTCACCAACCAAGCTTTAATATCACTTGTTGGAGCCCGCTATCATCCTGCACATCTCATGGCTCACAGCGATTTCGAATGGCCGAACTCACCAACCAAGCTCTGATATCACTTGTGGAGCCCGCTGTGTTTCGGCCCATCTCATTGCTCATTGTGATCCGGCTCTCCCGAGATCAACACCTAGTCTCGGTCCCAAGTCCCCACATCTATTAGCCCAACTAGAAGCACAACCCAGATTCTGGCTCAACTCAGCCCAAAATACTAGCCTGATAGGAGAGGGGTGGCTCCAGCTTTTAAGTTATACTCACTCATCATCAATATCCGATGTATGACTAAACCCAGAAGAACCAACTCTCCAACACTATGGTGGAATTTGGTTCTTACATGGATCTCATTGCTGCCGGGATATGGACCGGAGTAGGGGTGATTTTAAGTAAGGAAACTTCTCCGGTGCTTGCGAATAATATGAACCGTCCATCCCTTCGGATCAGACGATGCACGGTGATAAGTACGAAGGAAAAGGTACAAAGGTACCGACGGAGGTACACATGTATAGAGGGTAACCAGGTCATTTCACATCAAATTAATTAGGGGCAAAACCGCCTTCTCCCTGTCACTCGGCACGCCGTCGCGCCGGCGCCGGAGATGGAGGCGTCGGGATGTAGTTGGGGGGAGATGGCGTTGACGGCGGCGAAGTGGGCCCAGACGGCCTGCCCAAGGACGAGCCTGTGACTGTCGTCGTGGGGCCAGTCCCAGGCGGGGGGCGGCGGCGGAGGTAGCCAGGTTGGGGTCGCGGTGGCAGCGGCGGCGTAGAGTTACCCCCAGGCAGCTCTGCTGCAGCATGTGCTGGTGGCGCACGGCGTTGACAGCGAGCTCGGCGGCGCGGAGATCGAAGAAGTGGACGGTGGCCACGCCCTCGGACGCCAGCGCCGAGATGTCCACCGCTCGCACCGCACCGATGGGCGCCGTGGCGCGCGCCACCTCGGCCTCCGGCGCGTTCGGCGACACCAGGCTCAGCACGACCGCGCGCCTCACTGGACCGTCCGCTGCCGTTGCAGCCGCGGGGACGGAGTATCCGGGGTGATGCAGCGGCGGTGGAATGGACATGGCCATGGCCGGCGGCGGCGGAACCAGATTACCCACTAATCCTCAACTAATTACCCAACTGCCACTCGTTACAAATTTTCCACTTCCCTAAATGCCCTTCTATGATCGACGGTTCAGATCGAGGTACCTCGCAAAAACACCGTAGCAAACCTCTTTAAGTAATTGTTAGTGATTCCCTTGGTAATAATTTTTGTGCGTGGGTGGAACGCGTACCTATATGTTCTATTTGTGTGCTAATATGTGTGCACTACGAATTGTATGTGGAACATGCGTGTTAGAACCACCGTTTCAACGAGACTCCGTTTGAACATATGTTTCGAATAGCTGCGGATGTATTATTCTAACTATCAAGCGTGCATGTGCAAAGCACATTAGAGTAATATATTCGAAAAGTGCTTGTTGATTATTGATACTTTGCACTCAAATTGCTATGTTTTTAAATAGTTTGGCATCTTAAAAATTAGAAAAATTCTTATCTTAGCACAACATAGTTGATGCCAGTTTTTTAAATATTCGTTCAATTTAATTACATAGAATATTTGTTTACTAGCATTGCATGGTAAAAACCTAAAATAAAAGTTAGCTTCCCCATTGGACCTAACCCCTTTTGAACAGCCCCCATAACGAATGGCTGGAAATTACATCCATCATCGCAGAGATCAGCGGTAAGGAATCGACGTACTGGTGGGAGAAGTGGTGACGGCTAGCGGCGATGCTGAGGATCCGTCGGAGAATGATGTGTGTGGGTGTTGCCGTGGTCAATGACCAATGCTACGACATTGAGCACAAACAAGTGCGGCGATAAAGGAGTACACATGTGAGCTCTTGGGAGGCTGGTCGGTCTCATGAGTGTTTCAGAGGTGCAGCGGCGGCGGCGGCTAGGTGAGGCGGGGCTCAGGTGTGGCGGTGGAGGAGGCGCTAGGTATTTGGGGGTGTGGCGAGGCGGAGTGCAGGTACCGCAGCGGTGCGAGGAGAGGCACTCGAGATTTGGGGGCGTGGAGCTTGTAGGTGCGGCGGCGGTCGGACGATGTGGGCGAGGAGCGATGGCGAGGCATGACACAGGTCACAAAGCGTGTTTTTTAGGACAGATGACACACATGTTAATTTGAGCCTAGACGGATGATTGGGGTTTAGGTGGAATGGCAAAGGTGGGTACTTTATGCGAAGTTTAAGTGATCCAGCTTGGAATTATGACTGTTGGATGAAGGGAATGAACATTTGAGATCTATAGTTGAATCTCGGGCAGGCTCAATCCCGAAACTGTTCCATTATATAGTAGTTTACATGTGTCGTCGATCCCGACTTTAAAAAATAACTGCTAACCATCCTTCGATCGGCTCCAGATCATCATGTGCTCTCGAGGAGGAAGAAGGTAAAGCAGTAGAGAAGCCCTTCAATCCCAGTTGAGGTCTTAAACCAGGATTGATGGTTGTGCTTTTCAGAAAATTGGGTGGATGGGGCGGAAGCGGGGCTCAAACTGTGGTAGCGCACAACGTATAGTGATCCCGCGCTTTCGCCAAACGCTGCTAATCAATTCGACGCAATTCGCTTGTCAATGAAAGTAGGGTGCGTAATCCTTTTAAGGGGTGATAATTTTCTATAAACCAGTAAAAATTTTTGCGATATATATTTTTTTTAAAAGTTTATGACATCATAGCAATGTAAAACATATTACGTAAATAGTATATTTCTCTTTAACTTAGGAAAAATTCTAAACTAGTTTTATTTTAAAAAAAATACCATTAAAGGTTATCTATTATTAAAAATGTATAACCATGTATATACATGTATAGTATTGCATATAAATGTATAACCTTGTATATAAAAATGTATAACCTTATATACAAAGAAGTCCCAGTTGATAAAATAAACCGGCACTGATACTCCCAAAGCACGCCCGGTTGGTAACACCAACTGGTATTGATGCTCCCCGTTTTGCCAGCTATCATGCACAGGCCTATTGGGGATAGCCATTTAACCGAGACTAATGTAATACTCTGTCCCGGTTGGTGGATAACCTGGACTGATGAGCTGCTATATAAGACCTGTCCTCGAGTAGTCACTATAGGAATCGACCTTAGTGTCGAGAGCCGAAACCATCGACAACAACACATAAGCCATCTGGAAAACCATGTCTCGATGACCAGCTGTCGAGAGAAGGCCGTCGAGTGAGCTCCGTCGAGAAAGGTACCAGTTGTCGACGGTCTAGCCGTCAGGTCATCGAGCTAAGTGTAACAGACACCGTTTTCGTCTAAACAACGTACTCTCGATGGTTCTATGTAAACCGTCAAGACAGAAGGTGATGGTTGGACCTACACAGGGAGATATCGATCTCTCGACGGTTCTAGGTCAACCGTCGACACAGAAGGTCCACCGTGGGAGCTGGCATCGGGACCCTCTTGACAGCTAACATTAGGCCGTCGAGAGAAGGGCACTTATTTTTTGATGGCTATTTGCATGTTAGCCGTTGAAACTATAAACACTAGACAAGAACTAGAGAGAACGGCTCTGTCTCGACGGTTGTCCTTAAAGCCGTCGAGAGAGTTTCCGGTCTCTTGAGGGTTTTACCCTTCGTAGCACTCGACGGTCAACCCAACATATTTTGATTTTTAAAAAATCCAAAAAAATATGTTGCTGTTCATATACATCTCGTAAACTTTTATGTATCAAACAATATCATTAGTGGAAATATAAATTTTTTTCAGAGCATCTAATGCGACGAACGCTACTAAATGTGGTGTTTTCCGGATAAGTTATAAGTTATTGTACAGTATCGTATGTTTCGTTAGTTACGACAAAAAATATTTCAATTCAAAATTTCAATTTCAAATAACAATCAAAATTTCAATACAGATGTGAAAAAACAAATTCATTAAATACATTTTCAACTTATAAATAAATAAACATCCATTAAACTCTAATTTATAGGAAGAGAAGTATATATTAAAATTTCACTCTCGACGGCTAACGGT
This sequence comes from Raddia distichophylla, assembly GCA_005191435.1. Taxonomy (NCBI): domain Eukaryota; kingdom Viridiplantae; phylum Streptophyta; class Magnoliopsida; order Poales; family Poaceae; genus Raddia; species Raddia distichophylla. Next base: position 690,669 of record SPJY01017702.1, read on the forward strand.
TGGCCGTCGTCGACGGTTCATTATGTGTCCGTCAAGTGTAAAAACTGTGTGCACTTAATATCGATGTTATTGTTCGGGCCGCCGAGAGTACTTACAATGTGTCGACTATGTGTCGATGATTTTTACATGGCCGTCGATTCAGCACTCGACACTGCTGTCATTTCCTATAGTGAGTGGTTTTACAAGCAAACAATCATTTTGCTAAAATTGTGAACAAAAATTATCAATGCTGTGCCAAGAGCGTATTGTTCTATGATGTGCCAAAAGCGTACTTTAGTCTTTTTATACTTGCTTTATTTTAATTAAAAAATCACTCGTGCCCGAAATCTATTATAATTCTCTCTATACTAGCAACTGTGAATATTCCTATAATTACCGATCCAGAGGAGTTACACAGTCATCACACTAGTGGCCGGGCTATAGCTAATAAAAAATTGTCTAAAATTTTGTTATCTGGAGGTTAAACCATAACCGATGTCTCTATAAAGAATTGGTTTGT